>SNVD02013943.1:0-600000 GCA_013180625.2 Boswellia sacra | reverse complement strand
GTACCTTTCCTCTGTGGATCATTGCTATTAACCTTAAAGTTCTTAGCATTTTCAGGAATCTCGAGGAACATATTCTCATTACTGGAGTCAGACTGGCAATTTTGACTTTTGTTGGGTGACACAACATCACCCTGCAAGTGCCTGTGCGGAGATGACCCATCCAATTTGTGACATTTACTTCCACGAGTTACTTGGTTGGCTTCACTTTTCAGCCCAAGGTTATTTTCTCGCATCCCTGCTGTCTGGCATCCAACTGTTGAACTTTGCCCATGTACTGTATCTCTAACGTTCTGTTTAAAATGATGCTAATATTCAACAACAGTTCCTTAAAAATGGAGATAAACTGTACAGGAAAACATAATAATGGTGGTTAGTACAGGGTAAGATAAATTTGATACCTCATTTTCAGGGTCACTGCAAGAACTAGGATATGAACTCCTGGCCCACGCTCTACGATCCAAAGCATTTGCTCCCCGATCCTGCAGTCTCATGCCAGGCACTGGATTCAGAAGGCAAAAAGAACTTTTCAAGCAAAGTCGAGGAAATAACCCACAAACTGTAGCTGATGAGTTTTCATGTCCATCATAATAATCTTCATCATCACTTTCCTCCCACCTCTTATCTTGGGCGTGAAAATGTAAATTGTTTGAACTGTATTGTTTAGGTGGATGTCGCTTATCCATATTGACTATCTTCTGAAAGTGTCTTGGCTGCTCTTGCACTACAGGTTGCTTTCTACTTGTATGTTGAGGCACTTCTGAAGCCATTGCCTGTGCTGCAGGCAAAAATCGACCCATCATGAAATCCCGGGCCTGCGGATCAGCTGAGAAAATTCCTGATGGTTTCGCTTCTGCGTCATCCAACCCACTCACACCACTTACACTACAGTTCAAGAAAAATGATTCACTCCGAGAAAGAGTATCAAGTGCATCTACAAAAGCCTCATCAGCATCCTCAGTGCTAGAGCCTTCTGTATCCTCCATCCCCTCTATGGAGCTCTCACGTTTGGTTGAATTCTTGTCGGAAGAAGAAAAACTTTGAGAACTGCTAAGGACATTTGCTGTCTTGGACCCTCTACTATTTGTGCCTTCAGAGACTTTGTCCAAAACATGATTTTTAACATTCAACATTCGTCCTGGCGGAAGCTTGGGGGCAACAGGAGGCCGTTCAAGAGCCCAAGTTCGTGATTTGCTTTCATCCTTTGGCTTTCCTGGGGTTTGCTCCCACAGAAAAGGAACAGTTCCAGGATTCCTGATCGGACCCGATTTCAACTCTGATTTATAAGAAGGAAGAGGTGGTAATTTGGGAACTGCATTATCAGTTTTCCTATTAACCTTAGCTTCCGAGGTAGTAACTGGTGATGAGAACCGTCTTACAGATAGAAGTGGCTGATTAAAATCCAGTTGCTTGTCTTCCATCAAATTCTTTAATAACATATATAATCTTTCAGATTGCCAAATTACAGTCCAACTTTACAAGAATCAGGTACAAGAAATTAGATAAGTAGCACGCTACAGCACCAGTTTAACAAACTTCCAGATAAGTAGAAATGAAGAAAGGAAACTATTAACAGAGAACACTGGCACTGCTGGCGCTCTACAATTCAAAAACCATAAAAAATAAAAAAACCTACAATCTGAAGTAGGCAATCAAACCAATTCAACAAAATGAAAACCAAACAGATCCCTCATCCAGAAAAGAACTAAAATCTTTAATTAGTCCCTGAATTACAACAATAAGAATAATCAAGCCCGCCCCTTTCCATGCAACTTCCACAACAATCTTCATTTTTCTTTTTAATGCCGTGTAATTCCATGAAAAGCTACAAAAAGAATGAATAAACCCAAAAAATAAAAATAAAAAACAGCTTGAAGGAGAGAGTAAAATAACAACGACAAAGGCTGCACAAAATTTATCATTTTACAAGAACATGGGAATCAAGAAAACATCTCTTGAATCAAAACACCGAAAACAGACTACCCAGATCCCATTAACACATATTTTCCACATGACCAAACTAAGAGAACACTATAACAAGTCATTTGAGTGAAAGCAAAACTCCAAGAAAAGTAATGGATAGAATTACCTGAAGGAAACGATCGATCCACAAACTTTCTTGAGAAGAATGATCCAAAATGAAAATGAGAGCTTTACAAAATCGAGAAAGAGAAAGAGCCCCTTATAATGAAACCTTAATCACACAAAATAAAGTAGAAAACTTTAGAACAGAAACACAAACAAACAAAGAAAGGAAGAATAAAGAAGGGCGAGAAAGAGAAGAATAGATTTATTTGTACGCTTGTGCTTACTTGGTTCTGGAGCTGAGCTCAAAAGTACTTTACTTGCTTACTAACCCGCCCTTCAATGAAAGCTAGAAAGCAAAATCTGAGAAAGGTAAGGAAATGATACGTTACATTTGTTTACTGAATTTTTTATGTTTTGCTTTTGTATTATTTTTTAGTTGTTTATAAACACTTGTGTTTTGGATCATGTGAAGACATTTATTAACAAATGAAGTTGGGGCCTCAGGGCCTTGACGCCCTTTACCTTACCTTACATCATTCAAATGTGAAATCTTGTGAAAAAGTTGTAAGGGGGGACCATCAACTTGCTTTTGTTTGGGTATTTTGGGTTCTCAATTATTGGAAATATGATATTTGGAAAGTCATTTTGTAAAGCAAAGCAATCATAAAATTAAAGAGATTCTCGTTTTGGGTGGGTCTTCCTTTTTCAGTTTTTTGTAATGTCGGTATTATATTCCACTTTTGAATCACTGCTTTGTGTAGTGCTATCATGCTCTGAATAATTTGACAAACATCGTTTCTATTTATTTATTGTTATCTAATAAGTGGATTCTTGTTGGCAATGACTAGAATTCGAAATTCTTTTAAGTAATAACGTCAAAATAATGAGATGGGTGAAATGTCCAACTCACTAACCCTTTAGATTAGGTGATGGTTTATTCTCTTTCTATATATAAACTTTGAATCTTTTATACCCATGTATTGAATTCTCTGTAACTCATGATCTCATATAAATAAATAAATTTCAAATCTTTGACAATGACATCTATTGTTGATAACATTATCTTAACTAATGCGTTGTCTTGTTGTCGTATCATATCAACATATTAATTACCAAATCAATTTTATCCAATTTTGCGTTTCAGATTATATTATAATTTTGATGCAATTTTGAGAACATAAAACAATAAATTAATATTATAAATGATATATTAAAAAATAATATAATACAAGATGAAGTATTTATCATATTCAAAATAATAAATTCGGAATATCAAATGTTATTTTAGAGTCAATTTGATAATACTGTAAACTCATATAAACAAACCGATGTGACATTATTCATTTATTCATATTGTAACGACCGTAATTTTTTTGATAGGGCTATATAAGTTATTATGGGAGTTATTCAAGGATAATTATTATAATTAAAAAAAAGTTTTAATTAGATTTGAATTGGAAGAGATAAATCGTGGTTAAGCTTTATAACTTTTAAAATATATTCATCTCATCTAGGATATATAAACAAAGTTATAACATTACAATTAGGGTTTTAAACGTGAAAGCTAGGTGGAGGCTTTGAAACTCATAGAATTTCAAAGTAAAATCGTGTTCTCCTTAGTCTGATATAATGATTATTTACTAGAGATTATTGTTGTCTAGATTAATGGGACTAAGATATAAATTTCTAAAATTTTTGGAATCAACTCTGTTCAGGAAATGAGACTTAGACAGAGCGGTTTGTTTATGAATTTTTAAGATAATTTTATAGCACATTTTAGGTGTTGAGTTTATAACTTTATCAAAATGTTTTCTCGTTATGTCTTAGGACAATCGTTGGACGAGTAGAAGCCAAGATATTTCTCTTTTTGGATCGATCAAGGTAAGTAACATCATATATGTACTGTGATCAAAGTGTAATGTGTTCTTAATGAATAACATGATATGTTGGAAAATATTTTTATGTGATATTATATGAATTATTTTCTGTTTAAGAATATAAATTATGGAATTAGTGTTTTAGCAAAGTTTTTAAATTAATTCTCAAAAACCGTTTTTATGTTAAAAACTATTTTAGTGAAAGAAATTTTAATAAATTATTTTTACAAAAAATTCAGAATATATGTTCAATGTTTCCTTGACAATTTTTTTAGAAGCTTTGATATTTTGATGACTTTATGATTATCTACGAAAAGTTATTAGAATATGTATTTCGAGTATTATGTTATTTGCTATGGTTTTGAAATGTTTTGAATCATTGTCCATAGTATCTGAATACTATTATAAACTATGAATTCTGAACCCAGCTGTGGTATTAATGTGCACATGACTTTTTGGCCAAGTCACCGGGATTACAGGTGACATTATTGTCTGAATTTTGGGCCGGGTCATTGGGATTACGGGTGACACTATGTGATATGAGTCGATGAATGTTTTCTGATATTTAATGATGTTGAATGGTTTCCTTGACCTTAAATGTTATAAGTGCTTATGAATCTTTTCTTAGTAAGATATGATTTTGGAATTGAAATATTAAACTATAAATTATATGATGTTTTTATAATCGTTTAAGACACTAAATAGTTGTGTATGATTTCACTTACTGAGTTTACGGCTCACCCCTCATCCCTATCATTTTGCAAAGTGGTCTTGGAAGTTAATAGTTGGTCATGCTCGTTGATTTCGAAGCTTTATTTCATTTTGGAATTATGCAATAACAAGACCTTTGTTTACTATTATTGTGTTTGGACTTTAGATTGTTAGACTTTGTACTGAGTAGAGAGATATTAAACTAGATGTTTCTTTATAATTTATTGTTATGTAACTTATGTTCACTTTTTTCTAATAAAAAGAATTATTGAATTTTTTGTTTAGAGATTTATTGTTAGTAATTTTCTAGCACATTAGCAATATTTGTGTTTCAGTTTTTTTTTTTTTTGGGCATTACACATATTATTATGCTTCATTAAATGAGTAAATTTTGTATATTTATTACTCGACTCACTTTATGATACATCAGTTTTTATGTAATAGTTTATACATAAAGTTTATAAAACTAGTAATATTATTTACGGTAATGCTTAACCATGAATAGTGGATGTTTATTTTCTAATTAACATGGGTAATGTGGTGATCACATAAGGATGTCACATCAGTTTATATATATGAGTTTGTACAAGTAGTTTGTATGAGTAGCATTACTCTATTTGTTTTTAAGATTAAGTGGTGTATTTAATTTGAATTATATTTATTAAATTGTATTAATTTAAAGTAGCTATCAATCAACCAATTAATAGAAGTACTTTCTTTTTCCATTTTCTGTATTTTCAATTAAGAAGTATATTTAATTTGTTATTAAAGCCTCTTAATGAAAGTTGCCTATCAACTATAATCAGGGACTTCAACCGACACCCCTAAGGTTTGGTTAAGTTACAACAATCAAAATGTCTCATAAACTAACATTGACACTAGGGATATGCATGGTATCAGCCCACCCGCTCGAACCTGGCATACTGGCCATGGTATAGTGGAGGTAGGATAGGGTATAAGAAAATAATAGGGTAGTATGGTAGAAATTTTGAAAACCCTCCATGGTATGGTATAGTGGCGGGTATTTTTAGAAAAACTTGAAAATACCATACCATACCTCTCTTCAAAAATTAAAAATTATGCCACATGTAATGATATAATGGTTATGTATAATATGTATTTGTGAGTGCTATATATCTTAATAGAGTATATAATGAAAAGGTTGGTAACCCTAAATCCCTAACTATGGAAAGTTTAAAGTAATTTCAATAATTTTATTGTAATATTTATTTCTAACTTTCTTTCGTCATTCTTTTTAAATTTTAATATATTTATTAATATTATCTTTCTAAGTGAATTATAATTTCATTTTTCATTTTTCATTTTTAAATTTTTTAAATTCGTACTAGATTGGAAGTTGAAATTTTATAAGACTTAAATGTTGGACTTGAAGGTTGAAACTTTGTGAAAGGATTTGGATACGTAGTTACTTATTATTTGTGTTGTTATAGATATTTAATTGCTTGAGTATATGTGTTGTTGTTAAATATTGAGTTATTCGATATTTTTGTGTTGTTATAGATATGTTGTTACTTGATTATTTGTGTTGTTATAGAATATGTAGTTGCTTAATTATTTATATTATTAATGATATATAATTGTTTATTTTTTTATTTAGTACAAAATTTAATAATATTAACTAACGTCAAAATAAGAACTCAAATGATCAAAATCTTGAAAAAAAAAGCTATAAATAAAGCTTTAAAATCATTAAAAAAAGGTAAAATATTATTCAAATTTTGGTCAATTTGGTCAACCACCTAAAAATACCATACCATACCTACCCTACCATGCGGATATGTGATATGATATTATATTCAAGAATTGTATGGTATGGTATTAAAATTTAAAACCCGACCTATGGAGGGTAGGAGAATCGTGAGGCGATATCATACGATACCATACCTATACACACCCCCAATTGATACCCTTTTAAATTATTATAGAGACTAAAATATCCCTAAATTATTATCTTTATTACACGGATTTACAGAAACCTTAATAAAATCTTAAAATTCAATGACAATATGTCATATAATTAAAAAATATAAATGCAAGGGTATTAATGTCGGTTTACGAAGTCTATGGGTTGTTAGTAGTCCAAATTTGAGGGTGTCAATAACAACAAAGTCCCTTCTGAGGAGCTTGTCAGGACTCTGAATGTTTTCATGGAAGCAAACAGATGCTTTGAATAGTGGTGGTGAGTACACAACCAGGATGCTGCAATTTCATTGCATATTAGCTTAAAATTTAATTTAATTTATGCTGTTACTTAGAGCATCCATAAGAAATCTCTCATCTGTATGGCAGTACACCTTGCATCAGGTGGTCAGCTATTAGTACATTCCTCAAAGTCAATTCTCATCGATGACCTCCAACCCAAATAATTTAGTGGGGTAAAATGGTGATTAAAACATTTTTTTTAATGTAATCATTGCAAAATGGTTCTAAATCTAAATTTGATTGCTTTTAAAAAAGATCTTTTGCAATCATGCTTGTTGCTTGGTTTCTTGGCAATATATTGTAATTTTGGTGAATTACTGATCACCAGATTTCTTGGATTCCTTCTCCAATGAAGCAAAGCTGATGTGTTTATTTATTTATTTGTTTAACATTTAGTTACCGTCTTTGTCATATAATATAATGCACTTACAAATTTGATGAATTTGATGTGGCACTAGTCTTGCTCTAAATTTTTAAGAGATGTACTACTTTTACAAATTATTTATATAAATTTATCAATATAAATTAATAAAACTTTATTATATGATTACCATATTATTTTTTTAATTAATATTATATATTAACATCATATATTTATTTATTCAATATATTTATTTATCAAATCATATCATATTATATCAATTTATATAAATAAATTTGTATAAATAATTTATAATAATAATATGTTTGAGCTTTTCGTCAAGAATCTAATTTATGTGGCGGTGAGTCTTTGATTAATTGTTTTCATTATCCTGGGTAGTACCATAAGATAAATAAATCTTATATTTTCAATACAATAAAAAAGAAAATCTCTCAAAAGGGGTTCTCAATTCCCAAAGGCTGTAGAGCTGGAACGCGTATCCAATGCGTTAAAATAACACAAAGTCAAGCACACATTTTTCTATGACATGTTATTATTAAGGATTAAGATGGGTGAAACTTGAGAGGGAAATAAGACAAAACGTTGATATTATTGTGTATGATGCTCTGTCCATTCGTGGTAACATGAATCATATATTGTAGTTATATTTATAGGTAAGCTTTAGCGTTAACAGTCATTTATTATCTTTCTAAGTGGATATAGTTTTCAATGCCTCATGATAGGGAAAGTTGTTGAATCATGAGAGTCGGTGAGCCCAAAACCAAAATGACCTGGAATCAATTGACTATGGGAAAGCTTTCCAAGTTGAGAAAAACAGTAGTGGCATTGCAACTTGTATTATTAATTTAGTACAAGGAAGAAGCCATCATTAGAATGACTTCCTCACGCCTTAAACTTACTATAGCTTTGATTCTACATTTTGATTTGGTCCACAAATTCTTTCACCAATTTTTTTTTTTAATCTTGGTTCTGAAATTTTTGTTTCTTTTTACGTGCAATCACAAGTAAAATCTCTATTATTTTATTTGGTGAATTCACAATATCGATTTCCAGCTTTGGTCGTACTATTAACAGCTGTAGGTGACAAAATAATGCCAAAACACATCATCTTTTTCGTTTGCCAATGCGAAAAACAAGACAAACGAAAAAAGTTTTACATTTTCCAAAATCATATTAAAAATGCACCTTTCATTAAAAATCAATTAAATCCAATATTAGCACCGTTAAGTAAATTTACCGTCATTCCCACCTGTACACTTCACATTCTATAAGGATGGAAACCTTTAAAAAGAAGAAACTAGTTGCAGTACTAAAATATTAGCAGCTGAAAATTAAAATCAAGTTGACACCTAGAAAATTTTGACTTTTTAGCTAAGATCGTTCCCTTTATATGTTCTCTCACTCCATTATTCGCTTGCAGACTTTATTAGAATGAGGCCTCTAACATGTAGAAGATGAAAAATGATGTTAATTTAAGTTATTTACCATACAACACTTCGACATGTAAAGCGTGGAAGAAGTTAATCTTGAATTTATTCTACATTTGGTAGGCTACCATAAGTCATTTTTCATTTGGATTAATTATTGGTTAATGTCAAATTTTAGAGAACATGTTCTATACTCAACAATATGCGATCACCACTTGACAATGAATCATTTTGACTGTCCCAAATGGTTAGCAGTGTGTTTAGGATCAAAGAAATCGGGTGTGAGTTATTATTGACTCGTGATTGGAAGGTAAATTTTGTAAACTAACATCATATTGGAAGTCAAATATTAGAGAACACATTTTAGATTCAAAAGGTTATATCAACGCTTGATGATGAGTCAGTTTGATTGTCTAAAATTATTAATAATGTGTTTATGATCAAATGTAATCCACTGTGAGTTATTATTTATCTGTGATGAAAAAGTAAATTTTGCAAACTAACATCACATAGAAAGTCCCTAGTCTCAGCCATCTGTAAAAAAATTTAAAAAATGCCCTTAATTTTAGTCATGGAAGCGCACACTAACCAAATACTATGCATCTTATTGACTCCTGATATAATCATTACAATCCTACCATAAAATTAAAATTAACTATCGCGAAAATGCTTCCTTTTTTTTTATGAATCAATGCCACATAATTTTTAATTAAATTTAGTGTGTGTGTGTTATATATATATTTAATTGTGGATGTAGTATTATTACTCAGAGAACATAGAGTTTAAAGCTATTCATTCGTCTTGATTTAATGTGGAGAGAAGTTTTAATAGTTTCGTGTCAACCTGTTTTTGGGCCAACGTTGAGAAACCTTGGTGGATCACAGGCCCAATGAAGGCCTGGTCTGGCATATAAGTCCATGGATCCATCAGGGGTTCAGAAATGCAAAAAGACTTCAAAAATTTCTAAATCTTTTTTGTAGCTTGTGTTTAAACCTTCTACTAGAAAATGAAATTTGGATGAAATCTAAATGGATTCTTCAACACTTTTTTTTTTTTTTTTGCTTTTCACCTTTACTGGAAAATGAAAATTTTCTTTCCCTTTATAAAGTTATACCACTTTTTATATTTATGGAAGTCTGACACTAATTCTTAAAATCAATTGGGTCGGTATTAAAAATAAAGTACATTTTTGTTTAGCATATAAATCCATGGATCCATCATGGGTTCATTCAGTGCACTCTAGCCAAAGCCCAACTTTAATGAACATCACAAAGTTTTCAAGCCAAATGGGCCCGACTAATGGGTTTGACAGGCCTGTTATTGGAAACGAGATTAAGTTCAACTTCAATCTAATAAATAGATCCAAATCCAAACGATTCCACCAATCTGCAAACTCAACGTGGTTTGGTAGAGCGGCCTCTGGTGATATGCGAAAATGATATGCCCTTTTGACCTGACGTGTGGTTGGCACTATGTCGTAGATTAAATGTCCTTACAGGACATCACTCCGACTTAATATTTAACGCTTTTCTAAGCTAACACAACCCTCATTTCTCTAAGAAAACCTGACAAGTGATCACGATTATGTTGAAATCTGTGCTCCTTTGAAGTTGACCAGATTGGGAAGCTTCCTCCATTTCAGGTTTGATCAAGGCCATTCTTATTTTATTCTCGTGAGATTAGACTACGTTTCGACTTTTCCAACCAAGCTTGTTAAAGTATAAGAAATTAAATGAACGTATAACTATAACCATACCATGTAATATGCATTTCTTGCAACCATGTAAAAGGTTCGCCAGCCTTATTGATTCCTTAACGAGTCAGCTCCAATTTCAGAGTTGGGTTGAGGCTTGCCCAAGTTCAATGACTCCAAATTAGCGTAAACCGACACAATAAAATAAAATATGTAAAGGAAACAATGCACAAGTGTAACAGTGTATAAGCTTTCGATGGTTGTTAGGGAAGAAAGGCGTGGGGCTGAGTCAAAGCCAGCCTGACATCACCTGAACAACTTGGAAGAAAAAGTTAGGTTAGGCTTAGCGTAAGTAAGCATTAGATACAATATACCAACAACTAGCTCGATTGACTAGCCAGGTTTATGATAATTTGGCGCAGCTTCCACAAGTAGATTATAATGCTGATGATGGAGACATTGTTTCTCCACGGCATGGACCACTCTTGATTTTCATATATATATATATATATATATATATATATATATAAATTTAGATATATGATCCATTATTGGATTTTAGGATGCCTGATATTTGTTGATAACATTTGAACCACATTCTTACGCCATTTAAACCGACTGGTTTGAACAGTAGTTTTTATGGTGGTACATGACAGAGGCTAGACAATTTGAAAGCATTAAAGGCTAAAGATCGAAGAAAAAGGGTAATAGTGGAGGAAATTGATGCTTGTTTGTGTGACATAATTACTTAAGTGAACGTGTGCCAAATTGACAAATTAATAGCCTGTGAAATTGGTTCAGAGAAGGTTGAGAAATGATCTAACCAAAGATTCTGACAAATTAAAATAGCATAATAAACTCAACTACTTTAATGGGTTTGGGACAAATAAATCTAAAATTAATCTGCATATGGATATATATTTAATGTTTCTCACGTGGGTATTGTTTATAGAGATTTGGACTGGTTACTGGCTCTGGCTTGAGTACTTTCTTGTTGGAGCCATGGAGCCCATTGCTTCATTGGACAATTAATGCTCATCAATGGCTTGTGCTTGGACAGCTTATCAAGCTGCATTTTAGCCCTGTTGGTTGTTAGCTTATTAGTTTTCTACATTTATAAGCTTTTCGTATTGGTATTAGAAAGGTCAAACAAAAAGTTCAATTGTATCACATGTTATGTTTTCATGAAAACCTAAAATTTTGATTAAAAATCTTAATCTATTATTTTTTATACAAGATAATATTTTGTTGAACCAACCGAATGTAATTTTAATTGATAATTACATAAAACTAATACCAAACCCATCTATATTTACAATTTCATTACATGATAGAAAAGTTTATTATATTTAGAAATGATACGATAGAGTAAAACACAAATTTATGAAGAAGCAAGTAGCAGAGGAAGAGAAAAGAAAAACAATAGAAAAAAAAAAAAAGGAGAAAGAGGGTTGTGATTCACGCGGACGAAGGTGTGGATGTTGGTGAGCCACCACCCAATGCCAGCTGGCTGTCGGGGAGAGGTCCCCAGATCCCTCTCTGCACGTGACTCACCACCTCTCACTCACACTCTCTCCCTCTCTCTCTAAACTGAACAAAACAAAGAAAAAAAGAAAGCAAGAAAGGGCCTATCGCTTTCTTCATCGATCAAAATTATATCAATCAAAAAAACACATACATTAACTCAAAAATCAAATCCCTCTCCCTCGCTCTCTCAATTATTCTCTCTCTTCACTGTTTATTTTTCAAATATTTATTATATTTATATATTGATTGTTTATCTCTTAGAGCTGATGTAGAGCGATGAGGCTATTTAATACAAGGAAGAGTTGAGATTCAAATGCTATTGGTTGGGGATTCAAATGCTCGGATCTGCTGGTGGTAAATCATCTTCTTCTTTGCTTAATATGTTCATCTTTCTTTTTGATTTTCATTCAAAACTTATCTTTCGGATGATTTTTGTTTAGCCAATTGTCGATATTCTTACTTGAAGCAGAGGATGATGAATGGAATTTATGAAATGTGTAGGTGATTTCTAGTGACTCAGGTCAAGAAACTATGTTGTTAGGTTTTGTGTATTTTGAGTATGTAGCTTCGTCTGAAGATCTTGATTGATTCAAATTTTCTGTATTCGATATTGCAAATGTCGAATGTTTCCTTTCGATATTTGGATGCACTTGGAGTTTGAGTTTTGATGATAGCGCAAGCTAATTTTCTAGATATTTAGTGGAAGCCGAGGCTGATAGGGTGGAGTTTAAGAATGTGTCGATGCTTTCGACTCACTGAGGTGAAGAATTGTATAATTGAGTTTTCAGTTATCTGAGAATGTATATTTTTCATTTCTATACATCTTTATTGATGTAAATTTTCTGCAGTCGAGTGGTGGTTAATAATCTTGTTCTGACGTTTGGATCGATCTGGAATTTGGAATCTTGGTCTTAGTTTAACCTAATAATAGGTAAGGCTGATGAACTGGAATACGAGAGTATGTTGGTTATTCTAGTAGCCGAAGTAAAAAATTGTATAGCTAGGTCTTGTGATTTCTGTAGAGTGTATGGTTAGGCCAAATGTTAGTATTTAATTAATCAGTGACCTTTTTTTCATAATTTTTGTCAAATGATGGCTAAAAATGATTTATAAAAGATCCAACTAAAAGCTTATGTTATGTGGTGGAGGAACCAAATACGTAATTAGAACCATGTCATATACTTAATAGAAGGGGGATGCACTAACAAATTTCTTAGAAATTTCTGTTGACATATTCTCTTTAGTCTACGAGCCGGGCTTCCTTACAAGCATGGAAATGCTTTCTAATTTTTTCATTGTTATGAAACAGTTTATAGAAAGAAAAACTGGCTACGTATGTAATAAATATATGGAAATTTTGCCGGAAGTTTTGGCAGTTGTCAATATGTGGTGAAAAATAATTTGGATCCAACGTATCATGAATGGTTTATGATAGGGAAAAATAAGTGGTGTCTAGAGTGCATTGGTGAACATATGAAAAACCTCTATTGTACTAAGAACATTAGCGATGGCAATCAGTTGAACCAAGTCTGACTTGAAAATTTACATGTAAAGGAAACATACTGATCAAGATTTTGTTTTCTTTTTATTTTTTGGTGGTCGTTGCTGTTGTGGTCCCTTTTGATCAAGAGATGCACAAAATAGGTGTAAGTCATGCTTTTGTTTTTGTGCCTCTAATTGGACCTGCTGAAAACATGGAAATATCTTGATGCTTTTCCCATTTCTGTGACTAGAGCTCCACATATACCTTGAGGCAGGCCCTTGACCAAAGGGTGAGAACGTAAAAAATCTAGATTAATTCTACCTTTTAGGACTCCTAATCAAATTTCCCTGGAACTTTAAAGCAAACAACCTGCAAAATTCGGTCAGAAAATGTTTCTTGGTTAGAGATATCCAAGTATGAACTTGTCAATCTCTTAAGAATGGGGTTAATAGGAATACCTCTAAAAATTTCATGGTTGGAGTTCAAATGAGCCGGACTTTATCATCCCTATTTCAGTATGTAATAATCCCTGTTATTGGCATTAGAGATATCCATGTGTATAGCATTAATTTTAGTATTTGCTAAATAAGTTCTTGATAGGACCACAACGTGTTATCTTCCGTATACAATCTCTTACAACTGTGCCATTTCTGCTTCTGATTTGCTTCAAGATGTTGGCACTTTCAGTTTTTATTTTATATTTGTCTTTTGTGGTTTTTTTTTTTTTTTTTGGGTTCTTTTATCTAACTGAGGGAAGTATTTAAGCTACAGAGGTAAATCCTGTTTAGAATAAGTGGGGGAAACTCTGTGTATTTGTCTTGCTTATGCATTATCCTCTGTAGTTCATTTCTGGAAGGATGGCTTGGCTTGTATAAATGACTTCAATTTGCTATAGCAAGTATATTTACTTTTATTCATAGCCCAATGTTAATAATTTTTTTTCCCCCAGGTCAGATGGCCTCCAGCCTAAAGAAGTTAGCAAGCAAGAAGTTTGTAATACACTGGTTATTTGTCTAAGAACTATATCTGAATTGAAAGGTCTTTCATGGGTTAAGAAGTAGGGCGAAATGGTTTTGCATGTCAAATACTTAATGACATGGAGGAGACACGATATGATGCTGGGTCAGGGGAGCAAGGGCCTCCAAACAATACCTGGTGGACTCAAGATTTTATGGAAAAATTTGCATCTGTTTCTTTTGGTTCTCAAGAAGAGAGTTTAAGTAGTAAAGAATCACCTAGAAATTTTGATCAAGATGGGTTATCATCACAAACGGCATCACAAATTCTATGGAGCACTGGGATGCTTTCTGAACCTATTCCAAATGGTTTCTATTCTGTCATTCCGGTGAGAATCAAATTATTACTTTCTGCTATTGATAATGTTCTTAATGATTGATGTGATGTCTTTGTTAGGATGATGGAGTTTACCTCTTACACCTCCTTTTTTGACATATGTTTATGCACCTACGTTTAAGTTTTGCTCTGAGTTTCTACAATGTGAATGTGTAATAGTTGTCTTCTCTTTTTGAAATGTAAGATTTTCTTCATTTGTTGAAATGCATTTTCTTATTTCTGTTTTCCTTTCTATTTTAAAAAATTAACAGTAATGGTTTTTATGCCCTTGTTCCCTGCCCTTACATACTACAAACCTGCTTAGGAACAGTAAATGTATCGATAATCATTTCTGCTTGTGTTTGAGAAATGTAAAACTGGATGAAGTCAAGCATTCGAGAATAAGCATCCACTTTCTGAAATCCAATCATAATAGCAATTTTATAAATTTAATTTATCCCAAGTCGATGCTGCACCGATGGCGGGTTAAGATTTGCCTAGTGGCTTCTGGCTATGGAGCCTCTGGCAAAATAACCAGCAACAATGTTGTTATGTGGCAGTCAAATATTGAAGATAACAGCAGCAGATGAACTCAAATAAAGTATTCTAGAAAGCTTCTCGTGTTTCTAAGTATTTGAGCACTTTCTTTGGAGATGCTTGATTCGTTAAATTTTTACTAAGTAAGCCCTATAGTTGGCTCAGATATGGTCTAAGTTTGATTACTTGAGTCACCTGCTGAGCCAATCCAGGAGTTCCCTAGGTCCCAAACACGACAGTATTTGGCAAGGGTACACCAAGCAGGTTGGGTAAATGTTGTATTATTAAAAGGAAAAAAAAAGATTATATATTGTTTCTCTGCTGCACTGCATGATTTGGCTTCTATGAGTACATGTTGCAAGCATTTCTTGGTAGCAAATTACTGCAATGGTTGAATTGGGATGAAAAGTTTCATATTTTCTCCAGGATTTTGGCAATCATTTGGTTGACAATCTTGAAGGCAACAAATTTGTGTTGTATTTGAGGTCAATGTGGCAAAACTATTGAGGTTTCTGATATATATGAGCAGCTTTAGAGTGGAAAGCCATGTCCTTCATGGTATTGATTTCTTATTGGAATCCGCTTATAAATGTAGAAATGATAATGTGTATTTGAGGCATTGGGCTAAGAGTTGGTGCAGCTTAGTGGTTGAACACAAAAAGCATCCTTATATAGAAAAGAAATTCCCTCCTCACAACTCAATACCGAAGAGGGATTATTTCCTGTATCTTTTCTGTTTGGATCTCTAAGTTGAAAGATCTCGTCATGTGCTTTACACTTTATGTTTTTGTATTTTCATTTGCTCAATGTCCTTGAGGAGGATTAGTTACACTGTGTATATGATATATATCTTTCTGGCTCTTTTAATATTCTCCCATATAAACAAACTCATTTCTGACTGGTTTACTTGGTTGCACTTAAATAATTTAACTTGATTATATTTGCAGGATAAAAGGCTCAAGGAACTTTTTGATCCTATCCCTACTCTAGATGAGCTTCATGCTCTGGGGGGTGAGGGCTATAAAGCGGATATTATTCTTGTAGATACTGAGAAAGATAAAAAGTTATCCATGCTGAAGCAGTTGATTATGGCATTGGTTAAAGGATTGAACTCAAACCCTGCTGCGATGATTAAAAAGATTGCTGGATTGGTAAAAACTTCTTTTTTGTTATATAGTTATCTCATTGTAGGTATTTGACCTTGTGGATTGCATGTGAGTTTTGCATGGTGCAGATGACATAAACTATCTTAATCTTGTTTGTCAATATTTTATACTAGAGCAGTCAAAACATTTTTCAATTTTTTCTTGAACTATGAAATTCGCTAAAAGAAGGTGGAACATGGTTTTAAAGTGGACTTAGGAAATGGTATATGTTAGTTTTGGAATAAATTGTTCTTCTATTGGATCCCAAGTTTGGTTATACTTATTAGAAACCTTGTTGTAATATAAAATCATATCAAAGTAAATTGTGGCCCTACTGATACTCTAATGTAAGTTGTCCTTAATAACGTAGACATGTATATTTTTATTGTTTATGGTTTAGAACTCTTTGGTAATTGTAAGTTATAATATTGAAATACTGACTGTTTTTGGTTTCTTCAAAATTCTTGCTCTGCATCAATAGGGATAAACTTCTACTGGAGTTTCTTTATTTTTTTTTTTTTTATTGTGGTTTAACTCTTACTATTGCTTTGAACAGGTATCTGATTTTTATAAACGGCCAAATTTGGAAAGTCCAGCCAAAGCTGCACTAGAGGAAACCTCCAACATGTTTGAGTCTCGAGGTGTCCAATTGCTAGGGCAAATAAGGCATGGTTCATGTCGTCCGCGAGCTATCTTGTTTAAAGTTCTGGCAGATACTGTGGGCCTGGAAAGTAGGCTCATGGTGGTAAGTTAATTTCATTTGTTGGGTTGAACTCTTTTATTTTTCCATCGAGGTAATGTCATATTTGTTTCAGCTGAAAAAAAGAAAAAATTGCTAGGTATTTTTGATTGCTTTAAGTCTTTCTATCTGTCCGTCTCTGACTCTCTCATTTACTCTTTTATTCTACATTTTAACCAGGGTCTACCAAATGATGGGGTTGTTGAGTACTTAGACTCATATAAACATATGTCTGTGATAGTTGTGTTGAATTCGGTGGAATTACTGGTTGATCTCATGCGGTTCCCTGGTCAGCTAATACCCCGATCGACGAAAGCTATATTTATGACCCATATCTCAGCTGCAGGGGAGAGTGATTCTGCAGAAAATGACTCCTGTGACTCACCATTAGAGCCAAACAGTCCTCTATATGGGTTTTCGGAAAGAGTGGATCCTGACAGGTTAGAATATGATGTTTGTTTGCATTTTGGAACTTTGTATAACTTTATAATGTCAGTTACATAGTTATTTTCTTTATCATTTTGCCACAGTGCTGAAAAAGATGAGAGCCTTCAGTTCCATCGGAAACTGGAAGCATCTCCAAATATTTTGGGTCCTTCACTGAGGAATACAATGTTGCGACCTGCCACCTCTCTTGACAGGAAATTGAGGTAATAATTTTTCTTTGCTTGGTGAATTCTTAAATACTTGGGACTTTCTAGTTACATGTCTTTCATTTTCTAATCTGTTATTGGTAACATCTGTAATCAAAATCTTTGGATATTGCATACCAACTTGCGTTTCTTTTACTTTCTTTTCACTCCCACAGTTTATCACACAGTGAACCCAACATTGCAAATACATTCTGGCGACGAAGCCGCCGAAAGGTCATTGCAGAACAGAGGACTGCTAGTTCAAGGTTTTCTTTAATTCCTTATGTTGGATTTACTTTTTCACAGTAATCAAATCTTGTTATCTCATTGTCTCAGACTGCCTTGCTTTTCAAATTAATTTTCAGAGCTTAAATTTTTAAATCTGATTGATTTACAATTGTTTTTAAAAAATGGTATTGATTTTGCAGCCCAGAGCATCCTTCGTTTCGAGCTCGTGGACGATCCATGCTAAGTGGAGACAGAAATTCACTTGGGGATTATGCTGACGATGTAACCACATCAAGGTTTCAGCCCCTTTGTCCTATATATTTTTTTTGATAACCTAGAAATCCTTCGCCCTTTACTTATTCATTGAGTTCTTAAACTGGGGCTGGGCCCACACCTTACAAGCTTGATAGCAGTGAAATATGTGAAACATATACATGTCTTAAGTAGGTGGCCTCAAGGGGATTAGAACGCTTGACCTCAATGATGGGGTTAAGGGTTATCACTGAGCCCAACCATTGGAGTTGGGGTTAAGTAAACAAAACAAAAAGTTTCAAATATACCCCGACCCTCTTTTCTCGCACACATACTTATAGTGCAACTTTTTTTTTTTTGAATATGAACAATTACTTTTTAAGTTCTTTCATGTGCTTGTGATATAAAAAATGAAATAGAGCTTGATGAAATACTTTTTACGGCCAGCCAAAGTTATAGAATGTGGAAAGTGTTATATAGCTCTCTTCAAGGAGTATTTTTCCCCCAGTTTTAGTAATGTGAAGATGTAAACTGAAAACTGCTTTTTCAATTAACCTTAATTGTAGCTACAGATCAGAAGGTGCATCAACATCAGAGGCCCGTAGATTGAGACGAAGAAGCATTAGTATTACTCCGGAGATTGGTGATGATATCGTAAGGTTGAATTTTGTCATGGTTACCTGCTTTTTTTATTTTTTATTTTTTTACAATTTTGTTGCTTCATGTCCCCACAGGTAGTTGGTTAGCCTTTATGCTACGTAACAATAAAATAAACTGTTTTCCCTTTATAAAAAAAGGGACATCTTTCCAAATTTTGGGGTGTTTGCTTTTTAGCATGTTTAATATTTTCTTTGATTGTCTAGTCGAGTTCAAGCTATAGATAAAAATATTCTTCTAGAAGAGAAGCTAGAGTGCGCATGAGTATGCTTTTGACGGGTTAGACGGGTTGATGTGTGTGTGCCTTTTATGGCTAATGAGTGAAGCATCTGTTAAACCATATTGTTTAATGGGTGAAAAGCATGTCAATCCGTTGAACACATAGTTGGTTAGGTGATTTAAAAAAAAAAAAAAAGTTTGGCTAAATTTGAAAACACCCCTTGTTATTTTCGCGCATTGCTCCCCAGAAAAAGGTGAAATGAACAATTGGTTGCTAGAGTTGGTTGTGACCAGTTCAACATGATGGTCACGTTGAGGATTTTACACTAAAAATGTTTAGATCCTAAATAGGTGAATTAAGTTGGGAGTTCTGTTTCACACTCAGGTACTCCACAAATCCATTTCTAAGATGATGAAGACATTGATACTGATTAGGTAGAATTGGTTAATGGTTTTGACTAATTTCGGGAAAATATCTTCTTGTTTATCCAAAGAGCTCCTACTGAGGTTGTTGTTTGTTTCAGGGCTGTTCGTGCAATGAATGAGACATTGAAGCAAAATCGCCTTTTGCGGGAAAGGGGGGATGATAGAGATAACACTTCAGATCGTCAAAAAAATGTATGTCTTCCCTGGCCTTGTAAATGAGGACACAATTTTACTTTTATACTGTGTTTCTCAAACATTGATCTGAATTTTAACATGATGGAACAAATGTTTCTTGTTTCCTGCTCGCGTACATGTTCATCTGAAACTACATGCAATTATAGTGGCATGCTTGCTAGTTTTTAGAAGAATTGTTGTGGATAAGAATATCAATATTGTTAAATCGCAATTGATCTTAAATGCTTAAGCTAACATAAAAAGGTGCCAGAATAGTATCTGAATTTCTTGTGCTGAATTACAAGCATGGTTGAATTTTAACACATGGACACCCCCTTGCAAACACATGTAGATCCAAACAACACACTTCTTGCATTGGGTTACAACTTTTCTGATTGAAAGGATCCAAAATTAATGTATACAGCATCAAGTTATGAACATGTTCAATATATGCATGGTTGCATAATTTTTGGCAAATGGACTTTTGTCTTGGGTCCACACATGTGCAAACACTAATGTAAATCCAAGCAAGATGCAACTGCTTTGGTTTTTAAACTAATAGAATGTGAGAATGTTAAGATTCTAAAACAAGAACTCTAGGTCTCATTGACTTAGGCTGAAAAAAAATTAGTCTCAAACACTTAAGCTGGTTACTAATCTTTGTGTGATTATTTTAGGTATCAGATTTCCATCATGATGAAATATCTGGAGGAAGGTCTCTGTTATATGACTGTAACCAAATGAATTCTCAGAAGGCAATATCACTGCCCTCCTCTCCTCATGAATATAGGACTCATGCTTCTGGTAGAGCTGGACCTTCTGGCTACATGGTAAATGCTGAAATGGTCTCAACCTGGAATAAAATTCTTGAATCTCCCATGTTCCAAAATAGGCCACTATTACCTTTTGAAGAATGGCATATTGATTTCTCTGAACTGGATGTTGGCACTCGTGTTGGTATTGGTAAGCATTACTTATAGCCATCTGCACTGCTTTTCTAAGAAATTCTTTTGGGGCCTTTATATTACTAAATTTAGTGATTAGCTAATGTAGTCATTTGATCATTGTAAATGGAATTTTTACAATGTTGAATACATTTTTGTATTTCTCCTTCGTAGGATTTTTCGGAGAGGTTTTTCGTGGCACATGGAATGGCACAGAGGTCGCAATCAAGGTTTTCTTGGAGCAAGATCTAACTGCTGAAAACATGGAGGATTTTTGCAATGAGATATCCATTCTAAGGTGCCTTTCCATTCATTTATTGTTTACTTTAGTTTTACTTATTTATCTCTCTAACTTTATCTTCACTCTTCTCGTGTGGGTATTTCTACCTCCAGTCGTCTTCGGCATCCTAATGGTACTCTCCTCCTGCCTTTGATTATATTATATATGTTTTTAGCTTTTCTCTGGATTTGCTTAATGGGATTGTTATCTGTTTTTAAAGAAACTAGATGGGACAGAAGAATACTGATGATTTTGTTGTAATTTCTTGTCTATATATTTTTGCCAACATAAAGCCTTGCAAACTCAAGCATGACTACCATTTCTACTCTTTGCTTTTGTTTGTTGGTGAATCAAGAAATACTGCTTTTGCAGTTATCTTATTTTTGGGTGCATGCACGAGGCCTCCACGGTTATCAATGGTTACTGAGTACATGGAGATGGGATCCCTATACTATTTGATCCATGTGAGTGGTCAGAAGAAGAAGCTTAGCTGGAGGAGGAGACTAAAAATGTTGCGTGATATATGCAGGTGGGTTCAGCGTTTCCATAATAAATTATTTTCCCTTCCTCTGCTTTGATGTTTACGGATACTCTGCTTTATGGCACAATGCAATGCATTTTATTTTGAAGTAAAATCACATTTACCCCTTAAATACACGGTTGTAGTTACAGTTCCGAGGAATTAAGTTTGACAGTTACATTATTAATTAATATTGATGCCTATAATAGTCAATTATTTTAGGTTTTAGGCTAAGTTGTAATGAAGGATTGAATTATAATTGAATACATTTCGTCATTTTATCCTCGTTATAGGTGATAGGTAAAAGGATTTTGGTAAAGATGGTTTTTACCTTTGTAGGAAAGACGAGCTTCTGCACTACCAAATGTTGGTGTATCATCTATTATTTTATTGTTTATAAAAGAATAGTGAAACAATATTATGTAGGCCACCCTGACTCCTGACTGCTACAATTGGGCTCTGTTGAGTCAAGATCAGAAATAGAATCAGATAAAGAATTCTTCACTGCCACTTCTGTGAATTGGAAATTTTTAGAACCAAAATAGTAGGTTGTACGTAAAAGACGTTTACCTGCTTTTGGTCCTGTCAAGCCTATAAATTTTCGTGGCCAAAAGAGGTGATTTATGGAGAAAAATGATTTGCATATCATACACCGCTTATTTATTGCAAATAACAAGTACTTAGCTTATATTTCAAAAATCTAGTTAGGCTTGAAAGTCTTATTCCTGTTTGGATTGGGTGGCAGAAGAAACTAATGCTTGTGCTAAGATGCTATTGCAAAAATCATACTAATTACATCTGTTCAGCATACTCAGGCTAGATGCCTCTTATTCAGATATAGGGTTTAAATCAATCTCCTCAGATTTTTCTACTTTATAGTGATGGAAATTTTCTGCTGGTGAAGGGGGTTGATGTGCATACATAGGATGAAAATAGTCCATCGTGACCTAAAAAGCGCAAACTGCCTTGTGAATAAGCACTGGACTGTGAAGATATGTGATTTTGGGCTCTCAAGAATAATGACGGAGTCACCCATCAGAGACTCCTCATCTGCAGGAACTCCGGAATGGATGGCTCCAGAGCTAATTCGTAATGAACCCTTCACAGAAAAATGTGATATTTTTAGCCTTGGGGTGATAATGTGGGAGCTCTGCACTCTGAATAGACCGTGGGAAGGTGTACTACCGGAGAGGGTATGCTCATACGAATTCCATTTGGTTTTCTTTTTCTTTTCTAAAATCTTTAATGTTCGTTTAAATACATAGATGAATAAATTCATTTATTGGTGTCTGATTTGTAAGTATTTGAAGCATATCTGACGCCTTCTCCCGTCCAGGTTGTTTATGCTGTTGCAAATGAAGGATCCCGCTTGGATATTCCTGAAGGTCCACTGGGCTCATTGATATCAGGTTTGGCACTTTATTTTTTAATTTGCTAGGAGAGGATATCAACATTTTCCTTCCCTCTTGGCTAGATTCTATGACCATTTTGTCCAACCTTAACCAGAAATAACCCGGCCGGCCTAAAAGGAAGTTGATATGGGCTAATGCCTTGTTCATGTCTTTTTTATTGCAGACTGTTGGGCTGAATCACAAGAAAGGCCTAGCTGTGAGGAGGTACTAGGCCGCTTGCTGGACTGCGAGTACTCACTTTGCTGATACAACCTACTTCCTTGTGTATAGAAAAACATGGTAGAGTTGGTACAGTGTATTTCGGCTTCGTAAGTTGTAAACTATCACGATTTTTCCAATAATTGTAAAACAGTTAAAAAGCATAGAATTTTCCCGTTTCCGGTTTCCAATGTCTGGATCTCTTGATCTTTTTTGGCATCATACCTAGTTTAGTGGATTCATTTTTTTTTTTCCTTTAATCGTCTGAAATTGCACGTCCTGTGATTGTACATCTCAAGGTTACACTGGGCTTAAAAAAAAAAAGGTAAAATGAATAACATGCATGGTAACTCAGTTTTCAAAACTCGTTTACGCATCAGCCGGCTGGCTGGTACGTATACAACTGGAGCATTCTGTGGTAACAGATGGGGTTGGCAATGGACAAGCATTGACCCACTACTTTGTTTCAGTCATCGATGCGTTTCCTATTCAATGCGTCTTCGAAGCGACAGCAAGAGTCCACTCGCATCTCCGTACTCATATCATTCTCTGGTGCCGGATAGTAATCTTCCCTCAGCTGTACATCCCTCAGATTAGGAACAGCAGGAAGGAACATCATGAAATGTTCGTGAGCCGTCCCGTGAATAAATAGCTTCCTCAGCGAATTAACCTGCGCAATCAAACCAACCGCCGGAAGCGACAGGCTCCTGTGGTTAACATCCCTGTCTTGTGGAGGCCAATAATCAAGCTCACTCAGTCTTAAACTCCCAATATCATTCAAGAAAAACCTCTCCCACAAGCTCAAATCCATTTGTCCTGAGGGCGCAGTTAGAGCATAACCTATTGTATCACCACAATCCAACTTCATCTTTGAAAGACGAGGATACCGCTCTAGACAGCTCAATCCGAAAGCAGGCCCCGATGGTTTGTACCGTCCCCGGCTATCCCCTTCCACCTTTATACAAATCTCCTCCAAGTTAGGACAATCATCGAGACCCACTAATGGTAGCGGCGTTAAAAGTTCACCAACTTCAATCCAAAGAGACAGGCTTTTCAAGCTCTCCCATGTCTTGCTCCAGAATCCATTTCCATTGCTTTGCATCGAGTAGACATCTTCGGCAAAAGAGTGTTTGCGTTTCTTCTTCTTGTTGCTCATATCTTCAAACAACGAACCATCCTCATCATTCACTTCATTAAGGTCAAAATTTTCAACTCCTGGATCTGAACTCCCGCCCTCTTCCAGTCCATCCCACACACAATCGATATGTAGTTTTTGAATGCGATCACGAACCGGCTCCAAAGCTTTGCAAGATGCCTTAGCATCAAGGTTCTTACAACAAGAAATCTTGACCTCAACCAGAGTCTTTTGAAGCAAACAAGCCATTGTCCTCAAACCCTTAACTGTAATATTCTTGCACCCTTCAACTTCGAACTTTGCTAATGCACAACACCCTCTCCCAATCGCTATCAAACCCATATCACTCAAGTCACTGCAATTCTTTATCGACAAACACTCAAGGCGTCCGCACAAGGCAACTCCATCAAGCTGCGAACCAAGAGCCAAACAAACCCCATGAAACTGTCCCAACTTAAGCACTTTGAGATTCAAACATTTTGACTTGAGCACCTCCAAAGCCAAACCACTATCTCTCACATTCTTACACACATCAAGAACCAGCTCCTCGAGCAACGGCAAGCCACTGAAAAGCTGTATCAAAGTCTCTCGACTGATCATTGCGTCCTCCGAAGTGAAACCCCCACTTTCAGGGTCTCCTCTGAGATTAGCCAACGACGACGTATCGACCAAGTGAAGAACGGACAGCTTCGGACAGTTGGTTGCAATGGCCAATAAAGTTTCGTCACCAACGAATCCAACGTACCTCGGATCAAACATACACGCAACCAGAAACGTGGTGAGGTTGGGACAAGCGGCAGTGATGTCACGTATCTCCTGCGACTTAAAACCCTCGGTAAACGACGCCGTAAGGAGATTCAATTGAGTGAGATTAGCAGATTTGGTTGGGAAAGCTTGGAGAACCGGAGGAAGATCTTCAGTCCAGTAATAGAAATTAGAAAGATCAAGGGACGTGAGGGATTCGCATTTTTCAAACAGAGGTAAGAAATCAGCTCCTATAGGCAACTGTGGCCGTTGATGCCAACGAACTAATTTGACGTGGCTCAATCTCGGCCACTGAGGAAGCAAAACCTGGAGAGTGGAAGGTACTCGTGAGTAAACGGTGAGAGACGTTACTAAAGGAAAAGCCTGTCGTAGACGGTGAGCCAGAAGATATGGATCAGACGGTGCGGAAGCGGAGAGGAGAGAGTGACCCCAGGGAGAGAGAAGGGATAGGTCTAAGTCGGTGACTGATCTGAAACCGGTGGGAATCAAGTAAAGATAGCGCGCGTTGCCCCGGAGCGTTAGAGAGGTGCGCGTGGTCCTTTCGAGCAAGTGAAACCTCCTGCTTACTAAAGAGAGAGAGTTTCGTGAGCGAGTGTCGCTGATTAAAGCAAAAATGTTAGAGAGAATCACGTCTGGGAGATCAACGATGATGGTAGTAGCTGCTGTGGCAGCCATGACAGGCGGTGAGCAGACGCTCCTGTCGAGAGGTTGGCTGTTTAAGATGAGAAGAGAGGAGAAGACACAGTAATGAACAAGGCAAGCAGAGAGAGTTGAGTTGAGTTAAGGAGTTCAAGAGTTAGGAGGAGTATGGTATGGCACAGGGAAACACGTGATTAGGACGTGTTTGTTTGGGAGTGTTATGAGGAAAATGAAAAATTGGTCCGGATGAAATGCAATGCAAATGCAATGTTTTTCTGTTTGAAGCTTGAGGTTTGTTTCGTCTTTTCGATGGATGGACTTTATTCATTTTCGTTGTCCTTTCATCCGCCTCCTCCCTCCACTACTCTACTCTATTCTCTCTACCTTTCTAACTCTTCATATTATTATTAAAAAAAAAAAGACTCTTCATATTATTATTATTATTTAAAAAAATAATAAGGCTGCTTTTCACCCGATTATCATAAAAAGTACTTTTTACTGAAGTAGTTTTCTTAGAAAGCTCATTTATTTTAATTTTCTAAAAGTATTTGTCAAATTACACATGATGAAATTAAACCATTTGATCAACAATTTTCTTTCATTTTTTATACCTAATAAGCAAGTAGGTAACTCTTCATCATTCTACGATTATCTTGAAGAAAATTTCTATCTTTTAGGTCTTATCCTCTTCACTTGATTATTTTATTTGAATTCAGTATTATACTTCTTAATTGTAACTTCAATTATGATTATTTTTTAAATTTTTTTTCTATTTCTTATTATTTTATAAAAATAGTTAGTAATTTAGGATGGGATGAGAGTACTGTAAAAGTATTTTGGAATCTAAAGAATATGAGAAAAGAAGTGAATAGCATTTTCAGAAAAATTTCCCTGAAAGGAAAGGCTTTTTACCAAGTCCAAGTGGATGATTCTCTGTCGTTCTAAAGGCATAATTAATATTTACCATAACAGAAAAGAGCGATCCTCTGTTACCCTGTTATGCTGGACGCACACTTACAGCACTCGATGCTCATGGACCATTTCTTTTACACAACACAAATTGTCAAAGTGTGTTTCTTTCTTTTTTTTTTAAAAAAAAAAACTGTTTACTGAAAATATATATTTATCAATACACTTTAAATTAATATCAATCACGTAAAATTTAATTATATTTAAATCAATCACATATTCTTTTCAGATTTTAAAAATAAAAACTCAAATTGCAAAACAAATACTTTCAATCCATTAAAATATAAAACCGGTTCACCCTTCAGTTTGACTCTTCAAAGATTATCTTTATAAAATGCATGTCCCAAACTCAACACCATTTGACTCTGTCTCCCTCTACTCTACTACTATTATTTAAAACTTGACTTAAATTTGACCATCCATGACCCATCCTTAAACAATAGTAATTCAACCTTATCCCACCACTCCACTTCAATAAAGTTTTTTTCATCTCTATTTTTATATATAAAATTGTTGTACATATTAGAGAGGAAGAGAGAGACAGAGAGGTGTGTCACCAGGCTCATTCACATTCCTATAAAATGCTGGTATCCTAACAGGATATGAAAGTATTTCATTCATTCTTTCTCGTGTATTAGCTTTACAACTTCTTTACTTTCAACATTATTGGCACTCTATCTGTGGCCACAATCATTAGAATAAATCTCAATTTGGGTGATCTTCAGATTCTTAAGCCTACTTTACGTTATCAAACAGATATTTTATTTTATAATTTCTCAAAACAAAATTTGTGGAATCACTTATTATTTTTCGGGAATTGACTTGATTTAATTGATTTTATGCTCTATCGCAAGATAACACGCTTGTAGGGCACACAACATATCCTTAGCAAGTTCAATCTTGTTTGGTAGTAAGTCCAACTTTCCTCTTCGAGTGGTTTGTGAGTGTACTTAAATAAACTTTCAGATATACTTTTTTTTTCTAAATGAAACATGCGAATATTATGTAAATAATTCTCCAATACTAGAAAACCCCAAAAACTTTGAGAAAATGATTGGCCTTAACTTTGTTCAAGTGTATTTTACCATGTAGGATGGGTTGGTTCAAGTGATGAAGTGGGTCAGGATGGAGTTGGTACAGCACCAATGGTGAAATCCTGAGTTCGAGTCTCCACAATGGCCTCCTTCATGATTTAAGTGAGAGACCGTGACAGTGGGTTGTGATTGCGCTAGTCTCCTCCGAAGATTAGTCCCGAGGATTAGTCGTGGTGCGCATAAACTGATCCGGACACCTCGATTAAAAAAAAAAGTTTATTTTACCGCTTTTACTTTTTTATTATTCCAAAAACCCCTTTCAACTTCAATCACTTTCATGTGTTAATATGTTCCTTATCTCCTACTGATAAGAAACTATATGTTGGCATCTCTAAAAGAAATTATATTAATTGTTTGTATTGGTTACTAGGCTTGTTGGATGCAGGATATTTTTACTCTTTTAGACCAAAGTTTTATTGGAATGATTTTATAATTTTTTATCTCTCTAGTTTTATGTCTTATCCTTATGCTGATGCCTGACTGATATTTTAAAAGTTCTATTTGATGATTTTATGTGATTTTTTTGTATCTCTAATTTTAGAGTCTTATCCTTATCCTGATGGCTGATATTGATTAATTGTTGTAGCTATTAAATTGATTATTTAATTTAATCAATTTGTTTTCAAGCAGGACTTTGATCAACTCAGTGCTTTACTCGTGACTTACGTTCAACTCAGCTTACTTCGAAATAAATCACGTTAAACTCAATCTTTGCCGCAATTAAATCAGTTCTCGGCGATCAAAGCCATCAACTCAAAGACAAACAAAATCATCTCCACTCCACATGCCATGGATATGCACCTCATCTCCTTATTTGGTTAATTTCTCTCTTTATTTGATTATCTTCACCGTCAATCCATTTTGAGAAATCTATCTTATCGATCAAAGCTTCCTCTGTAATGCACGACAATCGAACTTTAAAATGATTCAAGTAAGTGAAGAGTTTGAAAGAGTCAGAGACAGTTTTTATTTAAAGAGATTTTGTTTGTCAAATCATTGAGATTGATAAATTGATTTTTTATTCTTATGAATTGTTTTAGATTTTTTAACTATCTTCTTTTGTTCTTGTTATTTTACATCAATTTCTTAATGATTCTATTTTAGATTTTTATATTTTCTTTTATTCTTGTTATTTCATTTTTTTTGTGACGAGTTTTTCAAGATGAGTGAACATTTACCAGACATAAAAGTAGTTTTGACAGAGCTTGTTTATAAAAAATTAAACTTATTTATATGTGTTTGTCTCATTTAATTTATATTACTAATTTTTTGCAGCTTATTTATATGTGTTTGTTTTTCCTCCAAATATTTTGGTTATAACTAATCTGGTTTAACATCTCCTATTATTTTTATCTGAAAATAATTTATTGTTTTGGTTATAACTAATTTTGTCTAACATCTACTATTATTTTTGCCTTCAAATAACATCTGTTATTATTTTTACCTAAAAATAATTTATTATCTTGGTTATAACTAATTTACAAATATTTAGGCCTAACATCTGCTATTAGTTTTACCTGAAAATAATTTATTATTTTTGTTATAACTAATTTGGTCTAATGTCTATTATTATTTTTCTTTGCAAATATTTAGTGTCTGTTTATTCTTCAAATAGAGCTTATAAAAATAGATCTTTTTAGAGTAAAGCTTCTAAATGTAGAGCTTTTATTAAAAAAATTATTAATTATTTGACGGGATAAATATAAAAGTTCTTATTATAATTAAATGAGGGTATATTTGTTATTTTAAAACTTAAAAAAAAGCTCAAAAAGATCTTTTTTTAAAAAGTCTCAATTTTGAAGCTTCTTTGAGAAGATGTAAAATAGTTTCTTTGTTCTCTATAAATTCTTATTAGGTGACAATCCAACGATATAAAATAAAATTAAAAGAGCTTTTAAAATTAAAAAACTTTTTTTATCATTAAAAAAACTCAAATAAATACATCCTTATAATCGTTGGATTTGCTTTTCGCTCATGCTCCTTTAAAAAATTATAAAATCTTTTTCACATAGTGGAACCTTTTCTTTTTGTCAGTTTATCTTTTCTACTTCTTCTAATTCATTTGTCAAACAAAAACCATAAACATTCATTTTCAATTTTACGTTTTTATTTAAGTCCATTCTTTGAATGGTGTACCGAACATCGTAGTTGTCCCATTCATTAAATGTTTTTGTCCAATTTCTGTTGCTTCAAGTAATTATATGTTTGTTGAAATAATCACTTTCCGGATCCAAATCCAATACAAAAGCGTGGCTGTGCCCTTCACTCTACATCTTGAACCTAGCAAGCCAAGCTGTTTAAAATTCAACGCCCATAATTTAATTAATATTTCACTAAAAGATCCATCTATTCAACTCTTTTTTTTTTTTTTAAATTCAGTTGTGAATTAAGTGTCATCCTTTGTGATTATTATTAGTTTAATAACATTATTGAAGCTAATAATGTATCCAATCTTATAAATTAAATACAAGTTAAGTATAAAAACCGTAAAAAAATTTTTAAAAAATCCTAATTTGGAGTCTCTTTAATAAATGGATTAGTTTTTAAAAATTTATATGCGAACATCCATTGTCGAACATTGTACTGAGCATGATGTTAGATACTTTGTTAGACTGTAGAATAGGGTTATAATACGTTACATTCCACAAATAATAATTAAATAAAAATTGTCACATTCCTTCCTTCACGTGAAGAAAAGAGCAAAAAGGTTTGGTTGGAGGGCGACGGAGAGTGCTGGACTCTTTGCCATCAACTTGGCAATTGGCATACAAATATCGATGAGCGGGCGTTAAAGAAGAAAATGTAAATACTAAACCAATACTACGTGTCGGTGATGATTACAATCCAGAAAATAAGCATGTGGACACGAACACCCCAACACCTACACTCCCTCTGCATGATTTGCTAAATAACCTAAAAAAATTTGGATATATTACCAACCTATAAAAAGAAATAATAAATTAAATAATTTTCATTACAATATTCTTCAAGCCACATCCAAATTCTATATGTCAATTTCACAAACCTCTCTCTTGAGGTTTATCAAAATTTATAGAGATCATTTATTTGTGTATTTTGAGTTTTTGTTTTTAAAATTTAAAGTTTTTATTTTCAAAATTTATGAAGAATATGTGGTTTTTTTTTAATTTATTTGAATTTTAAAAATGATATGTAATTGATATTAATTTAAAGTGTATTGATAAATATGTATTTTTTAAAATTAGTCTTTTAAAAATAGAAATAAACACATTATGATCAATACTGATTCTGAAAATCTCATATATCTATTCTCTCAATTAAGAATTGTTAAAAATTTCATTAAAAAATATGATTTTTTTCCAAATTATCCTTAATTGGTTATTAAAAATATTCGACATTTTAATTAAAAAATAAAAATAAAACCCAAAACTTGCTAATAGTCTCCCATCAACCTACTGTGCCAAAAAGTCTTAAAAAATTTATAACCATAATAAATGATAAATAAAATTAAAAAATAAAAAATTTACATTAAAATTATTTATTAAAATCTTAAAATAATAAAGAATACGTTGCATTTGTACTTGTAAAAGAGTATCTTACAAAGTTTAAGTTTTTAAAGATAATTTCTTTATTTTTCTCATTTTAATGTCTTGATTTTTTCTAGAAATTTTGAATATTTTTAATAGCTAATCTAGGATAATTTGAGAAAATTTATATTTTTTAGTAGAATTTCTAATGATCTTTAACGAAAAGGGGAGATATATGAAGTTTTTAGAATCAAGAAGTATTCATGTGAGATTTCAACAAACCTTAGGAAGGTTGGGTAATTGACCCGAATTCTATTCTACCCATTACCACAAATCATTTGATTATTAATTATTTATAAAGAGTGGCTGAAAGCTAGTACATGAAAAAAAAAGTATTATAAACAAATCATATCTTGCCAAATGACTTTTTCGTGCGTCTTCCTTAATCTCTATCTCTCTTTACAAAGTGTGTATATAAATAGAAATGTGAAAGCAATGGGATTTTGGTTACTAAAGAAAAGAAAGCTTCCAACCTTATCTTAAAAGAGGGTGGGATTCTCTTTGGATGAGATTTTTGGGGCCCCAAGGATTGGCTTAGTTAGCGTTTATTGATTTGGTGGCTTTGGATTTTACAGATAAATATTGCAATAACAAAGTCATTTTGTCAAATCCCATCCGTCCCTTACCATACCAAATCTTAAAATCAACATTTGGTCTTCAACATGTGCCTTGACTTTGGGCTTTTTAACACAAATCCCTCGTCAATAACAATTACATCAATTTGACTTTCACCCTCACTTTTTACTTGTACACAATTTTAAAGATTACGCGGGCTTCAAATCAATTAAATGTATTGGATAACAGGCAATGCTGATAAATTTTTGTCACGATTCTTGGCTATAAAATGTCAAAATGATAAGATAGAAGCGGCCCTTTGATTGTATATTTCACATGGCGCCATACTCATCAAAATGTGACTTAATCATGTGCAACCACTCACTTTCAGCCTCCGCTTCCATGTTTATTTATTTATTGCTAGTAAATGGAAGCCACAATTTAGGTGGCACCATCAAATTGTACTCGGATACACACGGCTCATCCATGTCTAATTTCATATTTCGTGTTATAAAATTGACTTCATTTATTTTTGCTATGTAATTAATTTTGTGATTTTTTTTACCATATCTTATTTTCACTTATGTTTTGTTGTGGTTGTACTATTGTACAATTTTCAGTGGTACCGTACCATATCATGTGCCACCTCACCCTTTTCTAACTTAAAACTAATTTAATTTAATTTTATAATTGAAGTCCATGATATCATAAATGGAATGATACATGCATATTGAGAGACATGGTATCATGATGAATGGGAGATGGTTGATGATGAGGTCATTCCCTTCCCTGTATCTATGTGGACTCCATCAGACAGCACATGATATGTTGGATTGATCGATTAGTCAATAGACAGCACATGACAATTGACTACTGATTGATTAGTCAATAGTCAATAGACACCTTGCAAACCGATTACTCTACGTGTCTTTTGCTTCCCTTTGTTTAACTTTTAATATCATCCGCCCCCTGGTTTCGCAATTCGTAGCCCACAACGCCACTTTCAAGTCTGATAAATGTCTGGGTCCAACTCTACCTGATAAACATTTTATAGGTTTCGATCTCCTTGCGCAGCTTTTTATAAGAAAAGTTCTGATTAAATCCGATGGCCTCGAAACATAAAAATTACTTTACTTGGATTAAATTAGCATTAGCTCCTACCTCCATCATATTAGATACGGAAGTAATAATATTATGGAATATTTACAAATTTTATATATATATGAATATAATTTTATAAAAGTAGATGCATCACTTGATTACAAATGCAAATGACTGTACAAACAATTACCCACTTTTATGTGCAGCACATATTGTACGATTGCATGACTTCAACACTAATGCTTTATATAACATGTCAGGGATAAGATATGCGGATGCTTTAAAAAATCTACCTTTCTTACCACTCATTAGAGGCAAGGGTGTTTTTGATATTCATCCTGGCATGCTAACGCTAATGCTATGGCCGTACATCTTCGAAGTACGGCCGATAAGGTTTGAGGAGCGACGGCCAATCGCAGGGCGATGCTAATGGTTAAAGTAATGATCGCTACCTACACAGTCTATAAGGCTCCCTTTGAGAGTCAGATTGAATTAGAGACTGAGATCAAGGTTAGGGTTGAGATTAAATTAAATTAGATTAAAATATAGATAATATTACTTTATATTTAATGTAATATTATTAGTATATAATAAATTTTTTAAAAAATTAATATTTTAAATACAAACTGATTTAATTCATTCAAAGTTTAATTTATTATTAAATAATTTTTATACTTAATTAAATATAGTTAAAAATTATATTTATTTAAAAATTATTAAAAATTAGTTTTTTATTACAAGTAAGTATTTTTAATATTAATTTAATAATATTTTATTCCTATTATTATATTATATTATATTTTAATTATAATATTGTGAATTATATTAAAAATAAAAAATTGTCATATAATTGAAAATAAAATATTTACAATAAAAATTATTTTATTACATCATAATTAAATATTTAAATATATTTAAAATTATATTTAATTCAAAATTATTAAATATTACTATTCTAACAATAACAATAATATTTATTTTGTTTTATTTTATTATATATAATATTATATCAAATTTATATTATTATTTAAAATAAAAAAATATAATCCTTATTCCAAACTGTCCTATGATAATGATAGAGAGTAAAACTGAATAGTCCTGATTAATAGAAATTATTTTACTATTAAAATTCTAATCCCAATTCATAGTAAAGCAGTAAACAGCAATTCGAAAAAAAAAAAGCTTAAATAGAGTCCAATCGCCCGCTAAGCCCGCCCCTCAAACGCGCCCCAAAAGCGTACACACATTAGGTCCACCTCACTTATTCGTGGGCTCCATGAGCCGTACCACTGTATAAGCCTTATCCTGCCCCACAAATTTTCGGTTTTCGTTGCTCTCCTTTTATTATTTATCCTCTATAATTAATTGTCTTTAGTTTGAAATACTTTTCTTTAAAAATCTCGTTTAACCTGCAGTTTGACTTAAATATCAAAATCAGATCAATATTAGTACACCATCGACATTCCCAGTACTGCGTATATTGACACTTGATCGAATTTAAATTTGAGTTTCAACACATTGCCAAAAACTTGACTGATTCTTGACATCAACTATCCTTATATAATGTTGGAATTTTTATTTTTAAAGACTATTTAATTTCATATACCACTTTTCGATTGTACTCCACATCACTTTAATAATAATTATATTTATCAAGTAAAATAATGAATATATTTTTTAAAAAATAACATAGAGTTCTTCACACCTCCCGATTATTGATCTGTTCAGAGCTGTGAAACACGTTTGCGTTCTGTCCTCAAAAGGTAGGAAATGAAAGCTCTAACATGAAATCAATAAAACGAATTTCAGAAAAAACTCAGGAAATAAAATTGAGCCAAACAAAATTATAGTGACAATACAAAAAGGGAACAGGCGGTTGGCAGGCATTTTTAAAGATGCCGTCACTCCAACACTTGACACAAATTCAACTTGTTATAACAACAATTCAGTCTATCTTCAAACCTTGAAAGTTAAAAACACAACATCTATTCTGGGTGTCCACAACATGCACATTGTGCACATAAGCACCAAATTAAATGTTATCATGCTTCTGAGATTACCATAACTGGAATGTCAAGCTTCGTCATGCATACTTACAGGATTCTCACTTACCTGATTTACGCCGGTGATCATCCCTCTCTCTCTGATGGTGGAAGGAAGAATCAGAATGTTTACTTGACCACTTATCATTTCTTCTGTCTCGTTCTTCTCTTAAATAGGATTCGGATTCTAGCCTAGATCTCTTTTCTTCCCTCCTATCATAACCGTCTCTGGACCTAGGCTCAAATTCATCATCAGCATGCCTTCTCGATCTCTTTTCTTCCCTCCTCTCATGATCATTTCTGGACCTTGGCTCAAATTCATCGTCAGCATGCCTTCTTGATCTCTTTTCGTCCCTCCCATACTGATCTCCTCCTGACCTACGCTCAAGTTCATCAGCAGTGTGCCTTCTTGATCCTTTTTCTTCCATTCTATAACGATCCTCTCTTGAACTGGGTTCAAATTCATCAGTGCTGTGCCGTATCAATCTCTTTTCTTCCCTTCTATCATGATTCTCTCTCGACCTTTCAATATCATCATGCCTTCTGGATCTCTTTTCCTCCCCCCACTCACTTTGCTTAGGGTGACTCTCTAAGGCCTTTCCATTGCCTGTTGCTCTGAAACTTGAACCTTTATTTCCCCAGCCATGACCTTCTTTACCACCTTCAAACTTCTCATGCCCCCATCTTGAACTTTTATCCTGAGGACCCCCACCTGTATTAGCAGCTCTCTGGATAAAGAATAAGAAAAGCATCAATGCAGACCTCCATAAGAAAGGAATATATACTTGTCAATAAATGGTTCTGGAAAGCAAATTTGAATTCCAACTCCATGTTTTTCAAATCACTAACACAAAGCATTATAATTTGATAATATTTAAGGGCTGAGGAGAAACTCCTTGTCTCAGTTAGAAGTATTCTATGGACAAATGCTATGGATTTATTTTAAAGAATCAACAGCAAACTCTAAAATCAAACATTAGCTGCATATACTTTAGAAATGTCTTAACTTATCAATATCCAAGGCCTAAGCATAAGTGTATCATGCTCGGCAAGACAAAGAAATAATGTGTAAACATGTCTCCCTAAAACTCCATTTATCTTACTTGCTCATCATGGGAGAATTTGCATCCAGCTCCACGATTACATTCACCTCTCTGGAAAGCACGGCATACACCCCGTTCCTCCCGCTTCCGCTGCTGTGTTTCCTCATCTTCCTCTTCTTTCTTCTTGTACTTACTAACATGATCAACCCTTATAATTCGTCCTAATACCTGCGCTCCATTCAGATTATCTGAAAGAAAATCCAGAGATTATATATCATAACAATCCATTACGAAGTTTAGTCAAGCACATTAAACATTTCTAAATGCTAAATAAATCAACCCACTTTGGAGAAAGAAGACACAAACCTACAGCAAGAATCGTACTCCTTTGATCCTCATATGCAATAAATGCAAAACCTTTTGATTTCCCCGTACCCTTGTCTCGAACAAGATTAACATCAACAATCTCTCCATACCTGGAAAGTCATTTATAAAAAGATATTAGCTCCCAAAGTCTAATAGGAGATGCTTCAATCCATATTCCATGCATTTTCTTCTGATAACTCAAAAATCTACTCTTCCACATAGAAAACTCAAGCTTGACAATCGGGTCCTGCAAAACTCTACTATCATAAAGAAGGAGCAAACTTATGATACTTATATATAAATATTCAAGTAAACCTATTCAATATTCAAAGAGTAAACAAAGCTCTCAGGGTTCACATCCATATTCAATATGATACTCAAAATATTTATTCACAAAAAGAGTAAACTTGTTCATACATTTCGCAGTGAACCTAGAAACAGAATAGCATTAAAGTAAACCTTTTCTATAATGTATAAGCTTTCCCAATAGCTAATAGAGTACAAATTCGAATAAATCTCGAGAATCTATAACCAATGCATCAAGTATTTCAAATATAATTTAGGCATTTCACAGAACTAAGAGACAAAGTGTCTGAATAAATGTTTATGAGAAAAAGGGGCTTACTGGGCAAAGACGGCAAGAAGGTCACCTTCGGTGAGATCGAAGGGAATGCCACCAACGAAAATATAGGCAGAATCTCTGTACTTAGCATGCCACGACGCTTCTTCAGATATTCCAAGAGAAGCTTCCTTCGAATTTATGTTTTGGATTCGCTTGACCAGCGTTAACGGATTCATTGCTTCTTCCCAACTTCAATTGTCCCCCTATTATTATTATTTATTTTAATTCCACAACCGTCAGGCCAAAGAAGAGAACCGGTTAGCAGAGGACGAGCGTTGCCACGGCATGCGCTCGTGGGCGACTGATCAGCTAGTCAGCGACGGCCTACTGTGATGCCGGCAATTTGTGCTTCTTCGGTGTTTGTCGGATGTTATTTTTTCGTGCACTAGGCTTAATTTTTTTTTAAATAATAAGAATTTTATAAAACCCGAGCCGATTAGACTTTAATTATGGGCCCGAGCTACTCTTGATCAAGACAATTTGACAAGCCCAAGACCAGTACTGTAGAAGTGAATATGGGAAAGTAGTTGATGGTTCACAAGTTGTGTGCGCGTTTGTGCGCGTGCGTGTATTCTGTTGTCAAGCCTCAAATATGAATCGTACTTCTGTCAAAAATCATTCAAAGTTTTCAGCAATTCGATTTCTTGATCGGCTTTCATAATTAAGCATTGGAATCTAAAAGGGCATCCATTTGTGTATTTTAAGTTTCTGTTTCTGAAATTTTAAAAAATAATTAGTTGATTTTAATTTTTTTGAATTTTAAAAATGATATTTGGTTAATATTGATTTAAATGTATTAGTTAATATATGTTTTTTAGAAAATAGTTTTCTGAAAATATAAACGAACAGAAGAAAAACTAATCATGCACTATTGAATGTTATTGTTGGTGTCAAAGTCTACTGCGTATGCATATACCATGCACATGATGAGTTTTGATCAATTGTGATAAAACAAGAATATTATTTTTATTCCTATTTTAATGTTTCTAGAATTATATTTTAGGAAGTATTTGATTTGTAATAAATATCTCCTTAGATTAGGATATAATATCTTGTATCCTAATTAGAATAGGAGAATATTTATTTGTTCTAATTCCTTTTGGAGTTTGTTTATAATACTTCCTATTTTATTTCTCCTAATTCTAATATGATTTTGATTAGAGTTTTTTACAGGATTTCTAGTAGATTTCGGTCAGACCTCTCACTATATATATATAAAGCTATTCAGGCGGCTGATAACGTGATTGAGAGATTAACGTGTTAGCTGTTTTGGTTGTGCGAGAGTCTTGAGTTCGGCATTCCATGAATTCATAGAAGAGAGCTTCAACGCAAAAGGAATGTCTTCTAAGATTTGATTCTTTGAGTCTTTTGTTCCATGTATGAGTGATAGAAATCATATATGAGTTGTTGATTGAGTCTGTGTGAGTTAGTAGACACTTGAGATAACTTGCGGGTTAAGTGTTTATATAATTCAGTGTCAGACGTCATTGTTATGTGTAACTTAACAGTGTGTTGTTAAGTTATCTACGACAGAGAGTGGGCAATGTCACTAGAGTTTAAGATCTTGGCGGGATTTTATTTATCAAAGATTAGGTCAGTATGTGAGATTGAGTCAGCACTATAAAAGGTCCTAAAGATTGTACAAACAAGAACTTAGTGAATTGTAGCTCTATAGCTGTTCGTGGACGTAGGTTTTATAACTGAACCACGTATAAATCCTCCTGTGCCGATTCACATTACAGTTTACTGTTATATTTCTTATAACTACATACCTTCAGAACTTTCAGTTATGATGTTTCTTATGCTTCCCAAATGAGAGATATGCACATAGTTCAACATTGACACCATTTAGTTATATATATTTATACATACATACATACATATATATGTATACATACATATATGCATATCATATAAACAATAATATAGAAAATTAAATAACACTTAAAAAGTAGAAGAGAGATAAGATATATAAGGCTTGAGCACTTAGGAAACATGTTAAAGACATTGTCCTAAAGCTAAAGAGTCATTCCCTTATGCGGGTAATATCGGTGCTCAAGGGCTCCATACAATCCAATGCTTATAGCGTATCTCCTCGATAAGCACGATCACTGAAAGAAAATAGCCTATCTCTATTTGCGGTTGCTAAAAAAATAGAGAAAATACTTAAGTATATTGTTATTATGTTAGAACTTTGAGATTCTTTTATATAGTAGTTTTTTAACCTAGGTAACTTACAAACTAAGCTTGCAAACTAACTCTTATAACTCATAAGCCATAAATATCTTAATAAAAACATGTAACTTATAAATAATAAGTTTTGTAACTCATGTTTTTATTATATTTATAACTTTTCAAATTAATCTCAAATCAATATTTTCAACTCATGATGTAAAAAATGAGTTTTAAACCTTTTATCTTCAACAGCCTCCACAAAAGGTTTAAAACTTTAAAGCTCTATAAAATAAAATATTTAAATAAAAATACTTATAACATATATATATATATATATATATATATATATATATATATTCCTACAATTTAAATTTTAAATTTTAAATTAAAATAAAGATTAACCTTCTATTATGCAATATGTGTAGGTGACTTCTGAGTTTGAATCTACACTTAGTGTTCATAGCATCCATTTAAGAAACCTGAATGAACTTTGTCTTGAACTTGATTCTTAACCAAATTTCAAACTATCAACAAACATAATACCAACGAAGACTTGGTTTTAGTGGGTTAGTGCTTTAATGGCCATGCACTCAATTTTAATTCTTATGAGAGTGTTAGAGAACAACTCAATTCTCACATTCACTACCTTTGCCATACTTTCACTTAGATAAGTCCTTCAAATGTATATATGACCTATACCTCGCAAGAGTATTCAATCCTTTGGATTAGTTCAGAATAAATATTCTTCCTAACATCACATATAACAAGCACTTTTGCCATAGGAATGAGCAAGAGTATATCTCCTCCAAGATATGTTCATATAGTTGTGCTTAACGAGCCGTGTAGTATGGATTGTTTCTATTTATTGAACCTTTTTCATGGGATATCCAATCATAGAGGTTTGATTACTTCCCTACGTGACTTCCTTCGAGCTTAAGCATATCTCCCTCGACAATTTAATTAATTTAATTAATTAGCGTGTTGAAATTCTTCACAAATTTGCATAAACTTGCACTTACTTAATTTCATCTTTCAGAATTTGTTCCATATCTTTGATAATTGCTTCTACTAGCTCTCTTAAATATGAAAATATTAACTTTCTTACAAAAAGAATATTAGAGAGCATAAAAATAATATAAGCATAATAAAGAAAATTGTGAGAATACTCGATTACCAAAATTTAAAATTCTCAAATGACAAAATTTCAAAGTCATAAACAAATTAATAATTAATCCTCAAACAATTTATAATCTCTTATACATTTTTTCATAATATTGTTTAAAACTTTCAACAATCATAAAATTAAAATTGGCTCCCACACTAAGAAAATTTTTAGTGCACTAATAGTAACTCTACAAACATAATAATGCTCTAACTTGTTAAACTTGTAAACCATGAAAAAAAACAATTAAACTTACTATCATCATTGTTGTGCAAAATTAATAAATAAAAATAGGAAAATTTTTACTAATAACCCCGAGGTTTGGCCTAATTACAAGAATGACCTCGCCTTTTTAGAATTATGCAAAATGACCTTACAGTTAGTCTTTTTGTGTTACCGTTACAAATTTAAGCAGCATTGTCTATTTTAGCCTTCTGTACATTCTGACATATGTCCTACCATGCAGACTTAAAAATGCAAAATATAGGTTGTAATTTTTTATTTCTGTTTACAATAATTAACAAAAGTAGTAGAATTCACAAATGACCCTTTTAATTTCAAAAATAACAAAGGCACAATTACTATTCTCTAACGGCTACAACAAAGCTTGCCTATATAATCCCCTCACTCACCTTTTGCATAACCATAACACAATCACAATCTGTTTCGTTTCATATCACTTACCCTGCTTTGTTTGATAACACAAAACAATGGCTGATGGTAGAGATGCAAGAGAGATTGATGGAGGTTTGACAAGGTTTAAGAATAGGAGGTGCATGTGTGGTCAGAAAGCTAGAATAAGGATATCAAAATCTGAAGCCAAACCAAACAAGATATATTTCTACTGTGAGAGAAGGGTATGTGACTATTATTCATTTTGGATTCCAGATATGCAAGAGGTTGATGCATTGTTATATGGAAACATGCATAATGAGTTCATGTTAGTGAAGGATAGATTGAAAGTTATTGAAAAATATTTGAAGAGAGTGTTGTATCTAAATATATTTGTATTCATACTGTTATTTCTATTTCTGTAAACTATAGCAGCAGGTTATGTATGCATGCAATGGATGTTAACTTGAGAATGCAGCAAGAAAAGTTGTATGAAATATTGATGTTCATCAGATATTCATCCACAAACAGTTTATGAAAATATTACATCCCTGTTTCAAAAGCAAAGTCATGGTCTGAACATTGAACATGCCATGATAATAACCTATAATTGACTAAGCCTAACAGTGATTGAAACTATGGTGCATGGCTAATGTTTTGGTTGAAAAACAATCATTGTCTATTGACTGTGTTTAAGCCAAAACACAAAAATTCTATCAAAATAAGCAAAAAAAAAAAAATTATAAACCATCAGGGATGCTTACAAAGCTACAATGCAAAAAAGGTTTCATGGTGGTGTTGAAGTTCCTACACCAGATGAATCACCAAAAACAGATGTTACATCACTTACGCCAACTGCTCTACTACTAGTAACCTACAATAATAGCATTAACATATGCATTGAGAGTTTAGGTTGTATAAGTATTAAAATTTGGAAAATTTAAGAATTAGAAAAATGAAAAACATATACATTTGATAAACCACATTGACTTACAGTAATGCTACTCTTACAAACTACTTATACAAACTCACCTATACAAACTGACGTGGCATAATGTGATTATAAATAAATGCAGTGATTTGATAAATATATATTAATAATAAATGACATTAATTAGTATGGGTGATGTGGCGATCATATAGGAATGCCACATTAGTTTGTATATGTGAGTTTGTATAAATAGTTTGTATGAGTAGCATTACTCCATTGACTTAAACCTCTCCCAGCAGTTCTTCCCCTCCTCCCACTTGGTGCAAAAGCCCTGCCACCAGATAAAGCACTGCTAGTAGTAGGTCTCCCTCTCCTCCCAAGTGCAAATCATGTTCCAGCATATGTTATACCATTCCTAATAGCCCTGCCCCCTCTTCCAATATGTCTACCCCTTCTAGTAGTAGTTGTTGGCTCTTGAGAATAATAAAATTAATAAGTTAATAATGCATGCAAATTTAGAAGAAAATTGGAATTTACTTGGAAAAGAAATTGAAATTTTGTCACCATATGATCATTAGAGTTCCTGATGGTTGGTGGAGCTTGGTCTTGTTTGCAAGTTACACCAAGATATCTCTTCATCCTATGTTGCTCTCCTTGTTCTCTATTCCTTGCACCCTTAGGTCTACCGGGTTGTCTCTTTTGCATAGGAGGATGCAAAGTGGCAGCTTTAACTTCTTCGCATACATACTTGTCAGGGATTAGTAGGATCATGTGCTGGCCTGCCTCTTAAAGTAATGATGGATATAACCTATGGGATCAAACGTATTCCTTGTCAAATAAGCCATGACATGCCTGCAAGGTATACCATTAATCTGCCAAGCCCGACACTCATAATGCCACTCATTCAACTTAACAACATAAGTTCTATCAATATCTAGCAATTCGTAGCAGTGGTCTTTACTACACAAAATTCTTAGGTTCATCCCCTCATGCCTTTGTTTTTCAATTTTTTTTAACTACATTTGGGGCTATGTCAATGTCCCATGTTTGAGCATTTGTAGCCCTCTCATGGAGCCTGAACCTTCCTTATAAGTGTGAGGACTGATTTGCTTCTTTGTTCTGCCAACCAGCTATTGAATGATTCAGTTAGGTTATTTGTCACATGATCACATTTAATTTCCTAATCAAAGGCATGTTTTGACCATCAACTAGGTGGGATTTGTTGAAGGTATGAGAAAGCTACCTCATCTAAGTTTTTTATTTGTTCCATGGCAACATGGAAATGCCAGCTGTTAGTGGATCTACTGGCCTGCCAAAACAGATTTTTAAACAATATCCCAGACCACCCTAAAATTAGCATAAATATGCCGAGCACAATTTCTATAATAGGCATTGGGCTATGTGTCCTCTAAAGCCTTCACCAATCCCTTCTACCTATCACTAATTATGGTGGACGTCTTGTTCTGTCCAACCCCCATGTACTCCCACAAATGGTGCAAGAAAAAAGTTCAACTCTCAGTATTCTCACCCTCACACACCATCACTGCTAAAGGAAATATGCTATTATTGACATCTAAAGCTATTGTAGAAAGAAGCATACCCCTAAACATGCCTTTCAAATGACACCTATCAACCTCTATGAATGGTCTACATCCATTAACAAAGTCTATTTTTTGGGTTGGAAAAGCTAAAAAGAACCTTTTAAATACAAGACAACCTAAAGGACCCTCCTATTCAGCAATGATTTTTGCAATTGCTCATAGATTGGTTTTTAAAACCATATTAGCATATTTAGGTAGTAATGCATATGATCAGCATGGTCATCTCCTAACTTCTCTAGTGCCCTCATTTTTGCCCTGTACAACCTTTGTCTATCCATATTAATCCCTTCCTCTCTAACTCACTCTCTATGTACTTGACTTATAAATCAGGCATTGACTTAATGGTTTCTAAAAATCTCTTACAAATCTAAGGAGAAGTGGCCTCATTGGTAGTATCATTTCTTGTGCATAAGTATTTGTTAGTGAAGGTTTTAATCATGAAATTATGTCCATTTGGTAAGACACTTGCATGTATCCTCCAAGGACAACCTTCATTATCACACTTAGTAGTCACCCTAGTCCTAGCAGATTTAATTCTCTTAATGTTGCAACCTACATAGATAACATAATCTTTCAAGGCCTGTCTAAATCCATCAACTGACTGAAAAACATCTCTTACTTTGAACTCTATATCTCTATCCTCCCCAAGGTGGACAAACTCTCTACCCTTCAACTTTTTAGAAGTTCTAGTCATTGTTGCATCCTCCCCACTATCACTGTCCAATGACTCATCACATGACTCAAACCCTTCTAAGCCATCATCTACATATTTCCCTATATTCCATTCTCTATCATACCCCTGATTAGCATTCCCACCAGTAACATCCTAGCCCTTATCATCACTCCAGGTGTGGATCTCATCAATTAAGTCCCTAATTTGTTCGAGTAAGGCAGAACTTCCATCATCAGATGAGTTATCTAATGAAGTGGAATCTGAAGTTGGTTTAGAGGGTCAACTTCTGGTTGAGGTCTCAGTTTCTGTATTTGTTTTTGTGTTAGTGTTTGGTAAAGGATCTGACTGCTGGTTTAAGTTGACTGGTTCAGTTTGAGTTGTTGGATCAGTTTGGGTACAACATGATTGTTGAGTTTCAAAACTTGTTAAAGGATTTTGATTTAAAAGATCATCTAAGTGCGTAAAATTCTCCCTTACTAATTCTGGTCTATTAGAGGTTTCAGGCTTCTCATCATCAGGTTTTGCAGGTTTTGGTATGTATGGTGTTTGGTCAATTAACCCCTCCACTGGGCTTTGCGCAATGCCTATGGGCATAGGATCCATAGTGACATCAATATCATATAAACCCTTTTGCTTAAATAGTCTAAAAACTTTCTGCATATTAGCATCATTCTGTATTTCTAAGCTACCCCCAATCCGTGGCAACTTTTGCTGAAATAGTCTAAAAACTTTCTGCATATTAGCATCATTCTGTATTTCTAAGCTACCCCCAATCCGTGGCAACTTTGCCAGAATTTTAAACCCTTGAGACCACTCATTGCTAACAGTGCACATTATCAATGCAGAATTAACTAGAACTATCCTAGTAAACTCATCAGGATCTACATTACCTACTGTATAGTTATCATTAAAAATATCTATCCTAATGGTAAATAACTTCATCCTGCATACAGTGAAAACAAAAAAAAAATGCACCAAATTACTAATGATAACTATGTAAAAGAAAATACAGTAGGAGGCCATTCACATTATCTACCTTAATTAAAAAAATAAAAACCAGGCATTATTAATAGTAATTCACAATCATCAGTTACTTTGTAATGAAGCAATATTCATGCCAAAAAACCCCTATCACAAGCATTAATCACTTACAATAAAAAAGTATCTATTATACATGCCAAAATGTTAACTCACAAAATAATAAAATTGTATCGATTATACATGCCAATTGATAACTCATTGTATCTAATTCATCATAACAGTTATTCATTATGAAGAAAAACAACTAATTCATCATCACCATCAACAACTACTAATTCACAACTTAGCATAAAATACACCTAATTCATAGCAAACAACATTAACTGAGTGATAAACATTTTTTAACTGTAATCAGCAGATAGTATGAACGAATGCATGATTCCAAACAGAGAACATAAACGTCCATATACAACCCACTTCCCATGCCATGCAAGAAGTGCTTCCAGATAAAAGATTTGACAAAAACGATCTTCAAATAACAAATAGAAGCCATGACATAGAAAATGTAAAAGATTGCATCTTTCTAAAAAACAAAACGATAACTTTCTAGAAAAATATATAACAGCTACAAACCTACCTCTAATAGAAGCCAAAAACAAAAGCAAACGAAACTTTCCAAACAGAAACCAACTAAAAATAAATTATATAAGACTAGGTTGAAAGTAAAATTTTAAACTTTCTTGGAAAAAAACTTAAAACGAGTAGATGCAGAAGGCAAAATTGAAAAAAATAATGTAAAGTTAAAAAAAGAATTCTTCCAACAAGACAACTCAATGTATTATATGTGAACAACAAATGCAACAACACACCATCACGTGAAAAAATATAAAAAAGAAAAAGCACTGGCCTTTCTCACAGTAAATCCACCACCGTGCACTACAGTCGTCATCTATGAAGTGAAGTAGTTGAAGTCAGAAGACGATGCCGCTTTCGCCCACCAGCTCTTTCCACTTTCCACCAACCCAACCTTCGTTTGTTTTCCACCAGTGTTCCTTGGACAAACGAGTGCAGTGATGGTCGATGACAAACAAGAATGAACCTTGCTCGTGCAGTGCTTCTCACTGACAAAGAAGAGAAAAACAATATGGTCTCTACTCTCCAAGATTTTTTCCTGAAGAAGAAGAGTTCAAAAATAGAGAAAGAGAAAGCTCTAAGTGAAAAAGAAGATAAAAAGCCTTCTAGAATAATAAAGAAATAAAAAAATGTCTTAGGAGAGAGAAATTGTTTTTTATACAAATGGCACCATTCACAATCCACGTGCCTTCTCCCCACATTGCCATGTGTGTATGTTAAAAAATTATTTACACATTTACCAAATCACCCCTAAGCCGTATAATCGAGAGAAACGGAGACCAATTGCAGGGTCATTTTTACATAATTTCAAAAAGGCGAGGTCATTCTTGTAAATAAGCCAAACCTCGGGGTCATTAGTGAAATGTTTCCCGAAAAATATGAAACCTTTTAACATCAAAACCCCCACATTAAGAAAATATTTAGTGCTATTTCAGCAAACACAATATATAACTCATATATACTTAATAATAATTAATACAATATCATAAAATGTAATCCAAGTAGCATACAAATTGAATTCTAAACCAATTCATAATAATATTTAATAAAGATCAAAGATTATCTAACTCCAAAATAATGACACTTAATTAGTAACAAATAAATTTTATCAAATCATAAATAATATGCAACAAATATCAACAGTAAGGATTTTTATAACTGAAATATTTGTTAATAAAAATAATGGAGATCTTTCTTGTGACTATAATTAAAAAAAAATACATGCTATTACTTTTATGCTTCGAAATTAGTAATTGCATTAGTCAATAAGACAACCAAAATATATAATAAGTTGGCATAAATAAACAAAACTCATAGTACAAACACTATATAAATAAAAAATATTATTATAAAAGATATAAGCAATTTATTAATGAATTACAAAATTCACTAAAATATGCACAAAACTTATACAACATATATTTAATAATAACCACATATCACATATAATAAACTTTAAAACAACTAAAATTTGTATGTTGAAATAAAGCAATAGTAATAATTTATATTTTACCTCCTTAACATCTTTAAGGTATTATACTTGACAAATTAGTAGTTGGAAAGTACGTTACCGATCCATAGTAAACAAATAACCAACCAATCACATGAGATCTATTTGGCTTTAGAAAAATGCTTTTAACATGCCTCCTAAGTGCTTAAGTCTTATATTTCTTATCTCTTACTTTTTAAGTGTTATTTAATTTTCAGTATTATTGTTTATATGATATTATTGTTGTTTGATATTACATTTAGATTTATTATAAATATTTTCAACAGTGGAAATATTAATATAATAAATCAAACAACAATAATATCATATAAACAACAGTACAGAAAATTAAATAACGCATATAAAGTAAAAGAGAGATTAGAAAAATAAGGCTTAAGCACTTGAGAGCCATATTAAAGGCATTATTCTACAGCCAACACAGTCTTCCCCTTGTGTGGCTAATATCAGTACTCATAGGCTCCAAGATACAGCCCAATACTCACAACCTATCTCCTCGATAACCATGATCACCGAAGAAAATATATAACCTGTCTCCATACGTTGTGTTGCTAAAAAACATAGAGAAAATACTCAAGCATATTGTTATAATGTTAGAACCTAGAGATTTTACATATAATAGTCTTCTAGCTTAGGTAACTTACAAATTGACTCTCTTGTAACTCTTAAGCCATAAACTCTTTAATAAAAACATGTATAACTAATAAGTTTTGTAACTCGTGTTTTTATTGTATTTATAACTCTTGAAATTAATCTCAAATTAATATTTGTAACTCATGATGTAAAATATGAGTATTTAATTTTTTATCTCCAAAAGTCTCTTACAAAATGTTTAAAACTTTATAAAATAAAATATTTAGATAAAAATACTTGCCAAAATAAAAGAAATATATAAAGAGCAATCTTTTATTGTGCAATGGGTGTAAGTACCTTTCAGTTTGAACCTACGCTCATTGTTGATAGCATTCATTTGAGAAATCTGAGTGAACTATGTCTTGAACTCGATTCCTTGACCAAGCTTAAAACTATCATACACATGATACCAACGAAGACTTGGTTTGACAGGTTAGTGCTTTAATGGCCATGTGCTCAGTCTTGATTCTCATGAGAGTTTCAGAACAATCAAATTCCCACAGCTACAGTTTTCACAACACTCTCACTTAGATGAGTTCTCCAAAGGTATATGTAACCTATATCTCGTGAGAGCATTCTAATCTTCGGACTTATTTAGGAAAAATATCCTTCCTAACATCACACATAACAAGCATTTTTGCCATAGAGATGAGAAGGAACATATCTCATCTAAGATATGTACGTCCATATAGTTATGTTTAACGAGTGATGTAGTATGGATTGTTTCTATCCATTGAACCTTCTTCATGGGATCTCCAATCATAGTAGTTGGGTTACTTCCTTAGATGATTCCCTTCTGGTTTAAGCACATCCTCCTCGACAATTTAACTAATTAATTAATTAGCAATATGAGATTCATTATAAACCTCTTGATTTCATCTTTGAGAACTTTCATCGTTGATAATCGCTTCCATTAGCTCTCTCAAGTACGATAATATGAACTTTCCTAAAAAAAGAAATGTTAGAGAGCATAAGAATAATATTAGCATAATGAAGAAAATTGTATGAATACTCAATTACCAAAACTTAAATTTTTTAAGTAATAATGCTTTTAAACTCATACATAAAAATTACTAATCATCTAATTGGTTTTTTTTTAAATAATGTTAAAAATATTAACAACAATAATATTAAGAAAACCCTCATTTTAGAGCCATTTTATGCTCTCTACAAAATATTAATATTTTGACTTGTTGAATTTTACAAACTCATGGAAATAACAACTAAACTTCCTATCATCACTATTGCACAATTAGTAATCATCTAATTGGTTTTTTTTTTAAATAATGTCAAAAATATTAACAACAATAACATTAAGAAAACCTCATATTAAGAGCCACTTTATGCTCTCTACAAAATATTAATATTCTGACTTGCTGAATTTTACAAACTCACGGAAATAACAACTAAACTTTCTATCATCACTATTGCACAAAGATTAATAACTAAAAATATGAAACCTCTTAAAAATTCGAGCCACCACATTAACAAAATATTTATTGCTATTTGAATAAATGCAATATTATAACATGTATATATGAGTTTCTAAATGTATTTGAGATGCATACTCCATATAATAATAAAAGTTTAACACATGCAAGTAACATATAAATTGAATTTAATCAATTTATAATAATATGTAATAAAGATCAAAGATTATCTAGCTCCAAAATAATGATACATTTAATTAATAAAATATAAATTTAATCAAATCATAAATAATATATAATAAATATCAACAGTAGGGATTTTCATAACTAAATTTGTTAATTAAACGAATGGAGATATTTCTTGTGACTATAATTAAAAAAATTAATACATGATATAACTTTTATGCTTCAAAAGTTAATAACTACGTCAATCAACAAGACTACCGAAACTCATAATAAGTTTGTATACACAAATAAAACTCCTAACAAACACATTGTATAAAACAAAAATAAATTATTATAAAAGATACCCCTAATTTATTAATGAATTACAAAATTCACTAGAATATGCACAAAACTTATATCACATATATTTTATTGTAACTATATATCACAAATAATAAACTTTAATATAAAATAAAATTCATATGCTTGAAATAAAGCAATAATAAGAATATGTATGTTGCCTCTTTGACATCTTTAAAGTATTATACTTACAAGGTAATAGTTGGAAAGTATGTCCAAACTATTTCAACTGCAACTTTTGTGTCTAACAATTTCACAACAGTAAAATTCTGTTAATGAATACACAAGAAAAGAAAAGATATAAAACTAAACCAAAAACATACAAAACTATATATTTAATACTAGCTTTTTTTTTCTTTTCTGAATAAGAAAATAAATTAGATCAAGAATATGAATTAATATAAAAGAAAATAAAACAACCAAGTACATGAGAGACTCTAAAATATACAAGATATTTTTTTCCATATTAAAACATGATGAAATATGCACTCAGATTTTTGTTTACATATTCAGCATATAGGTAGCACCGATTATGAGTTTTAAAAATAAGCCACATAATATTTCTATTAAATGTCATAGAGCTACTCCACAAAGAAGACAAGAAAACAAAATCACACATTTATAATTCATAGATTAAACAACACAGATGCATCAAAGATAATGTTTATATGCTAGATCTAAAAATAAATAGATTATATAAAATATTATAACATAATTTGTGAAACATAAATAATAAAATAATAAGAGCATAAATATACACATTCAATTAATATTAAATGAACAACCAACCAGTCATATGAGATATTCCTTAGCTTAGATTGTTGAAAATATTTATAATAAATCGAAATATAATAAAACAAAAAACAAAAATATCCTATAAACAATAATAGAAAAAATTAAATAACACATATAAAGTAAAAGAGAGATTAAAAATTTAAGGCTTGAGCAGCATTGTCCTAAAGCCAAATATCCTTCCCTTGTGCGAGTAAGATCAGTATTGAATGGCTCTAAAATGTAACCCAATGCTCATAGCCTATATCCTTAATGAACACGACCATTGGAAGAGAATAACATGTCTCCATATGAACAAATAGCCAAGTATGTTCTTATAATGTTAGATTCTAGATACTTTATACATAGTAGTCTCCTAACTTAAGTTACTTTAACAAATTGACTCTCTTGTAACTCCTAAGCCATAAAGTTCTTAATAAAAATATGTCACTTTATATAATAAAATTTTTTTAATTCATATTATCATATTTGAGAGAGCTAGTGGAAGCGATTATCAAAGATGGAAGTTCTCAAACATGAAATCGGGTGGTTTATAGTGAATCTCAGAATGCTAATTAATTAATTAGTTAAAGTATCGAGATGGATGTGCTTAAGCCCAAAGAGAGTCACCTAGGGAAGTAACCCAACCTCTGTGATTGGAGATCCCATGAAAGAGGTTCAATGGTTAGGAATAATTTATCTTGCGTGACTCGTTAAGCACAACTATATTGACATATCTTAAAAAAGATATGCTCCTTCTCATCCTTATGGCAAAAGTGATTGTTATATGTGGTGTTAGGAAGGATATATATCTTAAATGTGTCCAAAGGGCAGAATTCTGTTATGAGATATAGGTCACATATACCTTTGATGGACACACCTAAGTGAGAGCGTTGTGAGGGCCGCGACTATGAGATTTGGGTTGTTTTCTAAAACTCTCATGAGAATCAAGATTGAGCGCATGACCATTAAAGCACTAACTTGCGAGAACAAAGTCTTCATTAGTATTATGTGTGTGATAGTTTGAAGTTTTGTCAAAGAATAAAGTTTAAGACATAGTTCACTCAGGTTTCTCAAATGGATGCTATCAACACTAAGCGTAGATTCAAATTTAAAAGGTACCCACACCCATATATATATATATATATATTCTGAGGAGTATTTTTATCTAAATATTTTATTTTATAAAACTTTAAAGTTTTAAACCTTTTGTGGGGGATTATTGGAGTCAAAAGGTTTAAAACTCATATTTTATATCAAATATTAATTTGATATTAATTTTAATAGTTACAAATACAGTAAAAACATGAGTTACAAAACTTATTATTTGTAATTTAAATGTTTTTATTAAGAACTTTATAGAATGTCCTAAGCTAGGAGACTATTATATATGAAGTATTGTTTTTGTTACGTCCACTCATTCAATATTAATTAGCTTATATAATACATTTTTATTGCAATTTAATTTTGAGGTGAGGACTCAATAGAACTACTCTTTTCTATTTAATTTGCAATGGGAGGATTCAAACCTTAGACCGTTGGGTCAAAGGGCTTCGATACTATGTTCAATTTAATACTTTATCTAGAAACTTAAGCTAGTAAGCGTGGGCTCAACAATAATTTTATTTTTTATTAAATTGATGAGGTGAGAATACATACATACATACATACATACATACATACATACATATATACATATATATATATATATATATAAGGACTCTTGGCAGTATAGGAATTTTAATTGTAAATTTGGAAGTCTCAATGTTCTACTCTAACATAATGCAAGCAAAATAGACATTAATATTGAAACTCATAAAACTTAGATGAATATAAACGTTTTAGTGAATAAAAAAGATAATCAAACAGAGGAGGAATAAGTATTATATGTTTGATATATGTATTTATTTCTTAGATTTTATAGTCTAAGTAATAGATCATATATTTTTTAAGATATTATCATTTCACTTTTTATATTATTTTCTTTTAGTTTGTGTGTAAATGTTTCAAATTACATTTATCATTGAATGAATGAGAATGGAAAAAAAAGGTACAGCAGTAAAAAAAATTTATGAATTGAACAAGATACGTTGACTGGTTGATATAATTGAAAGTCATTCGGCGCAACCCAAGGTCATATATTCACATCTCGTTTGCTAATTTGACTCTCTGTGAGCATCTGGAAATTAGTTTGAATATTGAAATCATTTAAGTTGAGGAATACTAATTATGCTGATGAAATAATTTCCTCTTGGAGAGTTAGCTATTGATGTTGAATATATTATGTATAGGATCAATTAATTCTAGCTAGTTTCTAGGATTTGAATTCTTATCCATGTTGTCTTCAGGTAAAATATTTGTAATATAGATGCTTCTTTCAACATTATTTTTATTTTATTATTTCACTTTCACTGCCCCAATCGAAAGAATGGGATTAATTATCAACGGCAAAAAAGGGACGCAAAATTCTCATAAATTAAATGGAAGTATCATATTAAAAGGAACATAAGACTTCAGTATTATGAATTTTTAATTAGCATTAATCAAAACTATATATATATATATATATGTATGTATGTATGTATGTATATTCTATCGCATGGTGGCGGTTTAAATTGTAAACTTGGAGCTAGCAAAGTTTCAAAAACGTACCAGAATAAAGAAATAATCTATGCATCTATACGAGAGAGGCTTTTTCAGAGATAAGCTAGTCTAGCCTGGGAGAATTAATAGTGGCTAGGTTTAGATCTAGCCTAGAAGAATTATTATAGTAGCTAGCTAGGTTTAGATCTGAGATACTCTCTCTCAATTCTTGTTTTCCCACAAGGCCCACAAGTCAAACTTTACCCTAATCATTAGGCACTTAAATAACTTCAGCCAGAAGTAGAATTATTTACAGACAAATTAAAGGCAGCTCAGTCTGAGAGGGATTCATTGAATGTAAGAAGGTGTCATAGAGATGCTTCTTTTCAGTCTTTTCCATAACTTGCTTTCCGCGCTTAACTCTCCAATCTTGTGAGTGCTTTTCTAAGTTTTAGACCGCTTTTTAGGACTCTTTTTGGTGACGCGCCCCTAACAGAGAGGGCAAGGGAGACAATCAGGTGCGTGGGTTCACATGGAGGTACAAACCCTAGGACACACCATGCCTTCAATCTGTTGGGGACACCCCGTTAGAAAGAAAAAGCTAGCTAGCACTTAAATATTTTACCAATTCGTCCATTAATGCATGCAAATGTATATCCATTTTTGGGCAATACCCTTTTCGCAATCTTGTCGTACCCTACAGTAGTTTTAAAAAATAAGTCGACTGATCTTGACGCCTCAATCAATTGATTTTCAAGATCAATCGAGTTTGTATATATTGATGCTATTCAATGCACCAATTTGGAACTGTGTTAAATCTAAGATTAGGTCTATCACTATGCGTGAGTTTCCAGTTCTCTTTGATAAGTATATTTTTGTTGATCCCTTGGCTTGTTTTTCCTATTTGGTAATGATCATTTTTCATTGCAATTTGGTGCCATGCTATTTTGTCTGATGAAAACAACCCTGACAGAGTTATCTTATATATAGATCTGCTTTGTAAAAACTTTTCTTTTTCCTCTCAAGGCAGGGTTTCTATCTGTTAATGGCTAGGGTTCAGATAGAGGGATCGATCTTCCAGTATTCTCTGATCTGCAGAGGACTGTAAAGAGTTGACATGCACAAAACTCATCGGTAGCAGACGGTCAAAGTAATCAACAGAGTCCACGCCGACCCCGTCCCACCATTCAAAAAGAAAAAAGGTGGAAAGTGTGCATATATAATATAAAAGATAGAGAAGAAGATATATAGAAAGAGAGATCTACTTAATGTTAAGTATTATTTATGCATGAAGGGTAAGCTTGTATAGTTTCTAATTCAAAGAAAATTTTCAACATAGCAATCCCATCGTAAATATCCAGCTCCAAAACACCAACCAAGAAAGAAAGATATGGCATAGAGCACACAACCCTAAATGAAAATTTATTACCAGAATTCCATAAAAATAATAAAAAAAAAGTAATGCTTACCTTCAAAATATTTAGTATCCTCATTAAACAAATTTACTTGGCATAATATAGATATGTTTTCTAACTAAAGTAGATTTTCTTGTCCTAATGCACTTCTAAACCGTGTTTTGTATTTCTTTGGCTCTCGTTTGAAGTATGGAAACAATTTAATTTGTTACAGCTGAACTAAGACATATGTTTCGGGAAATGAAGGAGAAGCAAGAAAATTTAATAGATAAATAAATGAAAGCTCATTAGCGGCCTTATACTTTTGTCTAGAAACTCATCTAGTGTTTTAGATAACCACATATAGGCATTGAATGGAACCCAATTTCGTTTTTTGTTGTAAAATTAATATGTTCTGATAATACAAAATTCATGATTCAAAAACTAGCAGTTTTAAACTAAATCCTGAATTCAAAATGTCTTTTGCATGTTGTGGAAGTAGGATAAAAAAATATATAAAGTAAAACTCGTTTCTACTCTTCTATGAAATATTAGTAATAAGAGACAATTTTGTTTATATTTGTGATCAAAAAATTGTTTTCAAAATGTACTACGAAACAAGCAGGGAGGATTAGAGGCCAATTTGGGAAAGCTTGAAAATGGTAGACGTAGTACATATTGTATACATACATATAAAAAATAAAAAATGAGCTAACATTGTAATAAATTAGCGTAAAATTTTTCAATCTTTTTCTTTTTCTGTAAATTTGCGGGTGCTAGGGCCACCTCTGACCACAAGGAAGATCCGCCCCTGGAAACATGTACTTATTTTCAAACCTTAAAATGTCGAATTTAATTTTTTTTGTTTATAAAATAAAATTTCAAAAATAATTTTTAAACCAACCCTTAAATGCAATTGATACTTGCATTACACTACATATTGCATGTAACTTTCCTATAACAATTAAAAAAAAAAAAGCCGAAAACAAAACCGATATTATGATGATCGAATGATAATTGAGAAAGTAGGCAGAAAGATAGAATGCTCTTGTTGTTTTACAAATTACTAGAATATTACAAGTAGCAGATTCAAACATAACCAACACAATTACATGAAAAGTTTTTGATCTATTAAGAGCTTACGATTTCCAAATGGATGACAAAACGGAGACTCCTAAGACCAGCATGCCAAGACAGGCATCCTTGATTGCAGCTATCGATCGGCAAGTAGGAAAAGCTGAAATTCAACGTAAAACTGAAACTTTAATAGATTTTAATTACCTGCTGATAATTTCTTTCAGTTGGCTGATCATTTGCCAGACGATCCTGAAAAAAGATCATATCATCGTCATCATCATTTTCAAAAGTCACACAACTGTAGAATGTAGAATTTTACGAATGACTTCCTAAGTTTTTTATGTAATTCTGGATGTTTGGATGGAGACAGTGAGGAAAAATTAATAAGAGAAAATTTTAGAAGAAGAGACCTTACAAAACAAGAACGCTGTTAAAACCGTAAGACTTAATCATCCTTTTACCATTCATAAAATGTATATAGGTTGCAAAGTAATGGGGGAGAGAAAGGTCCCTACTAAGTATTGATTATATAGAAGCTTATGTGATAACTAACATGGAGGGGACCCCAATCCTGCTCCTACAACAACATAGTGAAATTTATAATTTAGTTTTCAGACCTTAATTATTTCAAATTGATATGTACATTGAGATCACTGAAGAACAGAAGTATAAAGTTGAAACTAAATGAATTTATATTGAAAGTCTTCACAATGTTAACAAGAGATGCACATAGCTAAAGCTATAATAAAAAAAATTCGTCTAAACATAATAGGAAGTGGATCGTATTCTTATATAATGTCTTTAAACATGTACTTATAATATGTGTTCAATGTCACTAATATGGTTATGGTTGGTCTTGCATATTCTTGTTCCTATAAGTAATCAATCATAAGTTTATTTTGTGTTCAAATAAAAACTAAGAGAGAGTCCTTATCCATATCAATTATATGAATTGGTTCAAATTTTGACCTGTAATTAACATACACCTTATTGGTAGTTAAATGAGCAAGAAGGCTAATGAAAATTATAGCTAGAAAGAAATTTGACCGTATCCCGCTATTCTAAGGAAGATATTATATTCACTGCAAGTAGCACAAATCTATCACATGTACAGATACATTAATCATGCAAGATATGTAGGTGTTTTCAATTAATCATGCAAGATATGTAGGTGTTTTCAAGTCTATGCATGTAATGATCTGAATGAGATGGCCTATTAAAAGACTAGCTAGAGTTGAGATAAACATAATTTAACTAAACCCTAGTGTATAATCTTATGATACAGGAGGTAAACACTTTGTTAGAAAACTTACGCTAGTAGGTAAAGGTCTAATATTAATATTTTAAATCTAACAAATCCTCTCTATATAATATAGCTTACGTAAATCTAAAACCATCGATTCAAGAAATCATTTGACTCAATAGTTTAAGTTAACTAGTAGATAAAATCATACATACATACATACATACATATGTGTGTGTGTGTGTGTGTATAATTACATGAAAATCAATAAAAGGTTTAATATAATCCAGATCATTGTAAGTCATAATGCTTCTCAATAAAAAGGGGAAAACATAATTCAAGAGGTAAAAATAAATCATCTAGTCCTAATGTTACAAATTGAATTGATATAGGAGGTAAACACTCTGTTCAAAAGCTTAAATTAGTAGGTAAACACTCTATTAAAAAGCTTACGCTAGTAGGTAAAGGTTCAATATTTAATATTTTAAATCTAACAAATCATGTATATATATAGTATAGCTTAAGTAAATCTAAAACCATCTAAGTCAAGAAATCATTTGACTCATAAACAAATATATATATATATATATATATATATATATATATATATATCTATAATTACATGAAAATCAATAAAAAGTTTAATATAATTCATATCATTGTTAGTCATAATGCTTTTCAACAAAAAGGGAAAACATAATTCAAGAGATAAACATAAATCATCTAAATCTTAATGTTATAATTCAACTGATAAAGGAGGTAAACACTCTGTTCAAAAGCTTAAATCAGTAGGTAAACGTCTAATATAGGCATTTTAAATCTAACAACCCTTGTATATGTATAATATATATAGTTTATTCATATGTTTCTAACAACTTCTCTATGTCACTAATAATGCATCTCAGCAGAAAGGGAAAACAAAATAGTAGTTTTAAGTGTATATGTATATACAGTTTAGGGATTTTAATTAGGAAAATGCACACAAGAGACCCCTGTCTGAACCTGAATCCGAAGGATTCAGAAAGTTTTTTAATCACTTTTGTAGATCTTCACAGTTTTGTGCATATTTCGGTTAGTGTAGTGGCTATATCATCTATGGCCCCGCAGTACAAAAGTGCAGATTCGGTACATTATTTGAAGGCTGACAGAAAGCTCTAATGATATTCTCCACTTCTACATGAACACTGTTTGAACAATAAACTAACTATGCAAAGATCAATAACTTGTAATAGCTTTCAAATAACTTGAGCTGGACATGACAACACATTATTCTAAGCTGACTCTATCTGTCAAAATTTAACCTATTGGCTTGCTGAAATTTCAGGTTTGAGCTTAGAAATGCCCAAATAAGAACCAAGTTATGAAAGAGCGACAAGAACATGGGAGATGTTAGGGCTTGAAACATAATTGAAACCTAAAAATGAGAAGGAAATGAGAAATCTATTCTTTTAAAGCTTAAAAGCTCAGGCATTTGGTCACCCAAGAAAAGTCTAGCTCCCAAGCAAATCTAAGATCCAGTTTTAAAGCATTGTAATGGAATAAACTTACTGACCCACAAAATCTGAATTAGACGACATGCAATCTAGTGAAGGTACAAAGGCTATTACAATGCAGATAGAAAATTTCAAAACTGCCCTTGCAAGGATCTTCTGCACCAAGGAAAAGCAATCAGTGGGGCATTAGTTAAATGGCGATGTTGTTTACGTTAACCAAACAAAAAATATTAAATTAGCATTAAGTTTCTCCTAAATAATTATAAAATTACAATTATAAGTTCTTTATCTTGTGAAAAGCCATCCAAAGCGTGAAAGAACACTAAAATAATAATTGAAGGGATTTCTAAGAAACCTTAAACTTTGATTAATCATTTGCCTATCAATCATTCGTTCATTAAAAAATATATTATCACGAAAAAGACTATGATACCTCTCTTGACCATTCATGGGGGCACAAAATCTGCAGAATCTTAAAAGAGCAAAATTAGGGAAAAGCTAACATGCAAGTAGTAAATATTAAATTCTGATAACCATTAGTACGATATTACTATATATACATATAGTGCATGTTTGCGTGTGTGCGTACGTGTGTGACTGACAAAGAGAGCAATAATCTTCCCAAAAATTCTGCTAGCTCCCGTGCTTCAAGACCAAACTATGTTATTATCAATACAAGTTGTTTAATTACATTGTCAACGAAAAAAGAAAAAAAGAAAAAAAGAAAACAACTATACAGCTTGCTTCTGCATTGTAGACTGAGCTGCTTTAATGTACTACATTCTCGACATAGCATTCAATAATGTTTTTCACACTGAAGATACAAAGCCAGAATGAATGAGCACAGTCAGTTCAAGTCTAATCTTGATGCTATCAATGTTAAAAACTCAGGCTTCGGTTACTCTATATGGCGCACTTGTTCTTGAACTACTAGAGTAGGAGAGAATGAAAAACTTCAAAGTTAGTCACTTAATTTAACCCCCACCTGTTATGTAAGAATATTTACATATCATTGAGTAAAATTATCTTTCTCAGCCGTAATTTCGTTTTATTTTTTTAGAGTTTACGAACTAATTAAATTTGATGCTAGCTATAACACTCACACACACACACACACTTACACACCGAGAAGATCAGATATATATAGATAGTGTCATTAAATTTGGAAGTATATAGTGTTACATATGTTTTAGTGGCTATATTTCGACTTTAAATTGAATGTCATTTCTAGATTTAGCCTTTTAAGGAAAGACAATTCGTCATAAATTTGAAAAAAAACAAAAAACAAAACTTGATAAGAAATTACCATACCCCAGAGGAAAGCGAATGGAATCAAGAGAACTGCATGGTAGAGCCGGATTCATCATTCCCCTTGTTTTGATTCGGCTTCTTCTTTTTCTTCTTGTAAGGGATCCCTCTTGCCTTGGCTTGACACTCCCTCACTTCCCTTAGATAAACGCGGATAGCTCCACTAGCGAATGGATTGGTCTCGGGTGAGCCTCCATTCTCTTCATAGGCGGCTCGAAGCCTCCCGATGAGAGCATCAAGGCTGCCCCAAGCTTGTCTTAGCGGGCATGTACAAGGAGCAGGAGGCTCAGGCTGTCCATAGAACATGCACCCTTGTAGATGAACCTTAGTCTTCCCAAACTGATCAAGATATCGGAGGAAGTCAAGCACATGATTGCAATTGCACTGGGAAAGAGGAACTGGAGGCCTCTGATTCTTCAAATACTGGCCAAAAGTGTTCCAGTCCCTGCGCTTTTGAGACTCATAACGGCTAGGTGTTGTTGGTTGCTGCTGCTCAGTAGGACTCCTTGATGATCCTTCAGCTAACTCCTTACCTCTTTCGCTTGACATCGCTGTGACCGATGAAGCCTGTAGGTTTTGTTTTGCTAAATAAGGCAAGAAATGGGGATGAGAGGTGAAAGGAATAGGAGAAGAGAGTGGAGGAAGATGGAGATCACATCGTGGGGCTACCGAGTGGACATCCAATGGGCCATACCAAGTTGCTTTCTGTATTTCTTTTCTCTTCATGTTTCGTTTTTCTCTCTCTTTTTTATAATAGTGCTTATTATAGAGCATTAGCAATACGTTTTTCCTATAACATGTACAATTATTGTATGTCCTTTGTCAACGTAAAGCCTTATCATTTTAATTGACATTCATACTTTAATTACAATTATGCCACTAAACCAAGCTGCTTGGTGATTCTTCATCATCATCATCTGCCTAGAAACTAGAAAGTGCTGCAATTGGACAACACCTCCCTGTGACTGACTTGTGGATCAATTGAGATCGTTTAACATTACAAACATAAAATTAATGAATTATTTAGAATATTGTATGACAAGTGACATGATGATCATTTTTAGTGTAGAGCTAAGCTAGCTGTTTATATTTGACTTATTAACATGAAAATCGTTGATGTGAATGAGATCTCCTATTTAGCTTTGCTATTGCTCTATGCATTTTAATTATTAGTCATTGTCAAAGATAATGTATGGACCATATTCACATATATACGCACACACTCAAACCAAACCCTTGGATTACCCACAAAAAAGAAAAAACTAAAATTAATGCCCTGAATCTGCTCTAGAACTCACGCTTTTATGCCGGTTATTTGTCAGGATTTTGGAAGCACAATCCAATATACGCCGAAATTTAATGGCCTTTTCTTGCTTGAATGCATAGAAAACCATGCATACATACATACATAAATACATACATACATATATATATATATGTATATTACTTTTTTTTCATTAATTAATTTAATTGGTCTAGGCATGTATAAACAGAGCTAATATTACATCATATATACATGGGAGTCGATATTAATTACATATATCAACATCTTGAAATAGGGACAAGGCAGCCGCTAGACTAGTCGCTTAGTGATCAGATGACTGAAATTAGGTTGCCATGTGGGGAATTTTTGGCATTAAATCTAATGCGGTTTTATTTTGCTCATAACAATTAAATTCTTACTTGCCATTATTTAAGAGTAAGGAAACCTAAAGCACACGTCAATTAACCTGATAGAGATGACAGCTGACCAATCTCTCTGGGCCCATCAGAAGATACCCTAGTCTCAAGTCTGTTCATTCTATTATCATCTGCAATTTTAATTTAGTGCTTCCATCTATGATTATTATTATTATATACATATATTAACTTAATTCCCACCGGACCCCTCCCCAACCATAACATCTTCTCATTAATCCAATTTCATTTCATTCATTTTTCTTTCTTGTTGCGTAGCTTTTTAAATGTGTATTGCTTTAAATATTAACATTAATACTGTTCTGGTAATAATCTGCAGACGGGAAATCTTTCAAATTTCGCACATTTCTAGCTATTAAATTGTTTGTTAATCATCCTTCTCCTTATTCTTGATCATCCCCTTCGTGCCCTCCTTTAACTTCTAACAGTTAGGGCTAAAAGAAGACTTGAACTTGCAGCTTGTCGGATTGTTTGGCTATTTAATTATGCCTGTAAAAGCAGATTTGTTTCTTTCTATAAAGATTAAACTGCACTCCTGCTAAAATTGTCAAATCTTAAGCTTCCTATACACATTGCGCCAAATCTGTAAGGCCTACTCCACGTCAAATATGTAGCTGCTAAAATTGTGAATTAGGTGCACCATCTCAGATTCTCAGCACTGCAGTCAACAAATCACAATATGTCAAATTGACGTCTATTATTTCAATTTTTTTTAAACAAAAGAATATTATACCTAAGTCATCATATGTATAATTTGGACCCCGGTATTGCGTGCAGTAATTAAGATGGTTTTGATAGATCTTTTTTTTTTCGGTAACCGAGGTGTCCAGGACTTCACCGTTGGTCTTACCAAGTCCCTCCTGAACCGTCCTTATCACTTGAACTAATCTATTGTAGTTTTTGATAGATCATTTAATAAGTGTAAACTTGCAAAAAATAAAATTGAAATTTTCACAGATATAGAGGAGTAGTACTTAATAACTCAAGCTTCGCTTCGCTAGTGAAATGACTCAAGAAAGTTTGCTGGTCTAACTAAGTTGGAAGATTAAAAAAGAGCATATCCATCCATTTATTATGATCATTACGCACGATATTGTCTTACCATGAAAGAAGAGAAATTGACATGTATCGCATAGTTGCCATAGGACGTTTTATTCAAGCAATTGGATGGAGGTAATTACAGAAAGCAAATCATTATCATAAGTAAATTAAATTAGTCTCACCGTGGCTTCTGAAGTAAAATATGATGGCTTTCAACCAAATTCTGATTAAGGTAATGCCTATATTTAGTAACATGATAGCAGCGTTTCTCTTACCATGATGAGGCAGGCCAGGCCTTGATTTTAGATCAAATGGACAAAAGAGGATATTTACATTGACACTTCACCATTGCAATGGTAATTTCTAACCTAATTAATTTTTAATAAGAATTGACATAATTTTGCTTTCTAGTTTTGTTGAACTCCTGATGATGCTCTTATATTCTAGCCAGTTATCATTAGAAATTTGATATATAATTTGGATTTTGCATCATTATTAATAAAATAATGTAACAGTAAATTAAAATATATAGACGTTTAGTAGTTTTAGTCAAAAGTACATACAACCATCAAATTAATTAATACCGTTGTTTCTGTCAATTCTCAATTATCACCCTCATTAAGCAGCATTAATTGAGATTAAGAGGACCATAATACTATGTCTTGGTTTCATTCTTTTCTAGCTGTGGAAGGAATTGACAGACTGCACTCCAGAGCAGTATCAAGGCATTATAGGTGTGTTGGTGATACAAGAAGTTGCATAGGAAGAAGAGATGATGGGTGATTAATTTGGTGAAATTCGCTCCCAAGTCCAAACAAGTTCACAGGTGCACTGGATCCGATTGTTCAGTAACTGTTTACGAGATCTATATCTCAGTGTCATTGCTGTAGCTCCTTCAATTTTTACAGATCTTCTCAAGAGGGAAATTAAGCAAGGCCGTTTGGTAATGACAACCAGCAAATATTGACTGATTCTAGAATTTCAAATAAGTGCCCTCTTAAGTATACTCTGCTAAACTCTCTAAGAAGAAAGTCTTCGCCAAGTTCGAATTCTGCAGCATTCTCTGGGCATTAAAGATTGGGTGCTAAGAGTATGGGAACTATTATTATATTGTTTGTTCAGCCAGTGAAAATGATGAAGAAATGAAAAAAATTTTGTTTTCTCGGCCTTGTTTCTGCCTTTGTGGTATTTATGGTCAGGCCCAAGTTGAACATCATTGTCAAGATACCATATACTGCTTTTCGTTGTTCTTAATGTTTTCTTGCATGTATTTTGATCTTTCTAGGTTATTAATTTTGCCACTTTTTTTCTGCATGTACTTTTTACTTTTGGTGATCACCTTTGTGTCTTTCTCCGTCCGTCTCTCTTTTATTAATTTTTAATATTTTGAGAGAGATACTCTAATTAATGATAAGTATGAAGGGGATTACTTCATGTTAGAAAATATTAAAAAGTAATTAACACATTTTATAATAAAAACAAAAATGTCAAAATCTATGATGTGATGAGATATTTTATTTTAATTAATTTTTTTCACTTATATCATTTTATAAAATAGGTGAAATCACGTAATTATAATGTCATGATAACGAACGATGATACCTCTTAATCTTTTATACACCTGATTATCTCGAATCTATGGGACCCATTTCAACTTTTAGTTAGCCCTATTTAATATACCGACTACTTTGCGTGTTATATACGCTAAGATTAAGGGGTAAAAAACTTTTCATCTATAATAAAATCTTTCAAGTTCATAAATTAGTTGGATTTAGGTGATCATATTGTCCTTGTTCTCATAATGTAACCATGTTTATTAATCCAACGCAGCATTTCAACTTTGATTGATGTTGCTATGGAACTCATCTAGTATCAACTGAGAGGTACATAAAAACTTCCCATTTGGAAAAGTATATTTTGGAATGATCATTATCACAAAGAAAATGACAGTATCGAGATCTGATTAAGCAATGCTCCATTGTAAAGGCTAGAAATTCAAGTCCCCTTAGCAAGAAGCTCTCTCTCTACTGTGCATTGCAGTTTCTCTCAATCACGTTAAAAGAGAAGTAAGAAGAGATGTGAATGATTATAGGCATGTTTGTTGTTAGGTGACATCTAAGCATGCAAAAAATATAATGATAACTTGCTTGAAATTCTCCTGTAGATTAATGATTAAGATTCTAGTAAGTGCAAAGGTTTTGGATGGCCCTCGGCTTTCATTCCCCTTAGTTTCCTTATTGCTGTGAAATTTGACATGTGAAATTTAACATTAGGGTAAAAAGGGAAGAATCATGCGAGGCACAATAAAATGGAGAACAGTAAAGAAGTAAAAGTTTAGGATTTCCCTTAAAGCATGTTCTTAAGACGTCCACTAGATCTAGTGTTGTTCTACATGTGACACATGCTAGCATATATATAGATATATAGGCAATTATACCTGAGCTAGCTGGGCTCCCTGCTTTGCGATCTAAATTATTATCTATACCAAAACTCATTATAATCACATAAGAAGTGAAGCATATCACATGAAGCATTCTGTTCAGTCATGGGAAAGAATCTGGAAGTAAGGAAAAATGTCGTCAGTCATATAAGATGTTTTCTGAATTAAGTTTTCCTAAAATTTTAAAAAATGCTTACCATAAGGTACATGCATTTTGATGGTTTGCGTAAAAATTAAGCTGAAGAAAAGTCTGAAGAAAAGTCTCCAAATCATTGAATTTAGCCCCTCACTTTAGGTTATTATATGATTTTTCTTGCTCAAAAGTATTGGACAGTTTATGATTGAGGATCTTGTATTTACTTATTATTGTGTAATCTTTAAGCTTTGGATTGATGTTATAGGAATTTGTTTCCTGGAAAGAGGCATGACTTCTTTGCTGACATTGATGTAGCCTTAAATTAATGTCATATCATTTCGAATATATGAATTACAGTAAAAATCTCGATAAATTAATATTATTAGAATTATGAAAAATTATTATTTTACCAAAGTTATTTATTTATCGATAAATGAATAATTCATTAATTTATAAATAAATAAATAATTATTAATTTAAAAAGATTTTTATGTTTTAATTATTTGTAATGTATTATATTTTTGATAAAGATTTATGTATGTGTTATAAATAAAAATACAATGAATCAATGTGGTCAAAAGTTACAGATTATATGAAGCCATTTCTACTATATGCTATGGAAATGCAATTGATGTTGACAAAGAGATCATTAAAGAGTAATTGATATGCTGACAGATGATAATCATGATCCAAAAGATAGTTTTGTTTTAACAAATATTTTTCAAAATCTGTCATTCAAGTAATTGTAACCTTAAATAACTACTAGCTATAATATGAAAGACATATAACAAATACTGTGCATATATGCTTTGCAAAAAATTAAAGATGAGGTTGGGTTTAGTTTAGATAGATAGAAAAAAGAAAAGGAAAAAAAAAACAAAAATTTAGATGCATATCTTGAAAAAAAGCATAATTGAAAGCCTAAAAGTTGTTAGGAAAAAGATCACCTTAATGTTATGAATTTATATGTTATTTATACTATGTATTTGATCAATTATTAATTTATATTTTCGTTGGGTCCTAACTGATTTGCAAAAAAAAAAAAAAATTATCTTATGCATTTAATGAATTTATTAATTTAATACATTGGTCTGATTCATGACCCATAAGATTTTATTATTTAAATAAGATTATTAATTTATCGAACATTCATTTATCGAAGTTTTACCATAATATAGAAATTTCAAAAATATAGCATTACTTAAACAATAATGTGTCTTTACCAAAATATTTCGACTCATGATTACCTTAAAAAAATTAAGTAGTTTTAGAATATTAAAAATGGATATGCCTATGTTTGTCCATAATTTTTGTGGATGTTGATTAGACTAGGTTGCAACAAACAAATATACGGATTGAAGTACATATTCTCATACTACTTAATTATACACTTATATATTGTATATATTGTATTCCCCTAAAGACATATGCCTCTCTACATAAAAACTTGATCTCAAGACTAATTATGGATAACTTAGGATGCCATAGCTATTGTGATATAAATAGAGTTCATTGATTACATCGTCATTTAATATGATGTTTCGTTTTTCATTAAAAAACCTAGATATTAAATAGTTCTAAATTTTTAAAATTAATCTTCAATAAAGATGGTTATACTCTTCTCTCTTCACCTTACAATTTATATCATGACTAATGACGTCCATAGATTAAATTTCTTATTATATGTATTTTGCTTTTTTCCTCTAGAGTCTAGGCTCTAGCAACTAATCTAAGAGTTATATGTGCACAAAAATAGTATCCCTTCTGTTGATCCATAAATAATTTCTTGTTTAAATCCAAAGAAATGTAGTTCTAAAGTCTTTGAAAGTGACAACATAACCAATATTTCTATTGACTAAAGTAATAACCTCTTTATTAACATCACATTTATTTTGGTATCCTAATTTGCCTTTCCCTCCGGTTTCATCTTACTCCAATAAATCAAGTTTTTTTCTTTTTAAATCCTTATATTATTATTAGTTGTTGATCATCAGTAATGACAAGCTCATCTGAAATATATATACTTCCTGATCAAATTTCTTTAGTATTAACATTTTACGATCAGTTACTACAATTATCAAATTGGTTTATTTGCAATGGCCAAGGGCCGGCATGAATGCAGAGTAATGTCACTCTATGAACAGTTAAACAAACAGTTGTGTTTTGGTTTGTATTGTCTTCATCCCTACCGACTAATGAATAGACAACAGGAAATGTCGTTTCAAATATTGAGTGCTATCTTTTGTTTTCACAAAATAGAGTTGTTGCTAAGTGTCCTTTGAGAATATTTTGTCTTGGCAGCAAGCAGGTAAGTTGGCATAAGACACTTACCCCACAAATATTTTTTTCCCTTTTTGTTGACAGTGAAGGCCTCCCCCACAATAACCCCTTTTTCTTTACATGATTGGACAAGAATTGGGATCATGATGCCCTTCCACTGTTTCTTTCATTGTATTTTTTTGTTTGTTGTTGGTGAATGCTCCATTCCATCTACACTCTTTCTTTTCTGTCTACTCCATAGCTAGCCCTTTCGATTATTTGTATATTTTTTTGGTTGAATAAATTAATTTTATCAAGAGCTTTTATTTGGAAGTCTTCCTAGTGACTAGCTAGCTGGCTAGGAGGCCATTATTGAATAGTTGAACCCTAGGAGAAATAAATTATAACTACTTCTTAGCTATTTCTAGGTTTATTATTACCAATTAGGAAAGAAATTAAAGTTTTTTAAACTATTGGAAGCTCATCCAAAGTACTCATTAAAAATCTTTAAAAAACTAGCAAAAAAAAAAAAAACAGAATAAAAAGTTTTGCTTGTTTCGCAGACAATGTACGTAGAAACAATTATGCGGAAGTGACAACATAGATGCATGTACATAACATTTCTACTTTTTAGGGTAAAATTTGGTCTTTTTTTACATTTCTACAGCAAGCTTATCATTACATATTGAAATTTCATATAGTTGTTTTCGGATATATATTGGTCTGTTGGTGTATAGATCTTATGATACGTATAGTTGTATGTTTGTTTTGTTTTGTTTTGTTTGTTTTCTTTTGTTCATTTTGATTCAAATGGAAATGAAATTGAAAACTGTTACGTTCGTAATAATATGAGTGTGGTGCGTTGTTTGTACAAATTTGAGGAAGAAAACAACAGGACAAAGTTGTGAAATCTACATGCTTTTGATAAAGATGAGCGCTTAAAGTAAAAAGTATCTTCTAATAATTAAGTTCAATTGACAATTTTGAAACAAATCGTCTTCGAAAAGCAGATTAAGGACGGTTTGGACGAAACTACATTTTTGAGCTTGCAATAATTATTGTGTCCTTCGTACTTTAGTGAACAGTGTTTAATAGCTGTCTTCAATATTTTCGCTCTTCACTAAAAACAGGCAATTCATTTAATGAGGCCCTCTTCATTAGAAAATGGTGTTTTAAATATCAGAAATAGTAATGCCATTATTATCTTATGTTATTAGTGGATCACCAAAATATCATGTTATTATTCAACTCAGTGACTAGGAAAATAAAATATTTCTGAGTCTCGTAAGTCCCCTAACAATTCATTGCTAAGAAGCTTATAATGCTTAGGGTGACACTTAAATATATGGAATCTCCTATGGACACTAGAGAAGGTCGTTAATTATTTATATATTACTTCAGGGTTGAGGCAAGCCTGATTCTTACGCAAATCAAGGAATAAGGTGGATCAAATTAACGGTTTGATGTTAAACAGAACTTTGAAAAGGACAGCAATACATGGGATCCCGAGATCTTGAATATTATTGCAATAAATGCAAGTATTAAGGATGTCAGTCTTCCTTGATCGTAGATAAAGGCCTTGACCAGTTGAACTTATAATAAATTCACTCGGATGTGATTTGTGAAGACTCGGTATTATAGGAAAACCCTGATAAGATTTCGCTTCTTAAGCAAAGATACCTCTCACTGCTTGCACTGAGATCGTGGGTATGTTTTAAAATGCCACCACCACATCGGATTTTTTTTTTTTCGATTTGACTAAAATGAATAAGACAAAAGAGATACTGGCAGAAATGGCACATTTGAAAAGTTAAGTCTCATCAACCAACACAATTTTTTTTTTCGCAAAAAGCATTCTAAATCTTTAAAAGGCTGGTTACAAGTTCCTTTTTAAAGATTTGAAGACGAGATTGGTGCCCTTCTAACCTTTTGCTGTGTCTTGGGCATAAAATTTTTGTAGATTTCAAGTTATAAGCAAGTGTATTTTGGTCTATATGATGAGACCTGCTAGTGGAATATTGGTGAATAATCCTAGCGATGTAATCATGTAATCTTTCCTCAAGCGGATAAAGTACCGTCTCAATGCCATATATAGAACCAAGAGACAGCCAGACAGGGCGAGCTATACATGGGCTTAGCTAACTATTCTCTTCAATAATTTGTGTAATGAGTTTCACTGAATGCTTTGATCATTAAAAACTATTTTATGAAAACGCATAATTTCTAATGTATTTAAATTAATATCAACTACATATCATTTTCAAAATTAAAAAAAATTTAAAATCAAATACATATCCTTTCCAAATTTTGAAAACAAAAACTCTAAATATACAAACAAATATACAAACAAATACACCTGAAACTATTGGCTGATAAAGTTAAAGAATCAGTATTTGCAAAAAAGTGTCTAAGTGACCAGATGAAGTTGTGACGCCTAGATCTAACCTTATGAATCGAGATTAAATTGTGTTTTAAGTATATCATAGGTTAGAACATAGCTCCATCATTTTCATTTTCCACAGTCAACTAATTTTGTGCCAACAACGCATAGAAGAATCAGAGCCTTTCCTTTTTGGATGTGACCCAACTTTGCTTATTGGGCTTTAATTCACAAAGCAGCCTTCGTGCCTTTTCTTTTTAGGCTTTCACGAAAGCTTCCAACTCTACCCTGAATTTATAATTTAAGCAATCATTCTTTTTCAGATATATATAATCTCAATTATTGGAAGCATATTATTCATGAAAAGAAAGGTCTCTCCTAACCCTAATTTTATTGTACTCACGCAATAATGGAAGTGACAATAATAGGAGCTTCCATCGAAGACTGAACTCTTTGTGCCTGCTACTACACTTACCTAACTTACTGCGAAACGCTAGGTGGGAATATTATATGGGGTTAATAGATCTCTCATGCATTCATGCATTGCAATGTACCAAAATCAACAGTGTTTTCGAAAACTTCGAACTTGCCGCCTCGTAGCTAATATCAAAAGTTACATGCTCAAAAGCAAACAAAAATGATTGTCTCTTCAAATTATGGAAGGGCAATTGGGCGATGAATTAACTTTTTTTTTTCCAAGTAAATTTTTCGTTTGTCGGAAAAGCTGAAGTCCTCTTTCATATTTCGATGATCAATCTTTCATCAGTGGCAGCATTACTACACTAGAAATTTGGTATATGGCATGCATGTGGCAAAGGCAGACTTGGTCTTAAGCTTTTTTGATTCCTTTAAATAGTTTTTTCTTTAATTCTTTGCTTAATTTAAAGACGAAGAATTGGGATGCTTAGTGATTGTAGTGAGAGTGTATTGAGTTCATAATTTCATATTCTTCATAATACGCGGTAATCAATTCAGTATTCATTTATGAAAACAATGAAGAATTTGGTTAATAATTCCTTTTGGATGACTTAAAGAATTTATTATCGTTGGTCCACCTATCACCTCTTCCTCAAGAGCAAAAACTGTGTTGGGAGCTGTAAGATTAGTTGTTAAGTGACTTATGTTCCTCCACATTTGAGGGTTGTGGTCAAATCCTAGCAAGCATGTAACTTAAAAGCAAGATGATCGAGCCTTATAGTCAGAATTGTGATGGTCGTCCTCCATTAATGCAAACTGCAAATCAATGAACCCAAGGTAAAGGAAGAACCGAAGTTAATTAAGTTGACGCTAGCATCAAGAGATACATTGCATACTGGAAAATTGAAAAATTAATAACCAAACTTTTGGACGCAAGCAGAAAGAAATCTAGGTGCTCGAATCACAGGCACAACCCCACTTCTGTTATCTAAAAACTTTTATGTAAAATAAATACAAAAAACAAAAGCATTTTCAGAATTGAAATGGCAATATCTCTTACATGTAAGCTCTTGATGAGCTGCAATGGCGAGGACAGACAAGCTGTGCTCCAGATTACCTTCTGTACTCACAGTCCTTCGGGCTTGAAAGTTAAAGGATATCTTGCCGTCTTTAGGGTTTTAATAGGGTCGCAAGGGAATCGCCAATATGCTGGAATTTCATACTTTAAGGGTCAATCTGAGAGAAAAGAAAACCATCTTATAATTATTCCTAAAGCTGGATCCAGGAATAAAGCGGAGCGCTGAAATCCAAAAGATTACAGGAACAAAAACAAATTTTTACCAAACACCGTCCTATTATTCCTTGTTATTTAGGCATCTTATCAGCCAACTTCAGAAAGATAAACATGTTTCTAAACGATGAAGGGGAGAACCAAGAGCATCATACTCTTCTCATTCCCGTCGTCAGCTAAAATTTTTCAAGTTTCTTCTCGAATGCTGGTCGCGGTACAAAGTAAAATCAACCACAAAGGAAAAGTACTAAGCATAATTCATCTGAAAATACATTGAAACGTCACTATGTATGAGCATGATCAAACAAAATTAGATTAGATTTATGGTAGAGAAAGTGCATATAATCAACAAGGTTTGTGATCAATAACCATGGCAGGGCAGGGTTAGATGGGGAGGAGCTGGGAGCAGAGGAGAATTGATCATATATATGCGCCACGGAAAGCTTGGAGGTATGAGCGGGTAAATGTGAAGGGAATGCTTCAGCCAGCGGGAGACTGTCTTTGGATGAAGATGAAGAAGTTGAGAATGGGGATGGAGTCGCGGTGGTTGCTCGGAGGAAAGGTAAGGGAAGTCTTTGTGAGAAGAATGTGAACATGGGAAAGGAAAAGGGAGAAGTTGCACTTCACTGATGAGAGGTACTGTTCATGACATTTTGTGGAAGGAAGAAATCTAAAATGCTGCAACTGGTCGCTGATGTTGAGCATATGCCACACCCGATGCCGCTTCCTAATCAATGAGCTGCTCAGAGCATTACACAGAAAATCTTTTGAGATCGATCCTGCATCATTTCCCAATATATTTAAAGCAAAAAAAAAAAAAAAAAAAAGGCACCACCATATGAACAAACATTAGACTCTCCCGTGAGAAATCAGAAAGTAATTAACATTGATATTGTTAGCACGAAGATCTTTATTTTAACATGTTGATGACAATCAGGAAAATCACGAGTTTAGTCCACAATCTCTGTAACTGGGGTTAATTAGACACTTGAAAGATTCTTTGAACAAGAAATATATTTAATTATATAGCCTATAGGCAACAACATTTATGAATTTAGGAACTGGAATTCGATCCTGAGTTTGGCTAGTAAGAAAGAGTAATTAAGTTGTTTAACATAATAATAATGTCAAAATAGTATCGCTATTGATTATAGTAAGGATTCCACAATCCAAGCAAAGCAAGCACAAAAACAAAGAAGCTCTTGCACTGCGTTTAACATATAATTACTATTGATAGCTCCATATTCTATGTAACAGAAAACTCTACTCTTCTACCCTTTGTTCCAAATGGAGTCCATAACAGTAACAGACGTATTTGATTGTTCTCTTCTTAAAAGTTTCCTGTTCTTTGTTTATAACTGTCGTTTCTGTCGCTTCCATTTTAATTGCCATGTTCCAAGCTGAGGCTCTCTCTGTATTGCATTGTCTGCTACAAAATTGGGTTAAGAGTGTATAGGGTTTGTTTGGGTTGGGCTTTGCAATGAGCCCCCAAATTACAAAAAATATCATTAAACTTTCATATTTTGGTTTACGGCAATTGTCACTGAACCCCCCATTATTTGCCAAACATCGTGCCCACCGTATTATTCTAAAACCATCATGAATCCACAATTGTAAGTCTCTGCTTTGTTAGACCTCAGGGTTATTTTTTTATTTGACCACTTTTGGGGCCATTTAACTAAATGTAACCCCTTTCTTGAATTTGACTATTTTAGACCATTTTTACAAGAAAAAAAGACTAGAATACCCTTATTAAAAATTAAGAAAACAAAATCAAAGAGCCAATGACTAGCTGATAGAGAAGAAGAGGATGAGAGGATGTTGCTCTGCGGTCGTTCCATCAACTTCCAGTGCCTCATTATCGCCTGCACTCATCTATATTCCATCATCAATCACTACTGCTTCTAAGCACTTCTTGAGTTTGAACAGTCACAGCTACAACCACTCACTACAAGAATTTTTTGCATATTTGTCACTTCACAATTTTTTTATTTGACAGTTTTTAAAAAAAGTGAGAAATTTAACTATGTCTTAAAAGTCAAACGTATCAATTCATTTTATTTGTCACTTTTTGTCTTTATTCAATCACATATATATCACTTTTTTATAAAAGTTTGACAAATATGTAAAAATGTATTTTTTTTCTCTTCCCTCTCAAAATTCCCTCTTTCTTTTCATTTTTTATTTCAAATATGCGAATATAATGTTTAAAATTTCCATAAATTTATCTAAATATAATTAAACAATATAATTTTATTTTTAATAAATTTTAAAAATCTTTAAATTAAAGATAACATTATTATATGTATGAAAAGAATAAATTTTTATATATTAAATTTTAGAAAAATGAAAATTTAAATGTGAAAATTTTATGAAATAAATAAAATTATTTTTTAATTTCAAAGTAATGAAAATCATATTATTTAATTACTTTGATGAAAATTAAACAACTAAAAATATCAAAAAAATTATTTTGTAATAATATCACATTTTAAATATGCAAAAAATTATTATAATTATTTTAAAAATTATATTAAAACATTTAGTGCTCTAAAAATTATAAAAAATTTGTCTAATGGTGTAAATGAAAAAATTTGAAATATAGGGACTGAGGTAGGGGACGATGTTGATAATTTTTAATAGATATGGATTTCTTTAAATTTTACAGTACTATATAAAGAAAATAAAACAACCCTAAATCCCTAATTCCTACTCTCGCCTGCCGCTCTCTCCTTACACAAATCTGAATCCAACCCCGAACGCATCCTCGACATCTGATTTCTTCTTGCTGACGATGATGTACTCTTTGATAAAGAAAACGCCCCTCTCATCAACAATAATGTTCTGAAGAAGCCTGAGTTGAAGCCGAGTCTTAGCTTTCCCTCGGAGTTCCTTTACGAGTTCGACTCGATCGACTCAGCTCTCAGTTCTCCTGTAGACTCTGTACTGTGCTCCACGGAGACGGAGAGTAGTAATAATACCAGCGACGAGGATGACTTCCTTGCTGGGTTAACTCGACGTCTGACTTACTCCTCAACTCAGAAACTCGCTGTCCCCAGTCGTGTTCCTCAAGACAAAGACAAACTCGAGGTCTGCTCAGCTTATGGTGTTGCTATTTTTTGCTTTTTTTTTATAGTCTTGTTTTGACGTTATAGTGAAAGGGTTTTGTTTATGTTAGCAAAGCTGGGTTATGGCTGGGTCGCCGGAGTCGACGCTGAGTGGGATTCGGAGCTAGTCAATGTCGAGCAGCGACAGCGCAAATGGTTCGTCGCTTGTGTCATGTCCTCCAACGACGCCATTTGGTGGTCAGAACGACACTTGGGACCTTATATCCGCAGCTGCAGGTCAAGTTGCGAGGTTGAAGATGAGCAGTGAAGGAGTCAGGTACAATAACATTGTTCATGGACGAGGCCTTCTTGGTGCTCCTAAGAATCCAAGCCCGGTGCATGTTGTGAAAAACCCAAACTTCGGGTTATATTCAAGCCAGAATGTTAATTACAATCTTGGACAAAGAAATCAGGTGAGTGATTCGACTTCACTTAGCTACTTGTTGTCAAACTTCTGTTTTCCGGGAATTGGTTGTTTCTTGCCAAAAAAATTACCACTTATGAGATAGTTGGTCTGTTTGGAGTTTTTGATGGGATACTCTCTCTCAAATTTAACCTTTATTACCATGTAGGGGAGGGATCATGACACCACATTCTTTGCATTAGTTATAAGCCTTTGGATCAATGAATTTTCAATGGCTGAACTTCATTTTCCTCGCCCAGCATTTGCAACATCTACTAAACTACTAAAGCCAGTACAACTAAACTAAACTAAATGCTCTGCACCCATAGCAAGCAGACCCGCCAATTGAACAAGTGCCCCGTTTCTCACTTTCTCTTAAATAAAAAAAAATATGGAGCTGGACCTGTTCTCTTCTATATAAATATAAAACTTAGTTAAAGCAGTGTTTTTATATTCGAACTCTCTGTGGCCTTCTCTTTACTCTCTCTCTCTCTATTTTTATCTCTCTGTGCTGTGTCGTGTGCGTGTGTGTTTTACAAGTTTGCTTCTTTTCTCCTGATATATTGCAAATTTTCTTTTCTGTCTCAGTTTGCTTTCAAGACGTGCAGGTGAATCAATGCTGAATCATTAGTTCATGATTGACTGGTCAAATCTAAATTTTTTTTTCTTGTCTCAGTTTTCAAGGGACCCTTTTGTTTCGATTTTCTGAGGTTCTGCTTTGAGCGATTTGAAGTTGGTGTTTGGTCCTCAAGAAACAAGTACTCTTCTACCGTGCTTTACCATTCATTTATTACATCATTTTCTTTCTTTATCTTGTTGACTTATCTTTCTCTTTTTTGTGTTATGTAATAAAGAGTCATATTAATTTTTTACAGGAAAAATGTTGAAAGAGTGGTTGAGTTTTTGATGGGAGATATGACGCACAAGTTGCTATTTTGTTGGGTAGGTACTACCCCGTTTTGCATGGAAGCAAAATTGAATTCGTGAAATAAACTTGAGAGTAACATTACAATTTTTATCTTACATAATTAATTTTGAGAACAAACTATTACAGTGTTTCAAGAAATCTTCATACTCTTTTAACCACCATCGAACTCATCCATGCATGAAACTCCTTGATGGATGCATTTATTGGTTATTTAAATTTTTGTCTCAGGTTAGTGGAAAATAGCACAAACTATGATCTTCATCTTTCTAATTTTACGTATCTATACTAAATGAACTTTCAGGATCTATCCTACTACACCGCGACACGTTTTAAAACGCTTGAAAACAAGCATAAGACCTTGGTTTTTAAGGAATTATGGAGAATCTGGGAAAGGAATGATCCTAATATTTCTTGGAGGCAAGGAGATTATAATGAATCAAATACATTACTGTTGGATGATTCTCCTTACAAAGCATTGCTTAACCCTATAAGTTTATTGATTCCTTCTCTACCTATTCATATTTATTTCTCATATGATTTTGAATCTATGCCCTAACTCTGTTTCCAAAAGTCTTTTTCATCTAATATCCTAATACAGCAATCTTCCCTTGTACATACAAATTTCAGGATGAGAGTGATAATTCATTAGGTAAGATTTTTTGACTTGATCTGCTATTGACCTATTTCCAGAATTCAGCAAAATATTAACCAAGTCTGCTTATAATGATTGCAAGGTTGGGATGCCCAATCTTGTAATTATCATTATCTAAGAAATTAGTACTAGAGAGTTGCTATCATCATCCTTTAAAAAAAAAAAAAACTTAATGGGGGTGTAATAATATACCTCTCCTTACCTACTTCAGAAAAAAAAGTTTAACGGGTTTGTAATAATGATTTGTGGCAGGTGCTGGAGGTGATCTCAGAGTTTATCTAGAAGGATTGGCTGAAGCTGAAAACGTGCAGAAGTTTGTGGAGCAACACCCTTTTGGTCAAAGTGCCATCACTGAACGAAGTGAGTCTTGGGACTTTTACCTCCAAGCTATTAATACATTGCTTGCCTCCCCAACCACAATTTAACAAGAATCTTAGAGCTTTACTATAGTTTTGCTGGTTTAACAGAATATTGCTGAGCTTAAGCAGTCTCCAAAGGGAGCTGTGCAACCAAAGTAGTTGGGTGATGAAGAATTGTCATTTATTGTCTTGCATTCCCACTTTTTGTTTTGGTCTTCTGATAGAGCAAAACTACGCCAATTTGAAGGATTGTGTTTTGGAACTTGCTAATAAGAGTACATGATTATGTTTTACTCATTGAATTGAATTCTAATCCCAAAACCTTTCCCTGATCAATATGAAGTTGTAGATAATTTTAAAGGTTATAATTCTCTGACCATTATATATCCATATCTCTCTACATATATGAATATATTCTCTTAACATTAGCTCTGTTCTGAACTTGATTTTTGCAGGATATGGGAGACTTTTCTTGTCCTTCTGGTCATTTACACTGCTTGGGTGTCACCATTCGAATTTGGATTCCTTAGAAAGCCACAGAAGCCACATTCCATTATTGATAACATTGTGAATGGATTCTTTGCTGTGGACAGTTTTCTCACCTTCTTTGTAGCTTACCTTCAACACTGTTTAGGCCTTTAAGGCATGCTATTTTTTTTAATTTTTGAAACTATTATACTTGGCGGTCAAAAACCGTCAAGTATTTTTTTTTTAATTTTTAAATCTACTATACTTGGCGGTCAAAAACCGCCAAATAAAGTCAGGTTTATATTTGGAACTTTGACTGACCGCCAAATATAGTCAAATTGATTATATTTGGCGGTGCCATTGGTGGCGCTTTTAAGACCGCCAAATATATACATATTTGACGGTCAAAGACCGCCAAATATGATCATTTTTCTTGTAGTGACTGTAGAGTCTGGTGTTGCTCCAGTTCAGCTTCAATAACTCACTCCAAACTAGCACGAGTCAAAGAATGAGAAGAGAAGGAGACGGGAGCCAAGAGTTACAACAATAGTGAAAGTGGGGATTTGTGGTTGTGAATTTCTACAAGTTTGTGTTTGTTAAAGACCTGAAGTTGAAGTTGCCAAGCAACTAGCTTTCTTGGAGGTTTAGCTCTACTATTTGCATTTGGTTTCATTCTCTTGTAAAGTTTTGTCTTTTTGCTTCTGGGTTCTTTTATTCTTTTTGTTAAAGTAAAGATTACTTGGCATAAATTTGTCAAAATCAATTGATAAGCTAAACAATTAACTAACACATAATTTTGATTTTTTTTTTTGCTTCAGGAACTAAACATTCATGGTCGTATATATTTGAATGAGCAAGGTATTAATGCACAGGTATTGTTTTCTATCTTTAAATTGTGTTTGTTTTGCTTGTGTTTTCATACGGCTCATAATGCTTTTGAATATGCCGCATTGTTGTCGCAAATTGCTTGTTAAAGTCAATTTTAGAATTGAAGGAAGTAAATTTAGATGGATTTGTTTGTTAACTTATCTATATGACAAGGTTAGTGTTTTAAGCTAGGCTATGGCAAAGGTACCAGCTGTAGATCAATATGCAATGATGAATTATACTAGAAAGCTGATTGGTTATTAATGAATATTGACTATAAATCGAGCTTGAAATTGAGGCTATTATAATGGTATGAAAATCGATGCTTCACAAAATGGGTTTAGATGCTATTCTTGAAATCTATAATTTTATAAGTCAATTAAGCACATATGAAATGGGTTTATGTTCACAAATAAGAGTAATTCTCTTAAGAGATGTGGGTGAGAAATCTTGGTGAGTTTGTTGAAACGTAAGGATATTTATTAATTTTTGTAAATAATTTTGCATGGTTGGGTATTTACTACACATTCATGTGTCAAGCTTTTTTCTTTTTTTATTCTATTGTTCCTCCTTTTCCCCCTCTCTAGTTGAAAAGTTGAAAAATATTCTACTGTTCGGAAAAGTTAGTGAAAGCATTTGAATATGAAATCATTGGTTGTAAACTTAACTTTGGAGTGGGAATGGGCTGTAATGCTGATGAAATCATTCCCTTTATACACTTGAGAAGTGAATGCAGATATAGTTATTGATGAAAATAGAAGGAAAAAAAAGCAAAGTAGAAGGTAATTGAGATTACCTAGTGCTTACTATCGACTATAGCTAAGTCAAATAATAAATATAGGATCTTTTCTAGGTGCGGGGAAGCGTGGCATTTTTCATTGATTGCCAAGATACTGAGAAACAGAAATTGCCACAGGATGGGGTATTTTGAGTTTCGAAATAATATTCATCATTGAACTTGTGTACATGAGTTTTTCTCATTTCTGTAGTTCTCTACTATAATTTGACTTGATATTTGCAGTTAAGAGTTGAAGACATTTTAATAAGGGGACTCAAGTGGAGCAAGCTGCTTGACCCTGAGAAAAGGGGCCAGTGGTGGTTGTCAGGAGATATGTTTGCCAAAATAGAAAACATGGAGGAGGTTGCTAGCGCAATTGATAAAGAGGCTCTTTGAAGCCCAAAAAATGCTGCAACTTGCTGCTGCATAGAGGATGAACACTGATGCTAGAAGAGCAATCTTTTGCCTCATAATGAGTGGGGGAGGACTACATTGATGCATTTGAAAAGCTTTTAAGAATAGATTTGCCTGCAAAACAGGTAAGTATCTCTTGATTTCTTTCTTCATTTTTTTTGGTCTCTCTTTAATTATTTTGCTTAATCTTGAAGTTCTCATCTTTACATGTATCCACAGGATCGAGAGATTATACGGGTTCTTGTCGAGTGTTGTTTACAAGAGAAAGTTTTCAATAAATATTAAATTATATTGGCAGCCAAATTGTATGAGCACAACCAAAACCACAATTTTTTTGGCTTATATTATTATGATCTTTCATTAGACAGGAAAATATGATGCTGAATGAATAAATTCAGATATTGATCTGGGAGAATTCCATCTTTTAACGTGCAATGGCTACTCAGCATGAGCATCAAAAGGAGTTTGAGGGGTAGAAACTAAGAGTTGCAACATTGAAATAGTTGCTTTCTTAGTATCAAGAGCAGTTGAGAACCCTCGAGGTGAACAACTATGTATTGCAAATGTACTTGAGGTAGGCTCAGCAAGGCAGCTCCATACCTGGACGTTTCCATCCCGATGTCTTCTAAGGAATAGTAGACAAAACGAATAGAATAGATAGAGAGATGGAAGCTTAGCCTGTCTTAATTGATTTGCGAGACATGAACTATAATATCAAAATGATTTCACAATGTGTTGGCCAAAGGTCTATTTGTTGCTTATGTGAATTGTTTGTCTTTCATGTGTTTCAGTAGGATGGCCATTTGGGGACCATCTTCAAATTCTACGACTCGAGCAAACACATAAAATGTCAATCAATTTCTAGTTTGCTTTGAAGGATTAAAAGTTGACGTCTTTGCTTGTGCTATTTGATGGTGTTGTGATGGTATTATCCCGTTAACTAGGCAAGAGAATTGGTTTAATGTGATATAGTCATGAGTCATTAGTTATTCACATTCTAATCTAGACAATATTTTGTGACAAACTATGTATGACTAATTGTGTATGACTTTTGAAACCAGGATAAAATGTATTGTTTTAGATGTTGATGGTGCAAACTTTGTTTATTCCTAAACTTTGCATGATAAAGTCGTGCTTGCAAAATTCCTAAGAGCTAAAATTTACATAACATAGTCACGCTCACTATTTTTTGCACAATCAAGTAGCACGACTTATTTGTGCAAAAAAGTGAATTTTGGAATTTTTCTCCATCGAGTCGTGCAATTTGCATGACCAAGTCATGCAGTAATTATGAACATAAAATGCTCCCTATTTTTTGCACGACTCGATTGTGTTACTTGCATAACCCATTCATGCAGAATGTGTAATTTGGAATTTTGCGTGCAACTTACACGACCCAGTTGTATAGTAAATAATAAGTTTAATAAAATATCACGGAATCTTACACGACCTAGTCGTGCAAAAATGTGTAATCTGGAATTTTGCACGACTGGCTCGTGTAACTTGCACGACCTAGTCGTGTAGTAAATGATAACTTTAAACAAAATATCACGGAATTTTACACGACCAAGTCGTGCTATATCCACAATTTGGTCGTGCAAAAAAATGAAATATGAAAATCAACACGACTAGGTCGTGCAAGAGGCACGATTGGGTTGTGCAGTAAATGAGAACATAGAAATATCATAAAATTTTGCACGACTAAGTCGTTGTACCAGCATAACCAAGTCGTGCAAAAAAAAAAATCTGAAATTTTGCACGACCAAGTCGTGCAAGCGACCCGATCGTGTCGTGCAGTAAATGAGAATTGTATAGAAATATAATGGAATCTTGCACGACTGGAAAAAATGCAAGTTGGAATTATATTAAAATTAACTTAAAATGGTGCACAAAATTCAGTTTGAGTTTTAATTCAAAGCCTTGGAGTGGGCTTCGAGAGTAGGTAAATAATTGTTTGTAGTTCAGGGAGCCAACACCAACAAACAATTGGAGCATCGATTTCGAAACATAAATCCATCTATATTATCTATATCTTACAATGACTTGGATATCTATGAAGGACGTGAGGAGGCGACCGACCGATGCGCGAGGCGAGATGTGAGCACAGTGGTGGGAGTGACCAACAGAGGTGAGCTAATGAAAACAGATCCGTGTATCTTGATGTCTGGACAAAGGAGTTGAGTGACTGTAAATGGCACGACCAGGTCTCGTAGTAAATTAGAGCTTAATATTATCATGGAATTTAGCACGACTTAGTCGTGCTATATGCACGACCCAATCGTGCAAGAAAGTGAAATCTAGAATTTTACACGAATAGGTCATGCAATCGACACGACCCAGTCGTCCAGTAAATGAGAACATGATAAAAATATCACTATTTTTCGCACGATCTAGTCGTGCTACCAGCACGACTCAGTCATGCACGGATGTGAGAGGTAAAGGGCTAATTTTGTTACATTGTTATTTTTTCAAGTATTATGGGTATTTTGGTCTTTTCACTTTCAAAAAGGGGTAAAAAATGATCAATTTTAAAAAAGGGGTCACAAATATGAAGTGGAATGAACAGAGGGCCATTTGCTGAAAATTTGCCTTTACAAAGACATGATTTATGTTTGATTTCTAATTTTGGTATTTTTATAATTTTTAGGGATATTTAAGTACTTTCACTTATCAAGAAGGGTTAGAATTAGTTAAATTTGGAGATGGGGTTAGATTTATGAAGTGAATGGTGCAAGGGGTTATTTGGGGGAAATTCGCACTCCAAATACAAGCATAATAATGTAATTTCAATTAAAATAAAATTTTTAATGAAAAATATAATATAAAAATAAAACTTTATATTTTTAAATTAATATTTAATTGCTTTTTCCTCTCTCTATTTTTTTCTTCCTTCTTTGGCCTCGCCTTAAATGTTTTTTCATAATGTCGCCTTGAGCAACCCCCCCCACCCCACCCACCCCCCCCCCCCCCGGCTCTCTCTCTCTCTCTCTCTCTGTGTGTGTGTGTGTGTCTCCTTTTCTTTTCATCTCAGCTTTCAAGTTTATTTTTTGGATCTTAAAGAAGGTTTTTGAAGCCCTTTGAAAATGGCTTCGTAGCTCATCAAATACTTTAAAATCAAAATACAACCAAAATCAAACTTCACATTGCTCAAGGGATTCAAGTTTGTTGGTGATTGGACCCAACAGTGTCGCCATCAGCTAACACACCCCAAGCTCCAAAAACAAATTTCATGCATTTGGAGTTCCACACGCATACATCAACCACAACACCCTAGCCGCAAAGCACTGCTAGCCACCAAACCAAGTTAATCACCAAATGCCATAGCCTTAATCGTCATTTCTATCTGCAAATCACCACAAACCTAACACCATAATGATTCTCGTTTTTGTAATTGACCAAGAGATAAAGTAATTTCAAATTAACCAAATAGGAGAAATCACTCAATGTGTGCTATAGGTGGTTGTTTTTCATACGGAAAAGGGGCATCACTGCGACACCCCTGACTTTTTATTTTTCATCTAATCCCCCCTTCTTGATTTGGTTTGGAAATAAAATTTCGGTTTGTGATTTTTTTTCTTTGGGTTTTCTTTGATGGTGCTTGGGTTTGGCTTGCATCATTTTTAAGAAAAAAAATGGGAGTGACGATGGTTAAGAGAAAAAGAGGGAGGAGATGAAGGAAAGTGAGAATAGAGATAAGGAGGGAGGAGAGAGAAATAACTAGAGATAAAGGAGAAGAAAGGATCCAGAAGACGAGAGAGAAAGATTTTAGGGCTTTGTTCTTTCTTGTTTCCTAAAAACTGTTTTCCATTTTCGGAGTACAGAATTCTTGCAAAACGTGTTCTTTTATGTTTTTGTAATATGTTTTCACAAAACATTGTTTTTAATAATTTCGGAGTTCAAATTCCTCCCTCCCTAACTCTTCTCTTTCTGTTTTCATCTTCTATTTTCTTCTTCTCTCTCCATTTTATATCAATAATTCATTTCCAAACACATATCTTATTTTTGTTTTTAAAATTTCAGCTCAAGGATTCATTTCCAAACACATATTCTTAAAACCATTTCCAAATTTGTATTTTACGAATTCATTTCCAAACGCATATCCTTTACTTAAAATACATTCTCTAAATCATAGAAATTTATTTTCCAAATCATTTTGGAAATAAAAACACATGAAACAAAAAAGAACACACCATAGGTTTTTAAATTTTTAAAAGATTGGAGTTAGTGCTTTTGAAGGGTAAATTAGTCTTTTTATATTTTGATGTAAAAGAAATGACAACTTGATGGAATGGAGACTAACAGTTGGGGGTGGTTTTGTGCTATTTTCAAAAATTTAGGGGGGTGGTAGATATTTTGACAAATAGTAGGTTTCCAATAAAGTTGCCCTTTTGTTAAAAAATAGTCCTAAGAAGCTCCATTTTTTTAACTTATTATACCTTTTTTAATCTTTTTATTTTTTTTGTAGTTTTATCCTCAAATAAAATTAAAAAAAATCCTAAAATACATATATATTACATTACATTTAAGTTACACATTCTAAAATCAATTTATCTTAGAAACACTACGAGAATTTTTCACATATTTTTACTTTTTTTTTTATTTGGTGGTTTTTTAAAAAAAATGCCACCTATAACACTTGTTTGGAAGTCAGGCCCACTTATTGGTCATGTTTGTCGCATTTTGTTTTAACTTCAAATACATATTTATCACATCCTTAGATTTGTGACAAGTATATACAAATAATTAAAAAAATAAATTAACTTTATCTCTTTCCCACGCTTTTGCCCTAACCGCCTCATTCCCTCTTATTTTGCTCTTCACTTTTAGTTTTCCCTCTTAATTTCTCCTTAGCCACCTCACTCACCTTACTTGCTCACCCACTCATCAGTGATTCATGCACTACCTCGCTTTCAATCATGGTTTTCATGCATTAATCCCTGAGTTATTGATTTTGCTCACTTATTTCACTTTCATTTTCTTGTTTTTATTTTTAGGTAAGTTTTGTCACTAATTTTTTTTTCGATTTGTTTGGAGAAGTGATTCTTGTCATTTATTCGGTATTTTACCTATTTTTGTTCTTTACTAAAGGGAAATTTTTGTGATTGCATGTCAAAAACCATTGTCGTTTTTGCAAAAGCATTTCAAAACCTAACATTTCTCTTAATATCTTGGTAGTTGACACACAATCATGGAGTACTTGGAGTACATGAAGACTTGAAAATAAAATGAACACTTTAGATCTTGTATCTCTCTCTGAAACTCTCCTTTCCAAATCACTTTTCCGCTCTTAGCTCTCCAGAACCCTCCAAAAATTGCTCCATTTCACCCACAAAAAAAAAGCTATAAGAACCTTTTAACCAACTCTTCTCTCATTCAAGTTTCCCTGCTTGAGGCTCCAGTATTGTGGGCTAGTAGGCTTTACGTCTATTATGTTAATAAAGTTGCTTTTTCTTTTATAGAATCTCATTTAACTAGATTTCGTTTTAGCAATTAAATTAATTAAATAAATTAATTACATTTGAGTGTGATTAGATAAGTCTATTATGTTAAAAGTGGATCATCTTAGCTCATGTGGTCATCAAGTAAGCTAATTCTTCTTTTTCAACCACCATTGAATGAATGCAGATTACAGAGAACAACTTATATCTTAAACAAATGAAACCCCAATATATTTCATGATAGCTTTTGCATAAATTTATACATGATGCTTAGAATATTTTAAATTATTTATAACCTTGAAATGATGGATATATAAATATTAATTTCCCTATTCATCAATTTCTTCCATAAGTTTTTTAGCTCTTTTTATCTTGTTTACTTTAATTTCTTAAAACTTTTTTTTTACCTAGCTACTTAGCCTATTGCAATATATTGTTAATTCATAATAATTGTTTTGGAAAATTGATCTTATCAACTATCAAATTGGGAGAAGCTAGACTCTAAACTAGTAATAACTAGTTTTTTGCAAGTACTATAATTTGAATGAATTAAGATGCATGATTCATAATTTATGACTTCAGTAGTAAAGATAAGAGAAGAAAGCATCTTTCAAAGCCATTACAACATAGAGGACTCTTTACGACGAGCAGAAATTGCTGCAAAAGCACTTTACGACGCTTATACGGTGGTTTTCAATCGCTGTAAAAGCAACCGCAGTAAAAGCTTTAATGGTTGTTTTGGTGTACCATAAAAAGACTTTTACAACGGTTTCATTGTTCGACGTAAAAAGAGGCGACGAAACACGATTGGCAATTACCACTCTTTTGAGGCTGTTTTAAACCGCTGTATATAGTTCGACTTTTTACTATGAACATAAAACCACTGGAAAAAGGTGTAGGAACCGCTATTAATAATTTTTTCAGACCTATCATAAATTGACCAGTTAATCGCCGTAAATAGTTTTCCAGGGATTTTTTTGCGATGGTCACAAAATTACAGTAAAAAGTTTTGTTTTTCTTGGGTTTGTTGTATAATATTATTTATTGTTTACAGATTAATTAACCTATCTCAAAAAAATGTTTTGATATAATTCTTCAATAATTCAATAAATATAATGAAGTCAAATCAAATATCAAGATAACTCACATAAATAGTTCAAACATAATCTGAACAAGCCAAATATAACTCAATCATCATCCATACAGTTCAACATCGTGTAATCAAATAGTTAAACAATATCTCAGTTACATAGTTCAACAACCTTCACATAACTCGATCATCTGATAAGTAAATCACAAAACTTGGTAAATAACTTGCAAGAATAAATTTGTAACCAAGATCATAATCATTAATTAACATTATGTATTTTGAAACAGATTGTTTAATTTCATTTATATACCTATTCATTCTCCTGGTTTGATTCGCGATTCGTGATTTTGTTTATTCCATGACTATCATATTGGAAACGAGTATGGTGTCCACTTAAAGCATCTGGGATCTATTTAGTAAAAAAAAAAAATGAAACATAAGTTAAGAATATAAGTCAACTGAAACTATATTTTTAGCTTTATAAATAAGTAAATAATAGTCTTGTAGCACGCCGCTCTGCAAATTATGGAAACCTCTCGCGTAGAAAGGAAATGACTTCGTCATACATCATCTTTATATTGTTGTGATATTGCTTTAAGTTGTTATGTGCTTCATTCAAGTTTTTGTGCGCTTCCTTCAAGTTGTTGCGTGTTTGCTGTAAAGTACCCAACTCTTCCCTCAGTGAATATCAGATAGGCTGCTGCCTTGAACGTCAGTTGAAGATGGACCAAAACCGTATGTCCGATATAACCATGATAATCAGGTCCCATTACACTACCAAATACCTCCTCTCTCACTTGTTGAGTTTGTTGGTCTCGTGAAAATTGAGACAAACCTTCATTAAATTGACTCTACAACATAATGAAAAGAAATAACAAGTTAATAAAGATAAATTATTAATTAAAAATTAATTCATAGATAGTGGATGAATATATAAGTTTAAAAGATTAAAGAACTCATAATTATTTTTGTACTTTCATCATCACCTATTTTCCCATTACTTTTTGTTCTAGTCTTAACGAAGACACTAATGCGATCAGTTTGTTCTCCATTTGTTATCATCTAAACAAAAAATTAACAGAAGTAAAATAACAAAACTAGTAAAGAGATATAAGTAGATCTTAATAACCAACAAGTAATAAGCATCTAAACAAAAAAATATAACTTACCTTTTCTCATTTTTAGGTAAATAACGTGTGACCTGTTCGATAAAGTGTAACTTGTTCTGCTTGATTTACCCTATTCTTCTCTGCAGCTTCCTATAATATAAACAATGTTAACAACAATTATATTATAACTTATAATAAAGAACAAACAAATATCAAATTTATATTTTTTTATTGCATTAGGCACATACTTTAGCCTGTTCCGTGTCCTAATATGCTACAAGAATAGGCCAATGATCTGGGTGAACTCTAGAAGGAGTAAATATTAATCGATCCTCATCCGTCTCATATTTTTTGTAGTAATCTTTCTTCACGCGAGCTTTCCAATCTCGTTAAAGGTTCCCAATATGTTGTAAATAATGAAGTCTATACTCATCAGGAATATCTGTATTGTCCTGCAAAAACAAATTGAAATAGATTAATGGAGGTACAAACAAATATGCATGTAACCTATGAATTTCTTAAAAATAAATTAGCTTCACTTCTTTCCAGATGGCATCCAAAAAATGTAATGACATATTTTGCTACCGAGAACAAGTCAATGGAGCCATGTTGCCATTTTTAGCTATGATTCAAAGTTGGGTGGTTAATTTGTCTTTGTTTGTGTTTATTGATTGCCATTGAGAGTTAAACTCAATTTGCAACCTCTGCCCAGTACCCCACTCACGAACAATACAAGCTATACTCCTCGTCCTTTAACAACACTTGATGTATCATCACATCTATATAAACACAACAAACAAATGTTTAAACAATCTTAAATTAAATTAGACCTTCAGACTATATATATATATATATATATATATATATATATATACAGGTGCAAACCTTTATTATTCGTTTGAGTCTGGAAAGATGTTTGCTGATTGTAATCGAGATTCTACTTCCCGTTGTATTATACTCTCATAGAGGTGTCTCTTGGTCTCTTCGGCAGCATAGTTACATATTCAGAAAACATTTACATTTATAGAATGTTAATGTTTTTTCATAAGTTCCATGATAATTAATGTATGCATATAATACAAAATTATAATCCATGCAAATTCAATTGAACAAACTATATATTTCATTCATAAAAAGTAATAGTTACATCTAGACGAGGGGAAATCACAAAATCAGACAAAAGAAGAATGCCCTTAAGACAAAAACTAGATAAAGAATCACATAATCAATAAGAACATGTCAAACAAAATACTATCAATCAACATCATCCATCTGATCATCGTTGTCGTTGTCTGCTCGATTGATGATCACTGTTATTCCCTTAACTCCTTACCTAACCCATTGAACATCTTCCTCATGAAAATAACCTCTTTCATCTAGTTCTTGTTGTGTATATAGCTCAACTTGTGGCACCATGCTCCCAATAGATGAATTTTTGGAATTGAGATCAAATGTATCTTTTATTGATATTTTAAGAACAACATGCCAATCTTCATCTATAGGATCTTGAATATAACAAATTTGCTATGCTAAAATGAAAGGTTCATCATCAACATTGTTATCTTTGTATAATAGATTATTAAAATTAACCATCGTGAAGTCAAACTCATGACACTTTTTTCTTGTCCGATTATCAACCCAATTACACTTGAACAGCATGAAAGTCATGTCATTGACATATTGAATTTGAATTATATTTGTCAACACTCCAAGAAATGTTACACTATCTGAAATAGGATTTAGATCTCGTGCACTAACATAACTCATGATATCAGCCTTCAAAATAACACCAGATTTTTGTGTGATTTTATGTTTATCAATCTCCTTGGTGTGAAATTTAAAGTCGTTAACTACATAAGATTTATAGCGACGTGCGCCCCATTTGGGACCATTAGCTAAATTGATGATTTCCTTGAACAATGATACATTTGAGGTCTCTTGTAAGGAGTGAACCTATGAAAACACATATAGTTGGCAAAAAAATCCTCACAAGCAAAAATATTAACTAAATTTCTAGCATTGACATGATCACGAAACCATCCATGAAATTTTTTGTTATGCTCTTTTTGAATGAGGCATTTCATTTAAAGTTTATTGAGATGCTTTCTGTGTGAGAAGACATTAGAAGATATTAAAAAAAGATAAAAGTACCTTTACTTGGTTATATAGAAAAAAGAACTGATGTAATGAAGGAAAATAATGCATATCTTACTTTCGATATGGGTCAATAAAAATTGTATTAACTAGCATATATCTATGTGCTTGAACCCAAGAGACATGATCAAGTTCAAATTGATCTCCTTCATCAGAGGTGTCATCTTTATTTCAAGATCCTTGATTACGTTTAGTTTTCACTTCATCGAGATATCTTGAACAAAAATGTGTGCACTCATCTATTAGGTATCCTTTAGCAATTGAAGCCTCAGGATGTAGGTGATTACACACATATCTCTTCAGAGTTAGTAAATACTTAGAGAACCTATGAAATTTATAAGTAACAATGAATTCATTAAAAAATAATGGAATTAAAAGACATTAACATGGTAGTTTATAGTACCTCTCAATTGGATACATTTATCGAAATTATACCAGTCCTGCTAATGATGCCTTTTCAGCAAGATGAATAGGCAAATGCTCTATTATATCAAAGAATGAAGGTGGGAAGATTTTTTCAAGATGACACAGTGTAAGCACAACTCAATCTTGAATAGTATTTAAATCTTCTTCAGTGTTCACTTTTGAGCACAATTGCCTAAAAAAGTTTGCCAACTCAATTAAAGTGGCAAACAACATTTTTTGGCAATGCCTTATAAACAGCAAGAGGAAGTAGTTATTGTATCAGTATATGATTATCATGACTTTTCAAGCTCGAAATGCTCTGCTCTTTCATATGAACACGTCGAGAAATATTTGATACATAACCATCTAGCAGCTTTACTCTTTTCAACACACTAAGAACGACGTCTTTATTTTCTTTGGTCATTGAGAAGGATGCATGAGGTAAATATAATTTGTTGGCCCCCTGTTCTTGGGGATACAATGCTTTTCTAATTTTCATAGCCTTCAAATAACAATGAGCCTTCAAATTATCTTTTGATTTTCTAGGATCTCCTAACAATGTCCATAGTATATTGTCATGGATGTTCTTCTCAATATACATGACATCAAAATTATGTCTAATCAAGTTATGCTTTGAATATGGTAGTTCAAAGAAAATACTTTTCTTCTTCTACATGTTTGCTTGATTTGTCATCTGGGAATTATTCATTCTCCTTTGAAGATCTTTATCTTATATTCAGTTAGTACATCTTGTACTTGTTGTTCTATATCAAACCTAGACAATCGAGATGGAGCAGGTCCTATATCCACTATGCCATTAAAGGAAATCTATCCTTTCAGACTCTATCTAATAAACAACTACTATACCTTCACAAAAATTGTTATTTGGAATCCCTATGGCCTCATGTATCATTCCAACGATATCATCACCCCCTATAGATTCACAACCAACCTCAAAATGTTAGTTAGGTTGGTCAGACTCTATAGGTGTATATTGTTCACCATGTAACGTCCACCTTTTGTACGTTCTAAAAAATCCATTACATATTAAATGCTCCCTTGCTATGTATCTGTCCATAATATATCGATTGTGACATTTCTTACATAGACATAATATTCTAGTGTCATTCACTAAATTGCCAAAGGCAAAATTTAGAAATCCCTCCACCCCAGTGAAATATGTTCGACAACATCGATCTAGTAAGTCAATCCAACTCTTATACATGAGAATTTGCCTTAAAAGTAATAAATACAAATCATATCAATATAAGCTTATTCATGCACAAGTGAATAAATGAAATATGAAACCTAATTATAAACATTTATCCAAAAGGTTGGTGGTCTTATCCCATTATAGAATGCATAAGTTTGTACTATAAACTAGTAGTCACGTTTTCTCCATCTTAATGAAAAATTTGGCAGCATCTCCCTATAGTTCTCCAAGTACACACTTATATTGGTGATTGAATGTATATGTCATTTCGAAGTTCGAAAATTAACACAAAACACACAATCATCTATTATGTACTTAAAGAACCTGAGAAAATATAACCAAATTTTCTATTAAGATGGAAAAAGAGCTTGACCTACTAATTTATAATACAAACTTATGCATTCTTAAACTATCCAAATTTAGACAATTCAAGAATCATTACTAGACATACACTTTTTATTGTCATCTATCGATGAAAATGAAAAAAGATATATGTCGAATAATAATTCTTGAACAGGTTCTAGACTCATATGCATAAATAACAATTTAATATAACAACTATAATTCATGTTGATAAACTTTTCAACGAACATAAGACGAAAACAAAATATTTATAACAAAGCATAGAAGCAGTTTTCGTACTTTATATGGAACAACTGATGTAAACCTTCTTCTTTTGGCTTTACTGTTTTGTAGTATCTACAATGCCCACCTACAAGGAAACACATTAATTTCTAATAAGGAAAAATCCATTAGTTTAGAATTTGTTGGGTTGGTTTATGCTTTCGTTTAGTGGGCTTGTTGCCTTTTTTTTTGTTTTTGGGGTTACGTGGGTTGGTTTGCTTTAGTTTATTTTCTTAGAGTGGGCTAGTTTGCTAGTTATTCATTTAGTAGGCTGGTTCCCTATTTTCTTTTTGGGCACTAGTGGGCTGGTTTGCTTTAATTTTTTTCTTAGTGTGGGTTAGTTTGGTACTTATTTGGGCTTTTTTTTTAGGGGTTTAGGTGGTTAACTGTGGGCTGGTTTGGCTATTATGGGTGTAGTGGGTTGATTGGGTTTTCTTTTGGGTTTAACAAGCTGCTTTGGGCCTTTTTTTAGGTTGCTTTGTTTTTTTTTTTTTTCATTGAGTGTGGGTTGGTTTGGTTTGTTATGGACGTAGTGGGTTGGTTGGGTTTTCTTTTGGGTTTAGTGAGTTGGTGTGGCCTTTTTTTGTTTAAATGGGCTGCTTTGACTTTTTAACTTTTTGTTCTTTTTGCTTAGTGTAGGCTGCGTTGGTTGTTATGGGTATCGTTGGTTAGTTTGATTTTCTTTTTGGGTTTCGTGAGCTAGAATGGGATTTTTTTATAAGTGGTTTAAATGGGGTGCTTTGCCTTTTGTTTTTTTGTTCTCTTTGCTTAGTGTGGGCTAGTTTGATTGTTATAGGTGTAGTGGATTGGTTTGATTTTCTTTTAAGTTTAGTGAGCTAGTGTGGGCCTTTTTTATAAGTGGTTTAAACGGGTTGCTTTGCCCTTTTTTTCCTTCGTGTGGGCTAGTTTGGTTGTTATAGGTGCAGTGAGTTGGTTTGGTTTTCTTTTGAGTTTAGTGAGCTAGTATAGCCTTTTTTTATAAGTGGTTTAAATGGGCTGCTTTGCCTTGTTTTTTTCTTGGTGTGGGCTGGTCTGGTTGTTATGGGTATAGTTGGTTGGTTTGGTTTTCATTTGGGTTTAGTGAGCTGGTATGGGGCTTTTTTATAATTGGGCTGCTTTACCTTTTTTTGGGCTGAGTGTGGGCTAATTAAGTCTTTTTGGGGTTTATTGGGCTGGTGTGGCTTGTTTTTTATTTATGTAGGCTGCTTTGCCTTTTGTTCTAATAACTTTATGCAGGCTACTATGGTTGTTTTGTGTCTATATATTATGCATCTAGTTCTTGTTTTGTTTGTTATTCTTATGAATTTTTCTCAACCCCACAAGCAACATTCGATAGCTACTAGCAGGAGCAACTTTTGCTTAGCCAGGAAGTGAAACCATTTAGAAGATGTAGTAAAAATCATATCCTAACTTGCATCAACACATTATATAGCTTCAATGCAAAGATAAGACTAGAAATGATTACAAAAAGCAAGCCAACAGTATATAATGCAAACTAGTCAAATGCTATACAAGAACATAATTTTTAAGGTGCAAAAATGTAAGTAGCAGGGGATTTTAAAAAACAATGAGTTAAACACACAAAAGCATTGTTGATATTTTCAAGTTACTCGAGACATACCGGTCCACAATCGCAACTAAAAAAAATAGTATAGTGTCCAAAGTACTAACCTAAAAGGTGCAAATTAGCAATCTGCACTTCTGCTGCAAGTAACAATATGCAAAATTGACCAAAAAGATAGCATTTGTATTCTTTCTTTTCTTTCTCTCTCTATTGACCAAGTAATTTTCGCTCTTCCTCTCAAAGAAAACCCATACATATCATCTGTTAGTAATTTTCACTCATGATTTAGAATGATGAATAATCATACACATGTAAAAGTATTAGTAAGTAACAAGAATTCAAATTAGAACCATATATAAAAAATGAGAACTTAGGGGAATATATTAGTGAACCTGCAAGAGAGAGCAATCAACTGATTTGAAGATGATTAGATGAATTTAGCTTAGTGATTATAGATAGTTCTTCAAGAGCTTCAATGTGAATGTGAATATGCAAAAATGAAATAAATGTAAGGTTTCTTGTTTACTAGATAACTTTAATTTGTAAAATGAAATAAATATAATACAACTAACATGAAGTTGAAATAGTGTACCTATGAGAACTTTAATTTGTGAAAGGTAATACAACAGTACTGACTTCACCTTAACTTCTGAAGCTAACAACATGCTGCAATGTGTTTGTGTTAAAAAGAAACTCAACTTGATTAAAGCCTCACCACAACTAAATGGGACAAGCTAAGAATTGCAATTGTGATATATTTATGAAATGGGGGCAAATACCTTTTTTTCAGTTCAATAACAAAGAAGTCAATTGAACCCCAACGAAGAACGCGTTTCGCAAAATAGGAAATGCTTCAACAAGCTTTCAAGTTTATCAACTGCACAAAATGTCATACCACTGAATTATAACTTCTTGTTCTGGGCTAATGTTTTATGTCTACCATGATAAAGATGAGATTTTTTTTTCTTTTTTTTCCATAAATTTATAATATGCAGTCATGCATTATGGGATCAATTTATAGAAGTAGTCTAACCACAACATATAGCGATTGAATGATAGTTAGTTAGTGTTATGGCCATAACAATATTGGGCCTCAATTATTTCTAATACAGTAAGCCCATTACTAAAGCCCATTATTTGGGCCTATTATCTGGGTCCCATAATGACCCATCCTGATTCCTATATAAACCCTCCAAATTATTGCTCAAGGTATGCACACTTTTCTGAACTTATTCTCTCTCTAAATTTCCTTTGCTTTTGAGAGCTTCTCTCTCTAGGAAATTCTCCCAGAAAATTTCGGAGTGCCGGAAACTGACTTGAGCGTCGGAGGGTCTTCGCCGGCACCCCTGACTATTTTTCTTTGCTCGTAGGATTGGACCCGACGTACGATTCGAGCTCCGACCCGCTTCCCGATCGTCCGAAAATCGTGCATCAACAGTTGGCACCGTCTGTGGGAACGACAATTTAAGCCTTTTTAGTTGTTGCTCCCATCCAAACGTACTCAAACACACCATGAGTCACGAATCCCAACACTCAACCTCCCTAGAGGTTGACGAAGAAATCGAGGTCGAAGCGCCTCCCCGACGCTGAAGGGTAGTTGACACAAGGAGAGTTTTAGTGATATCCTCTGGGGTGGGGCCCAACCTCAGGCAACCCCAACTTCCACTTAGAAGACTGAGGAAGGGCAAGACGAATCGGTTAACTACCATGGAACATACCATGCGAAATTTCAGCGGACAAATGGATCGTATGGTGACTATGTTCAACCAAGCATTTGGACAAAGTGCTCAACAAGCTGCAAACACTGTTGGGAATAACCCAATGAGTGCTATGGTAGTGCCTAATGTCCCGACGGATGTTGGTAGGCGTCCTGATCTAGTCGCCCAGACTACTGGATTGCCTCTCCATCAGGTTATTCAACCAAATCTTCCCAATCTTATTGTTTAAGGAGGGGATGGTCGCCCGAAGATTCCCTCTCCCTCGCACATCATACCTGAACAACAATTAGCAGCAGTAGACCTTCGACACTCTTTGAACAAGAAGCGCCATACAAGCGTTGAGCAGGGACCAAGGGGAAGTAATATTGATCAGTCAGCTTATTCTTATCATAGTCCTTACGCTCCAGGGAGTAATTATCAGTCAAAGAGAAATCGCCCCAGCTCACCACCTAGAGTTAAGAATCATCGCCCAGATGTTGTCCCAATGGATGTCTCAGAGGAGAAGACATCGGATAATCATTATGCGGAGTTCAAGCGAGAAATGGATGAAAAAATCCATAAACTGGAGAAGTTGATTAGGCGTTCAAGAGGAGAAGAAGATGGTCGTCCACAATGGGAATCACCCTTTGCTGAAGATATCCTTAGTGAAAGATACCCATACGGATTCCGGATGCCGCAACTTGAGCTGTACTAAGGGACGACGGACCCCCGAGAGCATTTAGACTATTTTATTTCTCATATGGAGATACAAGGGGCCTCAGGGGGAATCATGTGTAGAACTTTTTCTCTTACCCTTGGAGGATCTGCTAAGCAATGGTATAGAAGGCTACCAGCTGCATCTATCTCCAGCTTTGATGAACTTGCTCATAGCTTCCTCACACATTTTAGCAATATGAAGACAAAAAGTCGACCCGCACAGAGCCTTCTTTCAATCAAGCAGGGTCATAATGAATCCCTCCATGCATTTGTGGACAGATATCAGCGGGAGGTTGCCCGAGTGGATCTATTTCATGATGGTTACGCTATGCAAGGCTTGGTTCAAGGAATTAGAGGGGAGCTCCCTCTAGCATGGGAATTCTCCGTTAACCTCCCACGCACGTACCAAGAAGCATTAGCAAGGATCTCTAGCCATGCTGATGCAGAGAAAATTTTTCAAGCAAATTACCCTGGGCAGACTCCGGTGATGCCTAATTCCTCACGTGCAGATAGACGACCATATGATAATCATAGAAAAGAACCCCATGATAGAAATCGAAGGTCAATTCCGGATCGACGCTCCACGCGAGATACATTAAAAAATGATCGCTTCTTGTTGCAAGGGTCGTCTTCCCAACCCCGCCAAGAGAATCATGATCGACCTCAGGAGGAACACCGTACTTTCACGTTACTCAATATGCCACAACAGGATATCTTGAAGGAAATCAGAGATAAAGGTCTACTGAAAGAACCTGCTCCCTTACGGTCGAATCCAAAAACAAGAGACAAGAGAAAGTTTTGTCATTTCCACCAGGCTCATGGTCATAATACTGCAGACTGTTTCGAACTGAGGAGATAGATCGAGGGTCTTATCAAGGATGGCCAACTACAAGAATAAATTTATCGGCCCCCTGAACCATCCAACAAGAATGATAAAGGGAAGGAACCATTAGAAGAAGTAGCCACAATTTTTGAGGGAGTAGTGGCTGGTTCAAGTTCCCAAGCCCGAAGGCACCTAGCTAGGCAAGCAAGATATGACCTCCCTCGCCACGAAGTCAACTTGACAGCCTCATCAACCAATGTTGGGGATCGTGATGTTATCTCCTTTTCATCGCAAGATGCGCAGGGTATCCATCATCCACATTGTGATACCTTGGTCCTCACAGTAATAGTGGCTAATAAAAGGCTACGAAGAGTATTGATTGACAATGGGAGCTCAGCTGACATAATGTCATTGGATGCATTTGATCGATTGGGTCTTAACTGTAAAGATATGAGAGGCATCCAAACTTCCCTGATAGGGTTCGCTGGAGGAAAAGTTATTCCCGAAGGAGTAATTTCGCTACCAGTGACCTTGGGAGAAGGTTCCCTGCAAACAACCAAGATGGTGAACTTCCTTGTAGTAGATCACCCGGGTGTTTATAACGCCATTCTTGGACGGCCATCACTTTACGACTTCAAGGCCGTGATGGGTGTCTATCATCATGTCCTGAAATTTCCAACACCCGCAGGGATAGGAGAAGTAAGAGGTAAACAACGAACCTCTCGAGAATGCTACAACATGGCTTTCAAAGAGAAGGCACATAAGCTATGGATGATTCGTGGAGAACCATCCGAAGGGATGAAAAGTTTGGATCCACGAGACCAAGAGAAAGGGGAGACTGTAGCTCCAATGGAAGGGATGGATGACGTCCCAGTTTGTTTGAATAATTCAGAGAAGACAGTGAAGGTGGGTAAGAATCTTCCTCTACCAATCAAGGATAGGTTGATTGGTTTTCTCCGAGAGTACAGCAACGTTTTTGCATGGTCTCACGAAGACATGCCTGGCATAGACCTGAATATAGCTGTCCACCGCCTTAATGTCAATCCTCAGGCTCAACCCGTTCGACAAAAGTGGAGGTACCAAGCCCCAGAGCGTTCAGAGGCGATTGCCTTAGAAGTGGGAAAACTCTTGACAAGTGGAATCATTCGAGAGGTAAACTACCCCGAATGGCTCTCTAATGTTGTATTGGTGAAAAAAGCCAATGGAAAATGGCATGTCTGCATCGACTTCAAAGATTTGAACAAGCATTGTCCAAAAGACAGTTTTCCACTGCCCAGGATAGATCAATTAGTCGATGCCACAGCTGGCCACCAATTGCTGAGCTTCATGGATGCTTATTCTGGTTATAACCAGATTCCCATGTATTCAAAGGATAAAGAAAAAACAGACTTCATCACTGATAGAGGTTTGTACTGTTATCGAATGATGCCTTTCGGATTAAAAAACGCTGGAGCGACTTATCAACGGTTGGTAAACTCCATGTTTGCTCCTCTCCTAGGAAAGACGATGGAAGTTTATGTGGATGATATGCTCACCAAGAGCATGGACACTAGATCCCACGTAGACGACCTTCGAACAACTTTTGACATCCTTCGGAAGCATGATATGAAGTTGAATCCCACCAAATGTGCTTTTGGGGTATCCTCTGGGAAGTTCTTAGGATTTATTATCACCCAAAAGGGGATAGAGGCCAATCCTGAGAAAATCCAAGCACTTATGTGGCTGGAGTCTCCCAAAACTCCAAAGGATATCCAAGTCCTCACTGGACGAGTGGCCGCCTTAAATCGCTTTATTTCTAGGGCGACTGACAAATGTCACCCTTTCTTCAAAGCGTTAAGGAAGTGCAAGCAGTTTGAATGGACAAATGAGTGTGAGAAAGCTTTCCTACAACTGAAGAAGTACTTAGGTTCTCCTTCTCTCCTCTCAAAACCAATTTTGGGGAAACCACTCTTTCTGTATCTAGCAGTCTCCGCATGTGCAGTGAGTGCAGCTCTTGTCCGTGAAGATCAAAGAATCCAGAGGCCAGTCTATTATGTGAGTAAGGCCTTGTCGGATGTCGAGGGTAGATACCCTCCTATGGAGAAGCTGGCTCTCGCCTTAGTTGTTGCGGCACGAAAGCTTCGCCCATATTTTCAAGCACATACTGTTATGGTCCCAACTGATCACCCTTTACAACAGATACTCTATCATCCAGAGCTTTCTGGAAGACTTGTCAAGTGGTCCATTGAGTTGGGAGAGTTTGACATACACTATGTTGCAAGACCATCAATCAAAGGGCAAGCAATCGCTGACTTCATTGCCGAATTTTCAAGCAGTATAGAAAAAAAGGATGAAGAGACCAGTACAGGGTCAAGTGATCAACCAATGTCCATGGGAATCGACCCACAGAAGGCATGGATCTTGTTCGTAGATGGGTCATCTAACAAGGTTGGTAGTGGAGCTGGCTTGATTCTGTCAACCCCGGATGGAGTAGAGGTGGCTGTGGCACTACGTTTCAATTTTAAAGCCACAAATAATGTCGCAGAGTATGAGGCTCTCCTTGGAGGACTTAGGCTGGCAGTTGCCTTGGGGGTAGGAGAGATCGTCATCCACAGCGATTCCCAACTTGTGGTTAACCAAATCCGTGGAGACTATCAGACAAAAGGCTCTACCATGATAGCTTACTTGGGTAGAGTTAACTCCCTTCTGCGCGATTTTAAAGGTTTCGACATCGTAAGAGTCCCAGGGGTGGAGAATGCAAAGGCTGATAGTTTAGCCAGAATTGCTTCAGGAATAGACCCCCTTCTACCGACCGCCTATCACATGATCGTTCTAGAATCTCCAAGTATATCATAACATGAGCTTCTGCCAGAGAAAATAATGACCATAAATGGTAGCCCTTGCTGGATGGACCATATCATAAAGTTCTTAGAAACGGGGGAACTTCCAGCTAACCGAAACGAAGCGATCAAGGTAAGAGGGAGAGCGTCAAGGTACACTATGGTCAATGGTGTTCTTTACAAAAAAGGGTTCAGCCTTACTCTTCTAAAATGTCTTCGCCCAGAAGAAGCTGATTATGTTCTCAGGAAAATCCACGAAGGGATATGTGGTAACCATTCTGGTGGTCGATCTCTAGCTCATAAGTGTATCAGGCAAGGATACTATTGGCCAACCATGAAAAATGATGCTAAAACATTTTCAACTAGGTGTAACAAGTGCCAAAAGTTTGCCAACATTCCAGGGAAAGCTCCTGAGAACATGACTCCGATGACAGCCCCATGGCCGTTCGCCCAATGGGGACTAGACCTTATTGGACCTCTTCCAATGGGTAAAGGTCAAGTTAAATATGCTGTTGTGGTAATTGATTACTTCACCAAGTGGGCAGAAGCTGAACCCCTTGCATTGATTACTGAAAAGAAGACCACAGACTTCGTAAAGAAGTCAATTGTCTATAGGTTTGGTATCCCTCACACCATCATTACGGACAATGGCAAGCAATTCGACAACTCCAACTTCAGGAACTTCTGTAAGGAGTTGAACATCTCTTTGTGCTTTTCATCTCCAGCTCATCCTCAAGCAAACGGTCAGGTGGAGGCTGTTAACAAAACAATTAAACACCTCCTCAAGACCAAATTAGATGCTAGGAAAGGTGCATGGCCGGAAGAGCTTCCACAAGTGCTTTGGGCATACCGAACCACTGTCCATACAGCAACAGGAGCAACCCCATATTCCTTGGCGTTTGGCTCGGAAGCTGTCATACCTGTTGAAATTGGCCTTCCATCACCTCGTACTGAGGAATATGACGAAGAGCTTAATCATAGAAGCCTTTAACTCAACCTGGATCTTCTTGAGGAGGAAAGGGATCTCACTAGTGTCAAGGTTGCTGCTTACCAAGAAAGGGTTGCTCGATATTTCAACTCTAAAGTTAAGCGCCGATCTTTCCAAGAGGGAGACTTGGTTTTAAGACAAGTACTGTAAAGTACCTGAGATCCCACTGATGGAGCATTGGGGCCCAACTGGGAGGGACCGTATCAAGTCAAGGCAGTCATCCGACCAAGCACCTACAGACTGGTCACCATGGATGGGAGGTCGCTCCGTTATCCATGGAATATTGAGCACTTGAAGAAGTACTACCCGTAATCTCTCTGTATGTGCAATAACTCCTTCTAGGAGCTTATACATGTGTAACAACTCCCATGGGGAGACCAATAAAGAGATTATCAATGAAGTGTTCAGTTTATTCAGAATTTTGTGATTGCACATCCTTAAAGCATATGGACGATCAAATTGCAATAAGATGGAAAGAGTAAAAGAATACAACACCAGAAAGAAAAAAATTCTTAGAGTTCTTATTTCAAAATTGGTTGAGGAGTGCCATGCATGTAGTCCAAGTAAGGACAAACCTCACCTATAACATTGAACTGAAAGTAAAAACAATAAAAGGTAAAGTCAAGGCTTAGAAAGCAGCCTTGATATGATTATTCCCTACGAATAAGCATCTACTTAGTTGAAAAAATTCCAACTATCTCTAAGAAGTGGCCTCATCATCTCCTTCTTCGTCTGAAGAAGATGAGGTAGAGTCACCTTGCTTGGCCTCCCAGGCTGCTGTGTCCAATGTCGACTCGTAATCCTCATCTTTAAGAATGAGACGGTGGAATTGCTCAGGATCAGAGTTCACTGTCGGGATAGACTCTGCCACCAAGTTTAACTCTTCAGCTATGGGAGACTGATCAATCTCTGGGTAGCGGTCATGGAACCATCTATGCACCCCATTGACTCCATCAATATAGGAGCGTTCCATAGCTTGCTGGTAGATACGACCCCCTACGGAAGCGAGCAACGGCTTTGTCAATCCTACTTTGCTCAGCAACAGCCCTCTCCCGAAGCTCTTGGCAAGAATCATTGGCCCTTTTATGCTGGATAGCTGCCTCCTTCTTGGTTTCGGATAAGTCTGCTTTCATTCTGCCCATCTGTTCCTTCATCTCTGCCATCTTTCTTTTCGTTTCAGTTAAGTTGTCGAGGCAGACCAGATGTTTCGCCTTCCAGTCGTCAACCTCAGAAGTAAGATGGTTAACTTCCTTGAGGAAGTTGGTGTTAGTAGACTCTCCTTGAGCTAAGGGTCCTGTCGCCTATAGAAAGAAAGGCAAAGAGAGGAAAAGAGATAAGGTATGACTTTCAAGAGTATAAAAAAAAAAAAAGAAAAAAAAAGGGTCTTAGTAAAACCCAACCTGAAGTATAATGCCCATCCCGACAGCGATCGCATCGAAGTATGTGAGCTTTACATTCTCTGGAAAGATATTGGTAGGCATGAGACGTGCAGCACTTTGAGACAATTCACGAAGGTAGTCTCCACGTGTCGAGCCACTCTGAAAGCCCGTACTGTCAAAGGTAAAACGCTTAGGTATTTGAGAGGCTGAAGGTAACTTGCTCCCAGTAGGCTTCGAGGCTGCCACTTCATCCGTAGGCTGAACGGAGGTTGACCTATCAGGAACCTGCTTCCGTACGGGAATCTCCTTGTGACCACTGGCTCTCCTCTTTGAAGGTCTAAGAGTTGGAGGACTTCCGCTTCATTTCTTCTGGGAAGAACCAGGCCTGTCATGAGTGAAGGGCTTAAGCGGCATCTTGGCTTCAAGTTGAGCAAATTGCTTCTTGGTAGGATGTAAACGAAATAGTCCTGCGTGAAAATAAAACTGGTAAGACAACAAGCACATGCTTGATGAAGTAAGATTAGAAAGTAATGATCAAGCTTACCTTCTGGAGGAATTGGAGGTGATAAGCCAAGATGGACCAATTGCTCCCGATCAGTAAGGCTATTCACGTTCTTCGAGTCCACGGTAGCTTGAGTACCATTTGCAAGTCGTCTCTTTCTTTCTGAGATAACAGCAGACATTTGGTCCAAGGAGCTGCAATAAAAACAGAAAAGAATGTCAGTTGATCAAGAGTTTTCATAACAAAGATGGATAGGGTGTCATTATAATAGGGTACCACAAAAACCAAAACGTCTCCTGATCCTCAACTTCTCCCCCTGTGGACGAACACATTCTTGATACTTCCAACCGCCACCACACCAGAATTGTTTATACTTCCATTCTTTCACATCGGAAGGGATGCCAAAAAGGCAGTTGGGGTCATCCGTCTTCCCTCGCTGGGATATATAATAGTAACCCATTTTCTCTCCATTCGGTGGGTGAATGGCAAAAATATACTTAACATGGTTGGTGGTAGGATCACCAAGGCCTGCACTTCTGAATAAACTTTGAAAAGCTATCAGAAGTCTCCATCCATTGGCCAACAGTTGGGTAGGGGCAATGCTCATAGCATCGAGCATCCGACGAACATAATTATCAAAAGGCACCCGGAGATCAGCTCTCAATAACTCTAGGCTTAAACCAATGATACCTCGCGGTGGCCTACTCCATCGATCACCTTTTCTTGGAAGAAATAGGATGACTGAAGCCGGGATAAGGAAATGGGCTCTATATATTTTTAATCGATCGCTCGGGAGATGATTATCAATATGGTCGGTCTCCCACCACTTTTCAACCTCCGGTTCACTATCTGAGGTAGCAGAGGACGACCAGTCGCTCTCCCCCTCAGTGTCTACCATCTTGTGGTTAACAGAATTCTGTCCTAGCTCACGATCCTGACTGAAGAAGTTTTGGTAAAACTCATTAACTTCTTTACGGTTAGTCACAGGATCCTTATCCCTTGAAGACTGGGTTTGATGACTCGATTCCCTCCGAAGCACTTTCACAGTGGTTTTAACTCTAGCCATCTGCACAGTCAAAGAGGGGTCGTTAGTCATCAAACCAAGTCTACTGAGGGAGGGAAGAGATGAAAGGAAAGAAATGCTAGGGGACTGTATTGAAAGTTTTTCAAAATAGCTCTCGAAAAAAAGTTTTTGCCCATGAAAAGGAAAATATCATGTTGGTCCTTGACCAAAAGAATATAGTTGTTTAAAAAAAAACAAGGTTTGAAAATTCGCGGGAACACCCCCGCAAATTAAAATCAAGGTTTGAAACTTCGTGGAAACACCCCCGCATTTTTAAATCAAAGTTTGAAATTTTGCGAAAATACCCCCGTGAATTAAAATCAAAGTTTAAAATTTCACGAAAACACCCCCGCGATTTAAAAATAAAAGTTTGAAATTTCGCGAAAACACCCCCGCGAATTAAAATCAAAGTTTGAAATTTCGCGGAAACACCCTCGCATTTAAAAATAAAGGTTTGAAAATTCGTGGAAACACCCTCGCGAATTAAAATCAAAGTTTGAAATTTCACAGAAACACCCCCGAGAATTAAAATCATGGTTCAAAAATTCGCGAAAACACCCCCGCGAATTAAAATCAAGGTTTGAAATTCTGCAGAAACACCCCCGCAATTTAAAAATAAAAGTTTGAAAATTTGCTGAAACACCCTCATAATTACTCGAATTTCTTCAAAGAGGCCCCTTGCACGTTACGCTGCATGCGGCGTGCCCGGGGCCTCGCGGGCTCGCCGCCCCCGCGCGCCCAGGGCCTCGAGGGCTCGCCCCCCACGCACCGGGGGACTCGGGGGCTCGGCCCCGCGTACCGGGGGACTCGGGAGCTCGCCCCCGCGCACCGGGGGACTCGGGAGCTCACCCCCGCGCAACAGGGCCCTCGTGGGATCACTCTCGTCCGCCCAAGGCCTCGCTAGGCCGCGCTCGCGCGCCCAGGGCCTCGCAGGAACGTGCCCGCGCGCCCAGGACCTCGTGAAGACGTGCCCGTGTGCCCAGGCCCTCGCCTGCTCGCCCTTGCGCACACAAGGGCCTCGCAGGATCGATCCCGCATGCCCAAGGCCTCGCCTGCACGCCCAGGGCTTCGCCCCGCACGCAGCTGGCCTCTCCCTGCGCGCAGCACGCCTCGCATGCGCACCTAGCAGCTCGCCCTCGCGAGCCTACTGTGCACGCTGCTCGCCCACATGAGCTTGCCCTCCCTCACACACTCTCGCTTTCCCTCCTTCACACCCGAACATACACTCTTGTTTCTTCTTCTTTCACACACGAACCCGTAAGGGCAAAAACATGCAAACACTTGCATATTTTCACACAATCACATACACACACATAGGGCATAATTCGTACAGAATTTTTGTATTGATTTTACCTAATCCATGCATTCTGAAGTATAAGCAAGAAAGAAGTACTCACTTGTGGCGGCTGGAAAATTCTTGCTCGGATTGAAGAGTTCTGTTTGCTGGGGTCACTTGCACTGCTTGCCTCCAGGGTGCTCTCCCCTATCTTTGAGTAAACCCTACACCCCAGCACTTGTCTCTTATATGGGGCACCAATTTAGGGTTTAAGCCACACTAAGCATGCATGTGTAATGAATTACATCTTTGGACCGGCCTCCTAGTACGTTTAATTTATAGCCCAGAATAGTTAAATAGTTCCTACGCTGACCCCTTGGTCGACTTGGGCCTGGGGGGACTACTGTTATGGCCATAATAATATTGGGCCTCAATTATTTCTAATACAGTAAGCCCATTACGAAAGCCCATTATTTGGGCCTATTATATGGGTCCCACAACGACCCATCCTGACTCCTATATAAACCCTCCAAATTATTGTTCAAGGTATGCACACTTTTTTGAACTTATTCTCTCTCTAAATATCCTTTGCTTTTGAGAGCTTCTCTCTCTAGGAAATTCTCCCAGAAAATTCCGGAGTGTCGGAAACTGACTTGAGCGTCGGAGGGTCTTCGCCGGCACCACCGCCGACACCCCCGACTATTTTTCTTTGCTTGCAGGATTGGACCCGACGTACGATTCGAGCTCCGACCCGCTTCCCGGCCGTCCGGAAATCGTGCATCAACAGTTAGTATTCATACTCATGGACTAAAAATAAATAAAGAATTATTATAGTATATGCTTCTTTATTTGTTTATTTATCTTTCTGTAAACTAATAGAAGAAATAAAAGAATGATATGCAATCAATTTAGGATACAAATCTCTGCAAACTCAATATAAGTAGGCCCAAATGTCAAGAAACGATATCATGATTGAAAAGTTCACTAAAGCTGTCTTAAAAAAAGATATGCATTTATGATGTGATATAAAACAAACTTGGTTCAATGAAATTAAGCTATATGGTGTATATAGGATCACTTAAAATACATGGAATCCAAAGAGAAAGTGGGGTGTGTGTGTATTGAGTAGCATGGCAATGAGCGTAAAACCAAAATGAAGGATGTGAATTTATTGTACATTTACTATTTGTTAACAAAACATGTAGTTTTCTAGCAAATAACATGTCCAGAAAGTAAATAAAAATGCAGCTAGTCTAGTTTCCATTAGGTTTTTGGCTAGGTACAGGTTGTTAACAAAAATGCTCCTTCAACCAGATTTCTGCCATCATAGTAAATATTTTTCATTAGGCTTTAACACTGAATAAAGCTTTCACTTTATTAATCTACAAATAACCAATAAAATGCCATTGTATATCCTCTTATTTATATAATCATCTCAATTTCAATCCCCAGTAATTAAATTAAACTTATTTGTATTACTTACCAAAATACCTTGTCATTTATGTGCATTACAATTATATCAACCATCATATTGATGAGAAAGAACTTATGATTACTTATTTTGGAGTATAAGATTGAGTTAAGATGGCCCTCTCCAATTGCCTAATTAGCCTATTTTACAAAGAACACCTGAAAGAAAGCATGTTAGAAGATTAGCATAAAAATTAGGTCTTATGCCAAATAAATGAGGTGTTAACATCATAAATGGGAGGATCAATTGCAACTTCTCAATTAGATACTGTTGGTAAAAACAACTAATAAGTAAAATATTCTTTCACTTTCCAATTAAAGTAGGAAAGGTAATTGAGAGCAGGGCTATTACTAAAAGAGACAGACAACTATGCAACCACAAAAGCTCATCAAAGTTGAGAGTTGAACTACACATGAATCAAACCTTTAATATACAACCTCAAAATTTGATCAATAAAAAAAAGAACTTATAAAACATTGCATATACAATTGAATAGGCCTTTAATTTACAAGACAAAAAAAAAAAATACAACTGTCATTTGAAACAAGTAGCCAATTTGAACTTATAGAACTTGTAATATTGCATTTTACTCTAACGAATTTGAGGAGTGCTCTAATCTTTTGTGGATTTAGTATGGGTTATACCTTAGACGTGAAAAACGTAGAGAAAGTCACGAATCATGATGTTAAGGCAGTGGAATATTTCTGTTTCAAGAAATGTCAATACCAACTAGAGATTGCTAAGGTAGGGATATCCTTTATTAGTCCCTTCCAACACTAAAATGATATTTTTCTTTCATTTGGAATTATTAATATCTATTATTTTCATTGTTTGGAGATCTTAAAATAACTCTAATTTCCTTTCTTTCTATTATTACAGGTTATTGAGTTCTTTCATTTTGCTTATACATCTAAGGACATTAACAACCTTGCACATGTGTTAATGTTGAAAGAATAAATAAAAACACAGTCACGTTACCAGTAATGGAAAAATTGATAAAAGCATTATGTAACATCGCGAAGGATAATGCACTTATTCCCATGCTTTCTCGCACTCATGGTCAGGTAAAAGAGCTATGTTTTGCTTTAATTGTACTGGAAGCTTTATAACATATTATTGCCACCAATGAATTGACTCATGCATTCATATATAGAGATTGTAGTTGATAACATTGAATGAAAAATAAAAAAAAAAAGGACTCTTGGCTACCTGTTGTGCTAAAGATGGTGCATTTTTGCTATGTTAAGACATTTTTTTTATAACTAAGGTGTCCGGGCCAGCTTACGTGCACCACAACTAATCCTCAGAGGAGACCAGCGCGACCACAACTCACTTTCACGATCTTCCGCTTACCTCATGGAGAAAGACCATTGTGAAGAGTCGAACCTAGGACTTCACCGTTGGCCTTACCAACTCCCTTCTAGGTTGCCCTTATCACTTGAACCAACCCAATGTGGATGTTATGTTAAGACCTTCTTTATGGTAATTTCTTTATAGTTTAGTTGTAGAAAATTAACTTTTGTTTTTTTGTTACAAACCTGTAGTCAACTTCTTTACCATGTGATAATGATTAGTTAGGTGTTTTGCTGGTTTATACACCAACTGTCATTTAGTTTATCTGTTTCACTCATCTTACGTTTAATATAGTTTCAATTCCATGAAAATTAGACTCAAAAAATTAAAGCAAGAGAGCAACAACAGCTACAAATGTAGCAGTTGCAACTCATGCAGCACCGCAATACATAATTGCAAAAGAAAGATCCTAATCATCTTGCATTTGGTGGTTCTATGAGCATATTAAATTCTAAAGGTATGATGGTGTAGCCATCAACAAGCGTCCTAGCAGTGAAAATGTATGAAACATCCTCATTCAATGGATTCAGAGACATCACCAGCTCTAATTGATGCCATTATGATAGGCTTCTCAAATCAGTAACCAATCATCAAGGGTAAATCACATTTAGCTCTTTCATTAATTGTTCTCCAGTTCTGTATTACTTTAACTTGGTTTGAGATTCAAGTAAATCATTTGCTTCTATGGTTCATGTTGTCGATTTAGGCAAATGGTACTAGGTAATTCTGGGAACATTTATGTAGCTTTGCAACAAATACGAACACCTTTAACCACTGTAATTACTTGGACATGTCGGCATGTTTCGACACTTTTTGGCCTTCCTTTTTTAGTATTTTTGCTTCTTATTATTTTGATGAACTAGGAAATGGATTGAATTTGTAAGAAATCAAAAGTGAATTTAATTGATTTATTTTATTTTTATTTGTTTATTGTATTTTTAGGAAATTAGATTATTGTTATAAAAGAATATTGAGATTTTATTAGCTTTGAGAGAATTTCTTTTTTTATAAACTTACGCAATCATACTTTGCGGCTAAAAATCACCAAATATTTTATTTTTAAAAACTTTAAAACCATATTTGGTGGTTAAAAACCGACATATATTATAAAATTTCATCCATATTTGGTGGTTTTGCATCTAATAATTGGCAAAAAAATAACAAGTAAATTACCTAAAAAGAGGTCACGTGCACTTAGAAATATATTATATTTGACGGTTTGATCGACCGCCAAAATGATTATACTTAGTAGTGCCACTGGTGTCAGTTAAAGAACCGCCAAATTATATTTGACGGCTAAAAACCGCTAAATACGAGCTTTTTTCTTATAGTGGAAGATTATAATAATAGATAGTAGGAGTTCACACTAGTTGGGTAGGGTCGGGTTTCACCGAATTTAGGTCAACTCGAGGATGCATCAGGCTTAGAAAAATAGACCCATGATCATGTTTTTATCTAAAGAAACCAGACATGTAACCCACTGCCTCGGGTCAGATCGGGTTGATTAGGCTATACATAGGGATGGCAAAATCCGGGGCCGGTGGTCCCCGGCCTCGATCCTGGCCATCAATTGCAAAACCTGGTCTCGAAAAATTCCCCGAAAATTTTTTTCAGGGTCGGGGCCGAGGTACCTGGGGCGGGTTCGAGTTTTCTAATAACCTAGGATTAAAACCCAGGTTGTGTAATTTTTTTAATTCTGATTCGTTTCTCTCCATTATATATATATAGCATGCAAATTTTGGTGTGAACTAGGCTACAGCCCAGCGGTGTCTTATTATGCATGGTTTGCTATAAGCAACCGGTTCAAATCATTTGTATTGCATTTCTTCATTGAATTTATTTAAAGAGGTAATCTATTTATATATTGTACCTATAGGCTATAACCACAAAGTCAACTCATTTAATTTATTTTACTTATATGTCGAGTCGTGTCGGATGATGCATTCGACACTCGAATAATCCGACATCCGACAAAGTAGTATAGTCGGTTGGAGGTGTCCGACAGGAGTTTTGTCGGTTTATGTGCTTTCGACATTTGATATCCGACACTTGACATGTCGAATGAAAGCTTGTGTCGAGTGTCGGATTATGAATCCGATACTTAAATAATCCGAAATCCGACATCTGATAAAGTCGTATAGTCCGTTGGAGGTATCCGACAGAAGTTTTGTCAGTTTATGCTGTCGAGCTTTATCGAGTGCGTCAAGTTTTGTCGAACATTTTAACAGGTTGCTTGTTTGAGTTTTTGTTTTTTTTACCTTTTTGCATCATATTTAACTATAACGGCCTTGTATTTGCAGGTTGAAGCAAATGACAAGTGAATAATTAAGCTAAGTAGCTAACACGGTTGGTACACAAGAAGTGTATTAATAATTAAAATACCAATAAAATATAAAGCAGACCTATAAAGCAAATAACAATACCAAGCTAAATCCATCATTTGGTACATAATCTCCAAAGCACAACCCCTTTACCATGAAAACAAATACAAGTAGCTAAGAAAAATTAATCACAAGCCGATGTTGACGTCGATGATGGTGGTGGCCCTGAATCATCCCCATACACAACCTCTTCTGCAGTAACTAGTTGAGCCTCGAGAACAAAACCTTACAAAACAAGCATATTGAAAACAAAGTTACTTTTAAAAAATAGAAGCAAATAAAATTTAAATATTGAGTAAAATGAAAAAATAAATATTATATTATCACGTGATGCAGTCCATAACCAATTCTGAGTACACATCAATGCCTCCAACGTATAATTTTATAATTTAATTACACACCCCGGGTTCAATTTTGGGTCCCCGACCCTGGCATCTTTATCCCGGTCCCGGCCTCGGCCAATTACCCCGATTTTCTGGGTAATTCTCCGGCCCCGCATGATTGGATTTTTTGGGGCCCCGGCCGGATTGTTTTGACATCCCTGGTTATACAGGTTCATTGCCATCTCTTCCAAAAATACAATCGATCAAAAATACAAACAATTTGAGGAGAAATTTGTACAACAAATAACAGAAGAAATAATACTAATGAATTAATCAAACTACGGAGTCAGATCCTAACAACATAAATGAAAAATAAAATTAGAAATTGAAAAAAGAATTCATACAACACTGAACAAAAAGTAAATCCTCCACCGAGCAAGTCGCAACCTATTATATTATAGTTCTTCATCTCCTTTACTTTTTCTTCTTTGCAGATTTTCATTTTGGGCGTAACGAAATTTGTTTTTGTATTTCCAAAGCAGTACACAATTAACAAAATAATAATAATAATAATAATAATAATAATAATAATAATAATAATAATAATAGAGTAAAAGAAAATTACAAAAAATTGCTATTAAGAAAAATAATAATAATAAAAATAAGACCTTACCTTAAAAGAGAGGAATGGAAATGTGGGCTTGGAAATAAAACAATATCTACAAATTCCAAGATATAAATCAAAGAAAAAGTGTTAGCAATTGAAAATATGAAAGTTGGTCAAAATAGAAAGAATGATAGGAGAAGTGAAAGCATCGAATACCAGAATTGTAGATTTGTTTGGTTGCAACTTTTGATAGTGATGATGGTAAGATTTGTGAACACGCAACTGAAGTTGATGATACAAGTGGTGGCAAATGAAAGTGTGCCCTTAATTTATTCTAAAGATCTCAAATACACAAGCACTCAACCATGATCCAAACTACCTAACAAGCCCAATATGGAACAAGCACCAAACCTCAACACAAGAGCCACCCAAGATTTCTGTTTGGCTGTGCTAGATAAGAGAAGAGACCAGCTGCAACAGAGGAGGGACTATGTTGGACTATTGGAAAAGATCCATGAGTCAGTGATAGAGAAGGGTGGAGGTGAGTTGCAAGAGGACGTTGGACTATTGCAGCCTTGGAGGCAAGCTGCAGATAGAGGTGGAACGGAGGTGGCTGTCACATAAGAGGATGATGGAGCAGATGTGGCTAGGGTTTCAACTTGAGAGAGAAGTATATTTAGAGTTAGGCTTGAATTAGAATTAGGATCGAGATTGAAAATAAGGTATTTATAGAGTTGATTCGATGTGGCACAGTTTATACTAATATTGTGCTTTTAACTAATAATCTATGGACAGGCAGCATTTTAATTTTTTTTTAAAAGTAAGTGATCAAGTCGGGTTATGTTGGGTTGCAATAAAAAAAATCTAATAAAAAACCTGATCTCATAGTACTCGACATTTTTAACTCGACTTGGGTTTTTTAAGAAAGATATCCGACCGTGACCCGATCCAACTCAATCAAGTCTGATCAGGTCGGATTATTTTGCACACCCTTAATAGATAGGTAAGATTCAATTATTATTATTATTATTATTAACTCCAAATTCCTTGGCGTTTTCTTTGGTAGACTTCCAAGCAAGAGACCAACAGTAAGAGCAGTTGAAAGTTATAGAATCAAATATTAATATTTGGGCAAATTCCAAAAACCACTCTTATGTTTTGACTTAATTTTATACAAAAACCTTTTATACTTTTATATAAGCATCATCCCTATCTTTTAGAAAATTCATCATAGACTACCCTTCTGTTAGTTTTGACGTTAAATGGATATTAAGTAAGATGAGTATAGAAGCTTATAATGGTCATTTCACTACACAAAGTGAACAATATATAAAGTAAATTGAAAACTATAAGTGTTAGGATCCAAACTTGAGACTACGAATTTAAAATACTAAACTTGCCCTCTACCACCGGACCAAAGGGATTATTTGATTTTGATTTAACAACAAATTTTTAACCTATATTGTTTACAAGGGATGATGTAATGCCAATAGTATCTACAAGCTCCACCCACGCTTCTTCAACTCTCTATCACAACAGCCATCTTTCCATCTAACACAGCGACATAAGCCATTTTGTTCCCAAGAATGAACCATCTAACTCTCCCTCAAAGTCCAACCACTCTCAGTTGTTTAATCTCCACATTGCCTCAAATAAGCAATAATTGAATAATTCATCGACAGAAGTGGGCACCTTGCAATACAATATCACACATGAGTATGGTCTATAGACACATTTTCGCTTGTGCCTCTACTCAGATCCGTCACAAAAAAATGTTGCTTAAACTCAAAAACTTACCCAAAAAAATGATACACCCACGATTGGAACTTCACAGAAAAAAATGGGTTTGCATCAGTTTGGGGCTAGGTGTGGCGTTTAAGGTTGGGTATTGTAGTTGGTGGTGATTTGAGGCTAGGGGTGCGATAGGTCGTATACAGATATAGAAGTTTGACACATGGAATGCACATTTGAAATTGGATGTGCCAACTGATGTTGGCATGGCAAGCAGCAATGGAGTGGTCAACGATTTGTGAGTTACTAGTGTTGATGGAGGTTGTTGGGTTTGTGTATGGCAGTGGTAGAACTACTAGTGACTGGTGTTGCTGGATGTTAATGGTGGGGTGTGGCTAGGATCAACTTTGGGTTTGTGGTGGTGAGGATGTTTTAGGGGTGGTGTTTATGGTTTAATTTGTTTTGGGGGTGCTTTGTAAGTTTTTTGTTTCTTTTTTAACTGATTTCAATTATTTAATTTAGAAATTTTGAATTTGGGTTGCAATTATTTATTTTAAAACTTGGGTTAAGGGTAGTTTGATAATTTTAGAGGTTTTGGATCGAAAAATGATGTCATCTAACAGCAAATCTAATAGAACGGTGGTTCATGATGAATTTATCAAAAGAAAGGGACGACGTTATACAAATGTGTGAAAGGTGTCTTTTTTGAAATTGTTAGGATCATATCATGTGTCAATCTATGTGGCATTGCTGAGTTGGCTATTTTGAAGAAAAACAAGAAATTTTTTATTGCATTAATTGTTTCCTATTTTACTATCTTTAATTAAGAAAGTCATTACTAAGTATTGTTTCCAAAACTGGTTTTCTATATTTTAGAAAGTTATTTATTCAACTTGACATTAGAAAAGATTCTTTATTATGTTTCATTATTGAATATCCTAAAGTGGTTTTGTTTTCCTAGCATTCAAAATATGCTATTTTTGAAAGATATTCAAGGAATCCTTATGCTAAAGGAGTAGCTAAATGTGCTAAGGGGAAAGTTCTATTAAAGTCCAATATGTTGCAAGCTTATTTTGAGAGTTGTTTGAGAGAGCTTTGTAGGTTTGTTAGCTTGCATTTTTTTTTAATGAGTGATTGTAGAATGCTCAAGAAGGCTTCAGTTATTCATCAAGGAAGCTTTATAACAGGCAAGTGAGACTTAAATTGTTAGGTAGTGAAGTGCAGCAAGTTAGGAAATTGGTCTACTAAGGTTGAAGTTCTTGGAGAGAAAGTGTGGGTTACAAAGAAAGGTGAGTGAGTGTGAGAAAGTGTCTACTACTATAAATCCAAATAGTTTGTAAACTAGAACGACGTATTGGACAGTAGCTTAGCTGCCCGTGGATGTAGGCTAGTTATAGCTAAATATTATAAAAGTTTGTTATACATCTTTTATTTTCCTATTCGTTACATTAGATATAACTGTCTATATGTTATCTGACGTAACTCAATCTAGGCTTCAAACTTACAGAATTTAAGCCAAAACGTAGGGATGGTTTATGAAATTTGCCCATTAATATTTACAACAGCGAGAAATCCCAACATGTATGAAAAAATAAATCCCTTGAAATCTTGTGCATTCTTATTCCATAGTAGGTTTCTTTTGCTTTGTATGTTATTTACTTCAACAAATCATCAATAACGAAAAAGAAAAATCGTTCAACAAATGTGGTTGAGTAATAACTAAACGAAACATCAATATACCATCAAATTAAATTGGAAGGAGAAAACTTTATTTTATCTAATATTTTTATAAAAGTCAAGTTCTATTTAGGGGTAATGAATAGTTTATATAGATAATGAAGGATTAATTTTGTAATTAAGTGGGATATATTAAAAAATAATATTAATTCAAAATTTTTAAGTGGGTGAACTTAGAAATGGGTTCGGGGTTTGAAGACAATTGCTTTTGTTGAAATTTGAATGCGCTATAAGTGTTTTGGGTGTGAAGTGTTTTAAATGCTTTCTTTTCTTTTTTCCTGAAGCGAAGTGTTCTTCCCTCACTCACTTTTCTTCTTCCTTATCTCTTAAAAAATCAACTAAGATATATCAAATCGCTCATAGGAAGTCTATTGCATCTCTATCATTGTAGAGCGGGACGAGTCACCTCATCTTTTATATCAATTGATGGTGCCAAAATAAAACATTCCCCTTTTTTTCTCTCTTTAACAATACGTACAGATGTGTGGCCTCAAAAACAAACACTGCAAAGCCATTGATTATAGATCAACGTTACAAGGAAAAAGAAGCGGTACGTACAGATGTGTGGCCTCAAAAACTTGGGTCCTTCTTAGCAAGCATGTTTGGCCCACAGCAATTAAGCCATCTTCCCAGCAAGTTTGGATTTATGTAATAGAGACGTCCATTACCAACAGAAAGTGCAACAAAAAAGAGGCTGCTACTCCAAGTAGTTTACTGCACTATGTTTAGATGTTTCAACTTTAAAGTTTAAAAGATCTATTTTTGTTTACTAATTGACATTGAAACTGTTAAGCTTAAGCTATCGGGATTAATATTATTTTCGTAGTCTAACAACTTTATTTTAAGCTTAAATTGCTTCTACTCAACCCAAATCTTTAACTCATCAACTCAATTATATTATCTTTTACTTTACAACAATTTCATCCTGATATAAAGCATTGATTTCCAGATTTATTGTAGTTAGCATTTGGATTCAGATAATAATCATTCTTTGTTGTCCATCTAAGGAAAAGGTGATATTAATACCTAGTGTAGTTCTATATATGTAGCCGAGCAAGGAATTCAAATGGTAGATAAATTAACTTGCGGAAGCCTTGTTAAAAGCAATGAATCAGTAAAAGGAATAAAAAGACAGCCTTTTCAATTTTTTTTATCTTGAATTTCTTGAATTTGCTAGGTCTATTATGATGCATAGAATATAGATTTCATTCTAGGTGTCCGCATGCTAATTGTAGCAGTCCAAAAGCTTCCTGACTTACGGTGTTAGTGCTTGGTATAATGATCTCTCTCTCTCTCTTCTTTCGGTTTATTTGATTTCTTTTCAAAGGAAAGTGGTAAAAGAGGCTTTTGAAACATTTTTTCAATAATTTGATTTGAGAATTTATTCTCCATTTTAATATTACAAATCCATGACTACATCATATCATTTTAACTAGTAATTAGAAGAAAATCATAATAATGTAGTGAGTATTCCATGCGTGCATCTATTTTTTTTTTAAATCCTCTTTACCAAATTAATTCAAGATAATATTATCATAAGATGAAAAAAATATAAAAATGAGGGCTAATGAATTAAAAAGTGAAAACTAAATAGAACTACCTAACTTTAGTAAGTTCTTTCATATAAAATATAGATGTGATTTAAGATCTAATGAATTTATTACATGGAATCAAAAAATCAAAAATATTTATCAAGACTGATATAAGAACGAAGGATGTTTTAAATTTGAAACTTTTAACTCTGAATATATTTGACAAGTAATCAAGAGTAGAAGCTATTAGGCCCAACCAAAATCTCAAACTATTAGGCTAATAATATATTTGAATCTAACAAACCCTTTACTAGTCTTTAACACGTAGCATAACTTAAATACGATATAAATGTTGAGATAAAATAATATCTTTCTTCGTTACTTATCAAATCTTGTGCATGAAACATCTCTCTCTTTATCGTTATCAAATTATAAGCAAGAAGCATTCCACTCTATTAATAACCTGGAATCTAATTCGTTATCTTAAGCTTGATTAACAAAAATATTATAAGAATCCCAATTCCTCTTCTTTAACAATGGGAAGGAATACTTTGTAATTTTCTAGAATCGACTTTCATGGAAAAGATGAGGAGATGCCTCCTCTCTTTGGCATATTCCATTCCATTCCATTCCTATTTCAACAGAGTAACTTTACCGACTACAAAAAATATTAATATAAGAAATAATCATGTGGAATTTAGCTAATAGAAAAAAAGAGGGTTTTTCTAAATTTCAACATTAATTGGGGTATTGTGTTCTAATCTCGAACCAACCAAATCATATCTATTTAATTTAATAGACGACATGCATGGTTCACAACAAAAGTTAGAAAAAAATTAAAAAAATTAAAGGCAAGATGCCACATGTAGGAAGCAGAAGTCTCTAAAGCTATAAATAAGAGCAAGAAAATAAGAGTGTTGTAACACAACTTGTTTCAGTTTCTCTCGTGAATAGAGAGAGTGAGAGCCGTCTGTAATCTTCTATTCACATCACGGTGACTGTCTCTTTCTCGTGTTGAGGTCATAAGCGACCCATTACCGCTACTGCTACATCATCTTCCTCATCCGGCGATCACGAGTCACGCTTCCCTCTCCACTCTTTTCTCCCTAACCATTCAATTTTGATTCTCGTTCTGCATTATCATCGTGATTTATTAAGCTTTTTGTTGTTTGGAACCTGTTGCATTTATGGTATTCAGATTGCTTTAGAATTGTTTCACCTTTTAATTACCATATATATAAGTTGAACGAGAGAGAAATGGCCGCTAGAAATCTGGAGAAGATGGCATCGATAGATGCTCAATTGAGGCTGTTGGCACCCTCCAAGGTCTCTGAGGATGACAAGCTGGTGGAGTATGATGCTCTGTTGTTGGATCGCTTTCTTGATATTCTTCACGATTTGCATGGCGAAGAAATCAGAGAAACGGTAACGTTTTCTATTTGGCTGAAAATGTTTAAATTTTGCACTTTTAATAGTTTCTAGCTGTGGAAACAGAATTCTCAATCAGTTCTGTCTATTGCAAAACTCAAATTTTCCCATCTTCGTTGCATTTGGTCTTTTTTTTTTTTTTTTTGTCCCTCTCTTTTCAGCGATTAAATTTAAGGTGAAAAACGCAGATTGCGACATGAATGGTATCTGGGATAGTTTTAAAAGTTTAGCAGAGTAAAGCCAGCATTGTGCTGCGTGAATTTTTTATTTATGAACTGATTATATGGGATTTTAGGGGTTTTTGCAAAAGGTTTCTGCTGATGAACATAGTAATATATTGACTTTTACAATCATATGTGGTCCACAGGTTCAAGAGTGTTATGAGCTATCGGCTGAATATGAAGGGAAGCATGACCCTCAAAAGTTGGAGGAGCTTGGAAATGTTTTTACAAAATTGGATCCAGGCGATTCTATTGTTGTTACCAAATCATTTTCTAACATGCTTAACTTGGCCAACTTGGCCGAGGAAGTTCAAATTGCTTTCAGACGAAGAATCAAGTCGAAAAAGGGGGATTTCGTTGATGAGAATTCGGCAACAACTGAATCTGACATTGAAGAGACCATCAAGAGGCTTGTCAAGAAACTGAAGAAGTCTCCTGAAGAAGTTTTTGATGCCCTGAAAAACCAGACTGTAGATTTGGTCCTAACTGCTCATCCCACTCAATCTGTCCGGAGATCTTTGCTTCAAAAGCATGCTAGGTTTGTTGTCCTTTCTTAGTTTTCCACTCTTTAAGAAACAGGATCAGTCTTAGGAACCCAACGGTTAAAGCATTATGTTAAGTATATATATGCCTTGTTTGTCCTGCTTTGGAACCGTTGATCAGTTAGTGGAACTTTTTCCATGTAATACCGATTCTCAGTTGTTAAGATATCATTTGCTAGAGTTCTATGCTCAGGCTTTTGTTAATTATTTCTTTTTTTATTTTATATTAAGTTATCTAATTGGTCATTTCAGGATACGGAATTGTTTGTCTCAATTATATGCTAAGGACATTACTCCTGATGATAAGCAGGAACTTGATGAGGCTTTACAGCGAGAGGTTTGATGTTGATAATTTAAAATTACCCCATATATGTAGACATTCATTGTATTTTTGTAGCAACTTTTGGTTCATAAATGTTTCTGGACTAAATCCATGTCTCTTTGAGTGAGGGTCATGTACGAATAGAGCTTCCAAGGAATACCACGGCTATCTCGAGAAGTTGCTCTTATCTCTATTTACTAGAATAATTTGTTATAATTCTACATTGCTGACTATCCATATAGTACTTCTTTTATTAAGTCTTGAGGCAAAGGAACGCTAACAAATAAATGATGTCATGTTTAACATATAGTAGTCTGATGTCCCAAAGCCCTAGCAAAATTTTGAAGTGATTTCATCTGTGTGAAAATCTCATTAGGATTTAAGTTAAGATGGTAGTTTCATTCATTTATTGACTGCATCATTTGCTGAACTACAATGCTTGCTGTTACCCATCTCTACTGTTACTCATCTCTTTTCTTCTCACGCAGATTCAAGCTGCTTTTCGTACAGATGAGATTCGAAGGACTCCTCCTGCTCCACAAGATGAGATGAGAGCGGGAATGAGCTACTTCCATGAAACAATCTGGAAAGGTGTACCGAGATTCTTGCGCCGTGTGGACACAGCTTTGAAGAACATAGGGATAAATGAACGTGTTCCTTATAATGCCCCCCTGATTCAGTTTTCTTCTTGGATGGGTGGAGATCGTGATGGTATGCTTTTCTTTGTGTATAATGGTCATACTTGATGATCTTATCAAAGTATATTTATACTTGGTGAGCATATTACCTCTTGCATAAGCTAGGTTGTGAGAAACACATTACTGTAACAGTAGATTTTATCTTATTTTCTTTGAAGATAAGTCTAATAAAGAGAAGGAATATGAAAATAAATAAATAAATAAAATAAGTAGGATACCCCAGCGAAAGGGGGTTGGAGAAAAGAAGGAATTTTCTTAAATGAACATCCAAAAACAGAAGTTGCATTTTGGATTATTACAGTGGGGTAAAAGGCAGATAATTGATTATAGTTGTAATATCACTATTTGATTATCTTCGATTTGCTCCAAGCAGTCTCTTTGCTTTCATATCTCATCTCCTCTCTCGTTGTCGCCAAGAATTATATGTTCCATGATTATGATACTTTTGCCATCTTAAATCCTTCTGATATGGATTGTAGGAAACCCCAGGGTAACTTCTGAAGTTACAAGAGATGTTTGCTTATTGGCTAGAATGATGGCAGCCAACTTGTACTTCTCCCAGATAGAGGATCTAATGTTCGAGGTAATAAAATGATTTAACTCTTTCTTTTTAACATTTTAGGTTTCAGTTATTCTCGTACCATTTTTACATTCTTCCCTGGGTTGTGTGGGCTAAGCTGGTAGGCTGCTAGTTTGTTGGTTTTTGTTGTTAGATGCCTTGGGTTTGATCATCAAGAATTGATATGCCTTTCTTGTTAGCATTTATCCCATTTGCTTTTGTAAATCATTGGTGCAGTTATCAATGTGGCGCTGCAGTGATGAACTCCGTGCTCGTGCAGATGAACTTCATAGATCCTCAAAGAAAGATGCAAAACACTATATAGGTTTGTATTATTGATTTTAATTTCTGTTTTGGCCTTTTTCTTTTTCAAAAAAATAAAAAATAAAAAATGTTTGTTATTTCATGAAAAGTCAAAATTTCATATCTTTTCTTTTCTTTTCTTGGGGGTGTTTCATTGACTTTTTTTTTTGCTTCTTTTTTTTGGTGAAAGTGTAGATTTCAGGATGATCATGCTGTAATAATCTCACCATGTAGTGGATGTCTTATCGCGGAGCTTTAGATTGTTTTCATTACCATGTAGAATCAGTTTATTCCGTTGGAAAGATATAGTTTCTGTAGATCGTGTACCATTTTAGTTAATCTGCAATTTTCTTACTCAACAATGCTATGTGGATGCAGAATTTTGGAAACAAGTTCCTCCAAGTGAACCCTATCGTGTTATTCTTGGTGATGTTAGAGACAAGCTGTATAATACACGGGAACGTGCCCGTCAGCTATTAGCCAATGGGGTTTCTGACATTCCTGAGGATGCAACTTTTACTAATGTAGAGCAGGTCTGTCATTTTACGAATTATTAAATCTCTAGGAAGTTTGAGTCGTTACATGTGGAAGTCTCTTCAGTTCATGACAATATATGTAGTTGAATCCTCTTTATTTGTCAAACAAGAAAAATATACATTGGAAATCTTTTTGTCATTAGCTGCAGTATCTGAAATTTCTCCCTTAGATTGAGGCTCAGATGCTAGGAGTAGTTTCCAAAGCAAAACATTTGGTTGCCTCGGCAATATTGTTTTTGGACATCCAAGTTTCTTTCTATTCAACAATTTACTACTATTTACTGTAAAGACAATTTTTTATTTCAGGCTAGCTTATCCTTAACCTGAGATGATCAAATATTTTATTAGGATAATATTTATGAGACCATGTTTGATCGTGACCCTCATTTAAAATTATAATAAAACGAAAGTCTAATTTTTATTAGAAAGTTTCTTTCTAGTGATTGGTTTTGGCTGGTCCTGCAGTTTTTGGAGCCTCTAGAACTCTGTTACAGATCACTCTGCACTTGTGGTGATCGGCCAATAGCCGATGGAAGCCTCCTTGATTTCTTACGTCAAGTTTCTACCTTTGGGCTTTCACTTGTAAGACTTGATATACGACAAGAATCTGAGAGGCACACTGATGTCATGGATGCTATTACAAAGCACTTGGAAATCGGATCTTATCGGGAATGGTCTGAGGAGCGAAGGCAGGAATGGCTTTTGTCCGAACTCAGAGGCAAACGCCCTCTTTTTGGTCCTGATCTTCCCAAAACTGAAGAAATTGCTGACGTATTGGACACATTCCAAGTTATTGCAGAACTTCCTCCAGATAACTTTGGAGCCTATATAATCTCAATGGCTACAGCCCCATCTGACGTGCTTGCTGTTGAGCTTTTGCAACGTGAATGCCGTGTCAAGCAGCCACTAAGGGTTGTCCCATTGTTCGAAAAGCTTGCTGATCTTGAAGCAGCTCCTGCTGCTATGGCCCGTCTCTTCTCAATAGACTGGTACAAAAACCGGATCGATGGAAAGCAAGAAGTCATGATAGGGTATTCAGATTCAGGAAAAGATGCTGGCCGTTTCGCTGCAGCCTGGCAGTTATATAAGGCTCAAGAAGAGCTTGTAAAGGTTGCAAAGCACTATGGTATTAAGCTCACAATGTTTCACGGCCGAGGAGGGACTGTTGGAAGGGGAGGGGGACCTACTCATCTTGCAATACTGTCTCAACCGCCTGATACAATTCATGGATCGCTTCGTGTGACAGTTCAAGGTGAAGTTATTGAGCAGTCTTTTGGGGAGGAGCACTTGTGCTTCAGAACACTTCAGCGTTTTACAGCTGCTACACTTGAGCATGGAATGAATCCTCCAGTCTCACCGAAGCCAGAATGGCGTTCACTTATGGATGAGATGGCAGTTATTGCAACAAAGGAATACCGTTCCATAGTATTCCAGGAACCCCGTTTTGTTGAATACTTTCGCCTTGTGAGTATCTCAAGCATCCATCATCATTTCATACTTCAGTTTGTTGAATGTGATCATATAATTTAAATTCTCTTGAAATTGGTGAATTTTGGAGTTTTGATTCCTTTATAAAGAAAACTTATTTTACCACATCTTATACTATTCTTTATGACGGCAACTTGAGTAATCCCAATGATTTCCATAACTTGAGCCACTCTTTTCTTATTTTTAGCTGACTGTTATATATATCAAATTTAAATTTGTTCTTAAAATTGTTACTAATTTCTTTGCTTTAACTTTAATCAATTTCAGAGCACTGACTGTTCTGTTATCTACAGTGTCCTCGAGTCCCAAGTAGTTTACAGAGTAGCGGAAAACGCTAGCCATGATATGTAACTTTTTAATCTTTGGGTGCTGTAGGCAACCCCAGAGTTGGAGTATGGTCGGATGAACATTGGAAGTCGTCCTTCGAAACGGAAACCAAGTGGAGGCATTGAGTCACTCCGTGCAATCCCATGGATTTTTGCGTGGACTCAGACGAGGTTTCATCTACCTGTGTGGCTTGGTTTTGGGGCAGCATTTAGGCATGTCATTGAAAAGGATATAAAGTATCTACACATGCTTCAGGAGATGTACAACATGTGGCCTTTCTTCAGGGTCACGCTTGACTTAGTTGAGATGGTATTTGCCAAAGGAGATCCAGGGATTGCCGCTCTGTATGACAAACTCCTTGTATCAGAGGAATTGAGGCCATTTGGAGAGAAATTGAGGGCCAACTATCAAGAAACAAAGCGCCTTCTTCTCCAGGTAATTTAGGGTAGAAAAACCAAAAGTTTTGGTTTTCTTTTTAACCATGATATATATATATATATATATATATATGAACAATGTCTGTATATAGAGTACTAAATTAGTTTCTTGTAGGTTGCTGGGCATAAAGATCTTCTTGAAGGAGATCCGTACTTGAAGCAGAGGCTCCGGCTTCGTGATGCATACATCACAACGCTGAATGTCTTCCAAGCCTGTACTCTGAAGCAGATACGCGAACCTGACTTCCATGTGAAGGTGAGGTCACCAAAAGAATCAACAGAATCAAGCAAGCCAGCTGCAGAGCTTGTAAAGCTTAATCCTACAAGCGAGTATGCTCCTGGGCTGGAAGATACTCTTATCTTGACGATGAAGGGTATTGCTGCTGGGATGCAAAACACTGGTTAAGGAATAGCCATGTTTCGTTTCTTCAGAAAGGCCGATATGTCGTGTCAAATACAGATGTATGAAACGTGCTCTAAATGGTCGAGTAATATGAGCATAAAATAAACCACCTACCCTGATGTATATCTAGTTTATGCCAGTGAGAGAGTCGTTTTGAGTTTTTTTCCTCTACCACCAAACACCCCCAACACCGCCACCGCCACCACCAACCCCACCACACCAAACCACCCACAGCCACACCACCCCACCCCACGCCACCCCCACCACCCACACCCGCCCCGCCCCGCGCCCCCGCCCCCACCCAAAAAAAAAAAAACAAAAAACAATAAGTTGTAATAATTTCTCCAATGTTTATATATATATCCGGATCTTGAGTTAAATTTTACTTGAAGTTGTTGATTGGATACATAATATAAAAGTCTAGCTCTAATGGCTGTTGGGTTGGTTCAAGGACATTCTGCATTCCTTCTCACTCGAGTCTATGCTGAATATAGGCCTTCAGATCACGTGTTAACTTGAAATGTAAAGTAACAAGGAACAGTGGGTGTTAAATTATGGCTGTATATTTGACGATGTTACGCTAACACATTATTGCACACAAATGAAAATTCCTTCTTCACCGTCCACTCCAAAATATGAATCGAGCTATATCAAATCAGTGATGATATTTACGTCAATTGCACCCCTATTGCGCCATTAGCGAGCTCAATAATAGGAATTAAAATTAATTGACACCTGATATTACGTCATCTTCACATTTGACAGGTCGTGAGTTAGGTGTCTTATCCAAAAGTAGAGGGACCATTCCTTTTTATAACTAAAGACCTCTTTTTACAACTAATTATTCAACACAATGAGAAAACTTGCTAAGAATAATACTACTCTATTAATAAACTTAGGTTTAGGTTTCAGTGGTTTAGGTTTCTGCATGAAGAAAATAAGAAATAATGACTAACCGTTTGAAGATATTACCATGTCACCATCAACCTTCACTCGGTTAATTAGTCAACAATATGCAGGACCAGCAAATGCATGGCCACTTCTTCTTACAAGAGAATCTTAATTTCATTGCTTTGGATTCAAGAGTTATTCACATAATTGCTTGCTATGTGTATATGAACCATACTTCGTCTAGAGGGAAGATATTACAAACAAGGAACTCAAGTGAAGCATCACAATGTTCTTCTTTTCCTTATAACACAAACCATAATTCAAACTGAAATGTAGACCTAAGACCATTTTTTTCTAGTTATTATACCAAGACTTCGTTTTTACATGCTAGCTAGCTAATTTACATTAGGGAAATTTTCAGCTTCTTAATTTTAGCCTTTCTCATAATTTTTTTCAAGACAATAGCCTCCAACCCATGAATATACCTAATTACCTCTTTTTTCAAAAATTAACCCTGGCCTTTTCCCTCTCAAAATGGTTATACATTCATTCAATCCCTCTCAAAACCCCCATGCACAGTAATCGTATTGCAATAATCCAAGAGCTGCCTTATTCAAAACTCACAACACCACTGAAGAGCAATGACCAATTGAAAACGCACCGTGCCCGATTGAAGGAGACGAAGAGCAACAACAATTGCGCTTGACGAAACTGTGGATTTGGATTCGTCACAAACCCATCGGATTCCTCTCAATATTCATCGATCCAAGTAAGTAAATCAAACATGCTTTGTATCAATTTGATGTATATGGAATTCTAGAAAGAGAAACAGATTTTAAGATCGGTTAGTTTAGGGATTTGAATATAGAATATATGGTTTCTATCAATTTTTGGTGTGCTTTTCACATTTTTATTGTGTAAATTGTATATTTGTGATTGAGATTTGGAAATCTAGTTGTGAATAGTCTGAGTCTGTGTTGTGCTGGAGGTTGAAAACGATGGTTCGACAATGTCAAACTGTTGAACCATCATCGTTCTATCGAATTACTTATATTGTGTTGTTCAATTGTGCAACTATGTTGTCGAACCATCTTCGTACTATCGAATTGCATGTATTTTGTTGTCAAATTGTGCTATTGTGTTGTCAAACCATTGTCAAACTGTCGAATTGATTGCATTATGTTAGTCATTTTGTCGAACTATCGTCGAATTTTATCAGACAATCATCAAACTGTCGAATTGATTAGGTCAGTTGTCGAACTTGTATCGAAATAGACTTTGACGACATTGAATTGTCAAATTTGTCTGTTGAACCATCATATATCAGCGTCGAACTGTCACATGCAGTGTCAAATTGTCAAAATATTTAGTTCGATTTATTCTTGGTCGAATTTTCAAATTTTTTAATAGAATTACAAATTTGGCCATTTCGTGCAAGCTTTTGTGGTTCTAACCTATTATATCTTTATTTCAGGCCTATATATGGAGCCCCCAAAGCTGAGGATCACTTTCGACCTGAAAACACTGGATACCGCCCATTTCGATGGGGTTATTACAACCACCGTAGGGTTAGATTGCATTTCAGTATACAATAAGCTCACCGACAAATAGAAGAGGTTCTTTAACGAGCAGATGGGCTTCGGTGAATTGATGCAAGTGCCTGAGCTGACTTTTCAAGGCAAATTGGCAAACTACGCCATGTTGCATGAGTTACAGACAGATGACATGGAGGATGAAGAGTTATGGTACCTCATTTTCGGTAAGGCATCGTGCTTGTACTATTACAACATGACATAAATATTTAAGTTTGTATTGATAGTGGAATTGTTGATCATGCAAGGAAGGCCACTAGAATCTCGAAACGCGAGTTTGCCCTGATCATAGACCTGAAGTTTGGTCCAATGCCTGCTTTCCAAAAGAACCCTAAACATTGCTTAAGGGATTTGAAGAAATTTTTTTAGTAAGGGAAAGCATATGAAGATTATAGATTTCAAGGCTTAGATCGAGTCTGTGGACTTCACGAAAATGAGGTCTTTGGATGCTATGAAGTTGACTACATATTGGGTACTAGAGCGTCTTTTATTAAGCCGGCTGAAAAGTTGTACGATTAATTTGGATTACCTTGAACTGGTTGATAATATAGATAAGTTCAAGGACTATCCTACGGGTACACCTACATGAAGGGAGACGTATCATGGTCTAAGGATCAACGTCCTAAAGAGGGTGGATAAGTATCTACAAAGGATTTCGGTGAAGGAATTACACACTAAGGAGAAATATAACCTTTACGGATGTGTGTACGCTTTTTAGGTACCAGAATGAACTGCTTTTCTTTTTCAAAATGTGTACTTAGTTGTCAATTATTTACATGAAATAAAATACGTGACTTTTGTTGATTTAGATTTGGTTGTATAAGGCGATTCCATTTCTGAGGTCCTCATACGCACGGAAGGGTACGACTTTTGAAGACAAGATCCCACGTATTTTGAGGTGGACTAGTATGGACAAACTCATCACTCGAGCAGAGGTAATGAGGGACGCGTTCTGTGTAACCCTTCAGGTAAAGAAGTTTGACTCAAACACTCATTTTTTGCGAAGGTTTCCCACACAACGCCTTTTTCATTATAATAAATATTTTTGTTTGTTTTCTCCACCAAGGGGATCCTCCCATTGTGAGCCTTCGTCTAGAGGCCACGGAGTAGGGTAGCGCCTTGTATATAGAGAATCGACGTTGGATCAATGGCCTAGAAGGCCCATTTGTTGAGTAGGCCAAGGCTGATGAGTTACCACCAGTAGATGCTAAAAAGGCTAATAAGAAAGAAAAAGAGAAGTGACCAATGTCGAGCGATGGTGAGAATCCCACCTTCAGAGCGCATGAGGAAGCTCCTGGCACTCATTTTGGGCAGACAAAGGGCCAGGTCAGTAAATGTTGTTGCAGTAATTATACAAGTTAACGCATTTAAATTTACATGATTTTTGTTTTGGCTACAATAACGATTTTTCCTGTGCCATGCAAACGGCTTCCGATTCTGATATACCCCCATCGCTCCTGGATGTTATTCACTATGTGTTTGTAGTCCATCGAGTAGAGAGAGCCGCTACCCTTGTCGACCACCTTAAAGCGATCTAGGCTCTACACGACCATGATGCAGATGATATACAGACATTGCAAGATGAGGTGCAATAGTTGCAAAATGAAGTACATCAACTTAGAGATGAGTTACCCATATACGCAGAGGCAGCGGATGATTATGTAAAATTTTTTTTAATTTATATATCATGGCATCCTTGCATTTGTAGTAATTACTTTACAATTCTTAATTTTTGCAGGAGGAAGCGATGCACTCAATGCCCACGCCCAAGAATCATGCCCAGCCAAAATTGAAGGATGTGCAGTACTCCTCCATGTTGGAAGAGATGGTGCATTTGTCATAGGACATTACACCAAAGGTCCCGGTGGTTCACTTGTCCCAGGAAGTACACAGTGACGCCATCGAGAGTATCTGTATCCTTGGATCCTGACCGATAACGTATCAGTTGGTAAAGCTTTACACTAATAGGGTTTAAAGGAAGACGAAAACTCTTCTTAGCCAGTACACTGATCTAGACCAGCGAGCAAAGAGACAAAAAGAAGTGCGTGCCTCATAGGATGTACAGTGGATACAACACCTTCCTCTTACGATTGGAGGTCTATGTTCGACTTAATTTCGGGTCTTGCTACGACGTTCGGTACGTAAGGGACCACAAACGCATTCAGCTTGGACCAGACTACTTTACATTTGATTCGGACTAGTTTACTGTATCATTATGTGCGGATCATGGCTATCTGATGAGGTTAGATTCTTGTTGCCCACTCTTAGAGCAAATTACCCTTTTCTTTACTTTAAGAATCATATATAATTCGTTTCCTGCCTTATTCGTAGCACATTAACGCATTCATGTACTTTCTACGAGTTAGACGAATGCATAGTCCTGAGGTGATACAGTAGTGATTCACTGCCCTGGACTTTAGATTCTTTGTATGTATTTGGCTATAACTCCACGTTGAATGATTTAAAACTGTCAGTTCCTGTGATTTAAATTATCATTTGCCATTATGTCAATAGTCTTGGGTGAGCAGCATCTATGAAATGTGCAAAGATAACATAGATAAAATCAAATGGGATCCCTTATTATTCCAATATACAGATAGCTTGAATATGAGCGATGGATTTCGTTGGATCGACGTAGACTATATAAGTCATAATTCTAATCTCTTGTACTTCTATTCTATTACTCAACCCAATTTGAATAACCTTAACATTTTTTTTAAATAGGTCTATGCACCGGTGAATATTAGTGGTCAACATTGGATACTGGCGCAGATTTCTTTCAAGGATAGAGAGGTGGTTATTACAATTCACAGATACCTAAGGATCCCAATGGCCCACCACAAGGTGGTTGATTGCTGTATACCCCTTGTAGTCCTCACACCGTATCTGATGGAGATGGCTATTCGATTCTCTGATCGTACAGATGTAATTGCGATCTTTTGATCCACAAAGGCTGTCCCCTAGCAGCCTGTGCTCAGTGTTACGTACGGAGTGTTTTGTGCCACATATGTGATCTTCTTAATTCCAGACTTGGGTTAGGCATGGCGTGCTTGCGCATGTTGATGAGGCAACATTAAGACAACAAATGGTATTGAGGATTTGGCATTTTAGGGGCATAGATCGTAACAAAACATTTTGGCAGTATAGTTTGGATGGGTGGCCGACGAATAAGGCATTTTGCCATGTGTGTCTTTATTTTCATTTATAGTACCCATTCGATATTACAACTATTTAATTTTTTTATTTTGTTCATTAATTAGTTCAAAAAAGTGCAAATGATAATTATATCAATGCACATATTTATATTTTTGCAAGTCTTCATTATGATAATATAGTAACAGTACATAATTCAATCAACAATGATAAATAAAGAAAAAACTAACAATTAAGCCATGTTGGATGGTCTGTCCTCATATGTACTCCTCCGTGGGTGTAGGGGTACGACATTCTTACTTGTCTATCAGTTGTGCCCCTTACCCTTACATTGGTCTTACTGTCTCTTGTACAAATGGGATATGCTGGGCACGGCAGCATCATGCCTGTGTACAAGTGATGGGTAGGAGTATCAACTGTGCCTTCACGTCATCTAGTACCGCCCAATCTGTGCTTATCTCGACCGGAATCACAGTGATGCATATACGAGCATCGAATGTTCGATTGTGTACATTGGGTTACAATAAGGCACAATTGTCTTCAATCCAGCATAATGATAAGCTACAATGGCATGAGAATACGAAATCTGATCTAAATCGACTCTACAGGTACATGTCCTTATATTCAGATCCACAACATCGACCTTGGTACCCAAGTACACTGATATAAATATCTACTGATTGGAGCAACTTGAAGTCCGTCAGATTCATCTTTCCTCTTTTTCAAGAAGTCCTTTATTCACTTTGTCAATGTTGTGGTGGAGTTTACAGCAATAGTCCTTCTCCTATGGAACTAGTCATGTAAAACCTACAGTAAAAGAAATATTAGTCAGACAAATTAGATTTTTAAAAGCACACAAGATACAATGTAACGAAACATATCGCTCGATAGGATTCACAAATCAAAGTGATGCCCAAGTTCTTTACCTTCTTCATTTTGTCGTTTATAGACTTAGTAATATCTGTGGTCATAATGTTGAACCTATGACCGAAAAAGTGACACCGTGCCCATCTACGTGCTCTAGGTAGTCGACAGCCTTAGCGTTTATACCCTTAACTTGATCAAAAAATGATAAAACTCAGTTTGCCGATAAGCTTTGGCCGCATTGATATAGGCAAGGGCTAGGTAGTTGTCCTTGAACTTGAGCTTTAAGTTATATTCTAAATGATGCATACAAATCCCGAACACCGCATCAGGAAATACAGTAGATACTGTCTTCTCAATGCTTTTATGGCGATCAGAGATGATAACAAGATTTTTGATATGTCCAGTACGACCACGGAGCCTCGACATAAACCAATGTCGTAACTCATCATTCTCTGATTGACCAAAGCCGAGGGCTAGAGGGAATATTTGGTTATTGTCATCCATACACTGTGTCATGAACATTGTGCCTCGGTATTTTCCTATTAAAAATGTGCCATCAATAGCAACAATAGGTCTAATCGAACTCATAAATCCCATAATAGATGCCCCAAATGCCATGAAGAAATATTTGAAGTAATTGTCATTATCCACCTCAAGTGTAGTCAGTGTACCAAGATTTATTGATTTAATCATATAGGCATGTGAAGACAATAGAGCAAATGACTCCTCAGCAGTTCTATGAAATTGGTTTAAGGCAGCCTCTTTCGCCCTCCACACCTTCTGATAACTGATGGTAATGTGCAAGTCTTTTTGAAAATCCTCAATTATTTCAAGGAGTCGATATATTCTTGAGACACAAATTTCTCTTTAATGTGAACCCCAATTAGCTTTGCACTTTCTTGCTTGTGGTTTGGATATAAAACTGCAACCTTTACATGTGTGGGTGTCGTTAAAAACCTTTACTTGGAAGTATTCATTGTCTTTAATATTTGTTGCTCTCAAATGCCATTTGCAAGTTTTCTCATGAAAATCCATCCCAAGCCGGGTTTTAGTTGATCTAGTTACCTTGAACTCAAAATTGTGATGCAATGCAAACTTTGCCACCTTGTGACGAAGCTCAATCTTGTGAGAAAATATATGACCCACTTGAACTTCACCACTATCAATTCATGCGTGTTGTCGAAAACATGTGTTGTGGAAGTTGGTATTGGAGGAATGAACATAAACGCATCCTTAACTCTTTCTAGTACCAAATCAATGACATTGTGGTTATATGGAATGTGTTTATCATGTTCAAAATGAAAATCCGTCTCATCATTATAATCACCATCACTTCCACCATGTTAATCATTGTATGTACCCTCATTTGAAACATCATTTTTAAGATTATCTTCTTCACCTATTTCTTCTTGGTAACTATCTTTTACTCTTGACACATCCTCAAATGTTTCTTCTTTTATGTTGTCAAGTGTTGGTGAGCATCATATTTTGTTAGTCCAATACCACGATAGCCTACACAACCAAGAACACCAACTCCTTCAAAAAGGCCTCCAACATTACCATCACCTACAACATTACTATCAACGTCAACTCCAACATTCGAGGTGTTCACAAAACTGTCCATATATTGTTATGGTTGCTCAAAATGTTTCAAAGTTAGACGTTCTAACGTGCTCTGTTACATTAACAGTTTGTGGTCTCAATGTTTGCCTTACACAATGCTTAACCTCAACATATAAAGCTATGTATTTGGATGGATGCTTCAAACTATCTTCAATCAAAAAACCATAGTCCTACTCGGCTCGAATTGGGAGAGGCGTGGCAAAACAATATAGTTTAAACATGGCTCCCAACCTTAGCTTTGTTCACTGACTGTCTAACCCAATCGTATCACATATCAATTGCAAAAAGTCTTGGTAAGATGTGTGTCTTGGCAACCATAATGGGAAACCCTTTCTACCCATGTTAATATGCTCACCACTAGCTAGCATCTCTCAATTCCCACCATAAAACAATGCAAATCCAACATCATCTATCTTTGAAGTCAAACATATCCACAAATTAGTGAAAATATAATGAAAAGTCAAAAAAAACTCAAAATTGAGCAAATAAGCTCGTTCTCCCTAAAAAATCGATAATACGACATACAAATAATCGAATAGTTGAATACGTTCGACAATTCTTCAATTGGTCGACACAAAGGTTCGACAATGATGTCAAAGTTCGACCACAATTCGATAGCTAGACATGAATTTGACATTAGTTCAACAATGTTTCAACAATTTGATTGTCGAGTTGTCGAATTTCAAACTAACTATCGAATTTGACGATTGGGAAACCCAGGTTCAAGAGAAATAGCAAAAAACCCAATTTTCAAAAATTAAATTATAAAACCACCTAAATAACTCTATTCTAGCCATCATTCATCTATTTTGACACATGTGGGATGAATTTCGAGGGAAAAGTAGAGCTAATCAATTTAAAGAAATTTGTTTGAGCCTAGTTAGGGAGAACATTACGAAAGCTTTATAACCCTGATTTTTGCTTCCGTTTTTTTTGTTCAAATGATATGATACAGTGTTTAAATTGTTGTATAAGATTATTTCATGAGATTTTATGTTAGTTTTGATTTAGAAGGAGTTAGAGAGAGAGAGAGTAATGGTACTGGTTAGAGTTAGTTAAAGAGAGTTATTACATGAGGGGTATTTTCGAAAATGTAGGGGTTAGAGTAAGGGTGGGAATTTGTGACACGACACGCGAACATGACACGAATACGATACACCATTAATAAATGGTCGGATTCGTATTGAAGGTGTTCAACACGCTAACCCGTTTAATGACACGAATAGTTAAGTATATTTTGTCTATCCTTAATATGTAAATTCATTCAATGATATAAATTATTACCTACTTACAACATAGATATTATAAAACTGAAATTTTTATATTATAAAATAAATTAATTTATAAAATAATAAATTATGATGATTTTAATAATATTTTATACTAACAATGGTTTATATTCTAAAAATAATTTTAATTGATTATATAGAACATAATATATTATGCATAACTAGGTTAAATAATTAAGTAAATTATGTGAATTAAATATGACACGATCACAACACGTGGGTAACACGTTTAATAATCGTGTCGGATCCGTGTTTCATGTCTTGACACAAATAATTAAATGGGTTAACACGACATAACACGACACGAATCCTACCCCTAGGTTGTAGGCTATTGTATGAAAAAAAAAATTTTGAGGGAGGCTAAAATTAAAAAGGCTTACATTGTTGGAGAAGTCTTTCAGCAAGTCCTTCCCTACATAGCTCTAAAAAAAGGCCACAATTGTCAAGATTGCAAACTTCAAACTTCAAATTTGTCCTAATTTGCTAAAGAAGAAAACGATGAATATTGTCAAAACACATGTACTAGACTAGTTTTAGTAGCAAATGTTAATTGATCATGATTCATCGATAATAGAAGTCACCAAAATATTAATACCTAATTAAGTTATCAAATATGGGGATACAATTTTTGAAAATTAAGAAAATAAATATAAAACAAAAAATAAATAATAGCATTAATTTTTAGATCAAGTATCTCCATCAATCTCAACTAAGTCTAGTCTTTTAATTAACCACTAATCCTGCTTTTAGATTTTATTTAGGGGAAGTGAGAATAGGAGAGAATTTAAGTCCTTGATTGACCTAATTGAAGTATCATATTACCGTCAACCTTCACTTGGTTAATTAGTTAACAGTATGCAGGCCCAGCATATGTATGGCCACTTCTTGGAGGAGAATCTCAATTTAATTGCTTTGGAAGAAGTACTTCATAAATTATTTGGAATCGTTTGGAAGACTTTAGTAGCCAATTAGACTTGCTAAGAAAGTCATGTCAAACATTAGAAAAATGGGGGATCGATCTTTTTTCTTTATAAAACAAACAAAAACACTATTCAATCAAATTAATTAATTAACTTAGATAGCTTTTGTCATTAGAGCAAGACTTATTTGGTACACGATAGCTAATTAACTTATTGAACAGGTCATGTAGCCCTCTCTTCATAGGTTGAGACTAAGAACAAACTACATCATTAGAAAAAGCTGATTAGGATATATTAAAAATCAACCCCGTAGAAACAAACATCATAAAAAGATCTAAAGTCAATTAAGTAGCCAATTAGACTTGCTAAAAATGTCGTGTCAAACATTAGAAAAACGAGGTATCAATCTTTTTTCTTCATAAAACAAACACAAAAATTATTCAATCAAATTAATTAATTAATTTAGATAGCTTTTGTCATTAGACCAACACTTACTTTACACGGTAGCTAATTAACTTATTGAACAAGTCATCTAGCCCTTTTTTCACAACTTGAGACTAAGAACGAGCTACAATTGTCAAGATTGCAAGCTTTCAAAGTTTGTCTCTGCCAAAAAAGCTAATGACTCTATCAAAACAAATGCACTAGACTTCATTAAAGATTTGTTGGGATATGTAATTGTCCCTTATTTCAAGTAGTTAATACATTTAATATATAGTTTTATCTCCATCAACCTCAATATATTGAGTCCACTCAATAAAAAAACTCTACTTTTAAAGTCTATGGCACTGCTTGAAAAATGAAAATTGGAATTTTTAGGAAATCTATTGGTAACCAAGACTTAAGTTGTTTCTCTAGTATTAATGTATTTGTCCTTGCTCTTGCGTGATCAAAGATTTGATGCAGATTTAATTAGTTGTATCTTTGAATAATACTATTATTCTAAAATAATTTATCTCAAATCTCATGTTCAATGATATGTATATTGATACAGTAAGTAATATAATAATATTACATCATTGGTGTTGGTGTCACACGTGGCACACATGACATGTGCATTGCACATGAGTAATTAGTCATCATGTGATAAAAACATTAAATGTGGATATTTTCCTAATCTCATTTATTTTATATAGATATTTTGTATTAGGAAAATTTTGACTAAGGTAGAATAAGTTTGGATTTGGTATCCTAGTTGAATAGGAATAAGTTTGGATTTGGTATCTCAGTTGAAATAAGAAGTTTTATATTTGCGTTAATTATCTCTTATTAGATTAGGATATTATTTAAGTATTCTAATTTACTTAAGAGAGTATATTATCACTTCTTATAATGTTTGATTGTTATCTAAACTTTTCTTATGTGTTTTATTGAGATTCTGGATCATGATAAGGATTGTAATTGATGTCAAATACTATATAAAGCTATCTTCATAGCTTTTGGAGGAAGGCATTCATCACATTCAATGCAAATTGAGAGAGAGCAAGCAAGAGCAAATTTGAGTGCGTCTTTTATTTGTTTTTTATGTCTTGTGTAAAGCTTTAGGCTTTGCTTAATTGTTATAGATCGTGTGAGCTTAAAGAAGTTGAATAATCACATGTGTCTATACCATTTACGGGTTTTATATTATTCTTAACTATGTTTAGTTAAGATAGTCGTGACAGAAAAAGAGCAACATCAGAAGAATGTGTGAAGGACTATGGTTGTGATCAAGGTAGATCAAGTTTACATATATTAGGTTAGTGAGTGAGCGGGAGTGTACCATTGTAAAAAGTCCTAAATCGAGTATAAACACATACAACATAATAGATTGCAACTTTTGTTGTTCGTGGATGTAGGTTGGTTACAATCGAACCACGTAAAAATCATGTTCCGATTTACGTTACTTTTTTTAGTTATATTATTCGTAACTACTATGCACTACAAAAAGTTTCAATTAGAAAAACAACAATTAGGATGGAATTTGAGATGAATTTTTAGGAAAGAATAGTGTTAGTCATAATTTTTAGTATAATTATAAATTTCCTTTTATATTTTGTGTTTTTCTACAACGATATTTAATAAGGATTTTAAAATATCATTTTTAGTAAGTTAGTCATTCAATAAAACTTATATTTTCAAGTACTCCTAGTACATGGATTTATCTACACACTATTCGTGGTGAAAAAAAGTAATTTAATTTATTTGTTTCTCTTGAATTTTCAATTGAATTCTTTGGAAGAATTATTAATTATATAACTTTATGATTATGTCTTCAAAAGTTTCTAAAGCCGACGTCAAGTCAATTTCTTTTTATATATATTATTTTTAAAGAAATTGTTTAAGACTATTAGAATGGGAATTGCGAGACACAATTAGTTTGTTTTGAACTTTTTTTTATCTAAGAAAAGTAAATAAAAAATCTGAAAATAATTGTTAGTTCTAGACGTGAAACACATGGCACGTGCATTGTACATGAGTAATTTGTCATCATATGATAAAAACATTAAATGTGGATATTTTTTCAAACTCATTTATTTTATATAGATGTTTTGTATTAGGAGAATTTTAATTAAAATAGGATAAGTTTTGATATGGTATCCTAGTTAAATAGGAATAAGTTTGGATTTGGTATCCTATTTGAAATAGGAAGTTTTATATTTGCATTAATTATCTCTTATTAGATTAGGATATTATTTAAGTATTCTAGTTTCCTTAGGAGAAGTATATTATAACTTCCTATAATGTTTGATTGTTATCCAAATTTTCCTTATGAATTTTATTGAGATTCTACAGGATCATGATAAGGATTGCAATTGATATCAAATACTATATAAAGCTATCTTCATAGCTTTTAAGGTAAGGCATTCAACGCATTCAAGGCAAATTGAGAGAAAGCAAGCAAGAGCAAGTTTGAATGTGTTTTTTATTTGTTTTTTATGTCTTGTATAAAGCTATAGGCTTTGGTTAATTGTTATAGATCGTGTGAGCTTAAGGGAATTGAGCAATCACATGTGGCTGTACCAGTTACAGATGTTATATTATTCTTAACTGTGTATAGTTAAGATAATCGTGATAGAAAAAGAGCAGCATCGGAAGAGTGTGTGAAAGACTATAGTTGTGATCGAGGTTGATCAAGTTCACATAGATTAGGTTAGTGAATGAGCAGGTGTCTACCACTGTAAAGAGTCCTAAGTCGAGTGTAAACACATACAACATAGTGGATTACAACTTTTGTTGTCCGTGGATGTAGGTTGCTTATAACCGAACCACGTAAAAATTCTGTTCCGATTTACATTACTATTTTCAGTTATATTATTCGTAACTACCATACGTTACAAAAACCAACAATTGGTATCAGAGCAGGTACACTGATATACTAGTGTAAATCAGATTTTTTTTTTTTTGCAAGTATGGAAGGATTTCTGACAGGAGGATCGGTCACTCAACCACCGTTACTTAAAGATGCAAATTATGCTTATTAGAAAGTCAAGATGAGAGCTTTCATCAAATTAATTGATGAAAGAGTGTGGATGAGCATCGTTCATGGTTGGACACCCCCAAAAAAAACCAATGACGCTGGGCAGTAGATTAAGAAATCACAGAATAAGTGGAGCAAAGCTGAATATCGATTAGCTGGATAGAATTCCAAAGGCATTAATGCTATTTTTAATGCTGTCAACCTTCAATAGTTCGGATTAATTTCAAAGTGCACGATTGTAAAAGAAGCTAGGGATATCCTTGAGGTAAAGAATAAAGGTACTCAAAGAGTTAAAGAATCTAAGTTGCTTACTTTGACTTCTAAATTTGAGAACTTAGTTATGCATGAAGAGGAAACCATTAGTGATTTTCATACTAGACTTTGTGAAATTATTAACTCTGCTTATATGCTTGGTGAGGAATATACTGAGGCTAAAATTGTTTGGCAAGATACTTAGATCTTTACCAGAAAAATTTCAGCCTAAGGTCACAGCTATTGAAGAAAGTAATAATGTGAAATCATTGCGAGTTGATGAGTTGATTGGGTCTCTTCAAGCATATGAGATGGGTTTAAAGTCAAGAAGGAGGGAAAAGAGTATTGCCTTTGTTACTTCTTTAGAAAAAGAAGAAAAAGATGACAGAAATCTTGATGAAACTGATGATGAACTTGCTCATTTGACAAATAATTTTGTCAAATATATGAAGAAAAATCTCAGGAAGAAAAATTCAGAGAACTTTGATGCTAAAAAATTTCATAAAAAACCTACAAAGAAAAATCAATAGAAGCTTGAGAGAAAAGATATTCAATCTTATAAATGCAAGGGATTTAGGCACATTCAAACTGAGTGTCCTAATTATAAGAAGAAAAGGAGTTTGTGTGTAACATGGAGTGATGATGACTCAGAAATAGATGAAGAGGACTCCAACAATTTTTTAGCATTCAATGGGACTATTTTAGATAAAGAGCAAACAGTTGTGTCTAACATACTTGAAGATGTTATGTCCAACGTAACAGAACAAAACAGATCAGACATTGATGAGTCAGATGCTGAGAAGGATGTTGAATACTATGGAGAACTTCAGGAGGCATATAATGCACTTTATGAGATGTGGGAGTAGCAGAAAGTACATATCAAAACTCTTCAAAATGAACAAGAAGTGCTTAAGAGCGAATAGCATCTGCAGATGAAAAAATCATAAAACTAGAAGCTGCTATGACAGACAAGACAGAATATATCCAGAAAATTACTACATAATTGGATAAGGTAAACAAATGCATTAATCAACTCAAGATAGGCTTAGCAAAGCTTGATCAAATTCTGAGTTTAGGCCCTGATAACTCCATCAAACATGGTCTGGGGTATGATGAAAAAAATGAAACTTCAACATCAAAGACAGTGTTTGTTAAAGCTTCAAATTCCGGTAACACTTCTAACTCAAGCTTTAAAGATATGACTGATTTTGCTTCCCCAATGAGTTCTGTCATTTCAAATGCAAAAAAGGTAAGAAAATTTTGTGGTGTTAAAGGTCACATTAGAACTAGGTGCTGTAAATTGCAAAATTTTTTAAAGAAAAAGGCAAGTCAGTTTAAACAGTCACATAAGACACAACAGGTTTGGGTTAAGAAACATGAAACTCACTGCAACGTTGCTACACTTAATGTTTCTTCAAATGATGATTGTGCTTGTTCTAAACATGTGACAGGAAATGAAAAGTGTGAGAAAATTTTCAGTCAAGACAAGTGATGACAAAAAGTATTGTTTAGAAACTTATTGAATCAAAGATTATCTACATTGAGCATGTTTCATCTGAGAATCATCTAGTTAACCTATTCATATAAAGCACTAAGATGCACTGAGATTTGAAAAACAGAGAAAGTACATTGGCTCTTGTCAGTTACTTGAATTATAAAAGTGTTTAGTTATGTTGTTTATATCTGTAGCATCATTAGTCTCTTTATATTTAAAGCATGCTTGAGCTGTTTTATTGGTATAATTTTGCTAGTAATTATATGTCAAATACAGAGAGGGCTACCAGTATATGATGTGTGAAAGCCATCCATTGAAAGTAACTTCAATGTATCTTGAAAATATGTTGAGGTCACCCACTCAAATGGAAAAGGGCTACCTCTATACATGTGTGAAAGCTACTGTATTCATTAAGAAAATTCACATTGAGATTAACTTTTGTGTGTGTAAGAAGCATGTTCAAGTTGACCACTCAATTGGATTAAGTGATAAAATGATGAAAAATTATTTATGTTTGATGTTTATCCATAGCTCTAATACATGCTTAGTTATAAAAAGATTATATGATGTCTAGATATTTTTGTTATGTGAATTTTCACTGTTTTCAGTTACAGTTTGAAAAACTTACAATCAGTGCTTTATGTCTGACTTAGTTTAATCCTCTTAAGTGTATTTTGACGTGTCAAAAGTTCCAGGTCAACGAAATTGATTTGAGAGAGAGTTTGTTCAGTTGCAGGAGTACTTGATTTAATTAGTTTCTTGGTTTCTTAAAATTTTTATTTTCACATTTATGCACAATTTGAAGAGGTGAACATTTAGTCAAGGGGAGTTTTATTTATCATTTTGATTTTCGTTTATACTTTGGCACTTGTTCAGAAGACAAGAGGAAGAAGTATGGATGTTTCTGGTGTTATTTGGTTGTTTCTTTATTTTTTCATATTGTCATTATAGTCGTTGTTTATGTGTTTCATTTTTGTTGCATTACATGTACTCATGCATTTTTTTTAAACTTTTTCATCATAAGATGCCAAAGGGGGAGATTGTTGATTCTAGACGTGACACACATGGCATGTGCATTGCATATGAGTAATTTGTCATCATGTGATAAAAACATTAAATGTGGATATTTTCCTAATCTCATTTATTTTATATAGATGTTTTGTATTAGGAGAATTTTAATTAAAATATGATAAGTTTTGATATGGTATCCAAGTTGAATAAGAATAAGTTTGGATTTGGTATCATATTTGAAATAGGAAGTTTTATATTTGCATTAATTATCTCGTATTAGATTAAGATATTATTTAAGTATTCTAGTTTCCCTAGGAGAAGTATATTATAACTTCCTATAATGTTTGATTGTTATCCAAACTTTCCTCATGAATTTTATTGAGATTCTACAGGATCATGATAAGGATTGCAATTGATATCAAATACTATATAAAGCTATCTTCATAGCTATTGGAGTAAGGCATTCAACGCATTCAAGGCAAATTGAGAGAGAGCAGGCAAGAGCAAGTTTGAGTTCATTTTTTATTTGTTTTTTATGTCTTGTATAAAGCTTTAGGCTTTGGTTAATTTTTATAGATCGTGTGAGCTTAAGGGAGTTGAGCAATCACATGTGTCTGTACCAGTTACAGGTGTTATATTATTCTTAACTGTGTGTAGTTAAGATAATCGTGACAGAAAAAGAGCAGCATCAGAAGAGTGTGTGAAGGACTATGGTTGTGATCGAGGTTGATCAAGTTTACATAGATTAGGTTAGTGAGTGAGCGGGTGTCTGCCACTGTAATGAGTCCTAAGTCGAGTGTAAACACATACAACATAGTGGATTGCAATTTTTGTTGCCCGTGGATGTAGGTTGCTTATAACCGAACCACGTAAAAATTCTGTTCCGATTTACATTACTGTTTTCAGTTATATTATTTGTAACTACCATACGCTGCAAAAACCAACAATAGATTTTAATCTTGTTTCACCATTCTACTTTTTACGATCTCAATTATCTTAATTTGAACAAGATAAGATTTTATGGTGTAAATTCTTACTAATTAAATCTTTTCCTGCTACTTTAGATGCTTAAAATGTACTTTAAGGGTGCATTTAGGAGTCAGGACTAGATTGGACTGGGATTGGAATTGAGATTGGGACTAGACTGGATTGGATTATGTAACACTATCTTATGTTTGATGCAATATAAGACTGGACTATATAATATTGTCTAATATTTTGTGTAATATAGGACTGGACTATTAGCATAGAAAATAATTTTTAAGAAAATTATTTTAAAAAATAAACTAATTTAATGTTTATTCATATTGAATTTGAATAAAAATTAAATATTAAATATTTGTTGATATTTCTATATAAATAATAATATAAAATATGTTTTATATTAAAATTAATTATTATATAAATTTAAATATTATAATTTATTAATTTTTTGTATTTAGGTATTATTAGATCATATTTATTTTTATATTGTTAAATTAATATTTATTTTTATATTCATGTGATATCAAAATAAAATATTAATTTAATAATACAATCAAAACTGATTTTTAAATATTTAAATATAATTTAAAAAGTATTAACATTATATTATATTTGTTATTTTATTTAATTTAATTTAAAATTAAAAAAAGGTTGTCCTATATAAGTCCCATGCTACAAGGTGGGACTGATAGTCCCATTAAAATGGTGCATAAGGGAGGGAGCTGGGACTAAGCTTAGACTATCAGTCCAATCCAAGATCTGAGCCATGCATGGGATATGACTAAGATTAGTCCAAACCCATGCCTAGCCTGTTCCTAAACACGCCCTATATGTATTTGATTTCTACTCTCTTAATTTGGTAAATGTGGTGTTGTAATAAAGTCTTGAAGATAGTTATAACGAATAATATTACATCTACAACTCATCTTCATAATTCATAATTGATAATCCTAAACATCTATAATTAAAAAAAGGGCATGGGTAGAGCATTCTATTTTGCTTTGGTGTGCCCAGAAACCGAGTTGATCAGTATAAAGTTATCTATTTTTCTCTAATTCATTAAAACAGAAACCAAGAAAACAGAAGAAAATAATACTATTGCATTAGAAATGATGTTATTCATTATGGAAAGGAATTTATTGAGGTTTGTTTGATTGCAGATCTAGATGTTGTTCAATGTTCACATTTGCAGATGACTTGTAATATCTTCCCTCTAGTATATGTATGTATCAGTTGCTATTTGCTATTTATGTGTTTAGTGATTATATTATGTGAATATGTACCACATATGTGTGTGTGTGTGTGTGTGTTTGTGTGTGTCTGTATATATATGAAAAATTTTCTCCTGAGGTATGCCCTAAATACAATTTTGACCTCCACCTTTCAGAAATAGCTCAAAATAACCCTATTATTACTTACCATTTATCTCCGTTAGTGGATCGAGCGATATATTGATAAACTTACATGAAATTTTTGCATTATAAAATGTGTAGAATAATTGACTTGTGAAAGTGACACATGTACTTTACTTATTATATTTTTATTTTTTCTTTTTTTCTTTTGTTTTTTCCTCTTATTCTTTTTCCTTTTTTTAATCATTCTTTTTTTTCCTTTCTTTTTTTCTCTTTTTCTTTTACTTCTTCTTCTTTCTTTCTTCTGGCAACTCCGTCCTGTCTTTCCTCTTGCTTTAAACACACACTCTCTCCTAATCCATCTATTGTATCCACCAATGCAATAGGGTTTGATCAATTTCCCCATCTAAACATCACAATTCCAATCTAAACTCACAAACAAAAATCATCCAAAAAACTCAATCACAAGTCATTTACAAAATCACCTAAAAAACCATAATCACTATCGAACCCATTGTTAAAAAAACCAAAAGAAAAAAAAAACAGCATTGGAAACATAGCCACCATTCCTATCAACCCTAACCCACCAAGGCCGCCATCATCATCGCTCCCAAAAATACATCCATATAGCCACCAGCCACCAAATTAAAGCTGACAATTGTAGCTATAGACAAGTAGCCTCGACATCCACCTCCTCGTCTCCATTTACTCGAAAATCCTATCCTCAAATGCCTCAACCATCCTCCCGATCTTCACCTTCCTCCTCCATGAAGCAAACATGAATAGTTACTATTTACAAAGAGTCATCAATTGACAGTCGAGGCTCTTGGTCTACAGCGTCTGATGAGACGAAGATGGTGAGTGATGGTTGGTGACATATCCAAAAATGGATTATATCTCAAGTACAGGAGTGTCGAAGTAATAAACTCAGTAAGACCAAGGTCGATCCACGAGGAAGGGGATTTAGCGGTACAAACTAAAAGATGAGAAAATATAATATGAATGATTTAAATAAATAACAAGATAATGTTAATAAATATAAGTGAAGATGGTAAGCAGTACTACCGACCATTCAAATGTAAAACAAAAACAAAATGTGGTAAAACCATCCATGGGAATAGGTGGTAAAACTTGTCAAAACAAATGAAGGAATAATTTGATAAGTAATAAACAAGAATACTTAAATTACACAAGTAAAAGAAATTGACACAATAATAATGAAAGCTAAAGTTAGGGGATCCGCCCTTGATATATCAAATAAGGATAAATATCCCAATTATAACTCAATTAGAATCCACACATTAAGAAGGTTCTATTGGAAGATATGTCATTTAAGACCATTTTAATTATATAAATTATATTTTTTTCATTACCAATATTTATACCACTTCTTGTAAATGGGTTCAAACATCTAATGTGCCAATCATCATATGTCTACAACAAATCAATGTTTCTAAATAGACTTATGTCGGTACGAAAGAACCATACGACATCTAGAAAGGATCCAAGCATTTGATGTATCAAGGATTATCTACAATGGATAAATCATATAAAATAAATAATAAAAGCTTATGATTTTCATGCACATATTAAAGGGTTAGAGGATCCTTATTCTCATATCAAGGGTTTCACCCTTTCACCTTAGCAAGAGAATTTAGCAAGACATTATGAAAGGAAAAAAAATTACAAGAAAAAGAAGATTTATTAATAACATTAAGAGAGAGAACAAAACACAAGAGAGAAAACACAATAATAAGAGATCTCAGCCAAAGCCAAGATGCCGTAATAGGTCACAATGCACCTCTATTTATAGATACATTCCCGGACAAATTTATCAAATTACAAGGGGACAATTGTAAAATATCTTGTTGACAATTTGGATCATCATGTGTACCAACTTTGACCATTGATTTCAGCTTCGAATTATTTAGAATTTTGATCACATGTCTTCATGAAAGTTGTAGATATTTCTCTCAGCTTTATATGACATATTGATTCATACGATTTAGATACGTATATCAAGAGATATATTTAAAATACGAAAGCATAATCAGGCTGGGCTAAAACTGCAAATAGGTTCACTTCAAGTCTATTTTTAATCCACTAAAAGCTCAAATTTCATGATGCTTATGAAATACATTCTTGTAGATAATTTAATCATCTTTCGAATAAATCAAGATTTGTACCATTCTGATCTATAAATAGAAAGTTATATCCATTTTACCGAACCTGTAACAAAAACTAAAATTAAGAGAAAGCTAATTCAAAAGATGCAAAGACTACAAATATGCTTAAGTTGAAGAATTTAATGACACTATTAGTGCAATATGATGAACTCTTATTAAATATACAAAGTTAAGTGTTCGTCACACCTCCCAACTAGCTTATAGTTAGCCCCTAGAAATTGAAGCGTTATTATTTAGAAGTGATTTATAGAATTTTGAATCCAAGGTGATCATTATTGCACTCTCCTTAATTCTATCCAAATAAACAAACTCTCAACAGATTTTTTTCTTTTTTATTAAAGACTCATGTACCCTTAAGTCAAAATATTAACAAACCTTCTTTTTGCGCTCAGTCGACACATGATTATGGGGCTTTTTAGAAATGAGCCATATCGGTTCTAATATTTGTTAAGGCTAACATTCTTAGGTAAGAGGCATTCATTGTCATCATTTTTTTTTTAAACAATGCATCTTTAACCCATGTAGCGAGCTTTAGGCTAATGACTCCCAGACCAGTTGGCCTTAGGGCATTAGGTTGTAAGACACCCCTACGAGCTTAATGACTCGGGTTGTAGATGCTTTATTTTTGGTTAAAAAATTATGGATGGTACAATGTTCGATCCCCTTAAGCTTTTCTCCTTAATCCATGTAACGAGCTTTGGGCCAATAGCTCCCAAACTAGTTGGTTTTAGGATATTAGGTGTTGAGGTACCCCTTGGGCTTAATTGCTCGAATTAAAAAGGCTACGAGACCAAACTTATCCACAATTGTTTATTTGTTTATTTCTCTTTTTTTTTACTTTCTCTTTTTTTTTTAACTTTCCCTTTCCTTTTGTTGATATCTTGAACAAAATAAAAGAACTCAAATATTACACCATTTCATTTGCAACCCACAATCATGCATCAAAGTATGTGTGTGTGTGAAGAAAGGTTCATGAATACTTGCTTAATGAGTACATGAGCAAACAATTTATTAAATGATAAAGTTGTAAGAATTCATAGACTTGAATAATTCAAAATGAAATGAATAAGACAACCTCGTTATAAAATTCAAAAATGAAAACTAAATAATATCAAGTTAGCTAAAATGAGTCTTCAAAAGTGCAAAATCAAAACAAAATGATAAATTAGTTAGAATAGGCTTCAAGAGTTCAAAATGACCCATTTTACTCTGCCATTCCTGACCTAGAATGTATCTCAAAAGGAATTGAACTCCTTACACCTCACTCTGAATCTAATTACTAACTTGCCTTTTTTTTTAAATTGCAAGAAGAAAATTTAAGACATACTTATGTCTACTATCCTTCCCCCTTCCCCCCCCCCCCCAACCAAATGAAACATTGTCTTTAATGTTTAAATGTAGAGAGATAAAGTATAGGAGATATTACCTGAAGCTTCCGTTATTCAAAAAAGAGGACCTGAAAGACACGTAAAATAAAATGCTACAAATAAAAGACAAGAAAAATTACAAATAGAGCATCAGATCCAATTTGTACTTTTTGTTTTGTCCCCTTGACCAATTAATTTGAGTTATTGCTAGGTCAGGTTCATACTCGACTGCTTGTAATGTGTCAAGTAATTCATTAGCAGTAGTGGCAGTAACAAGGATCTGTCGCGTCAAATGTAAGATAAAATTCTGTTCTACAGCGACATCAATAAAAAGTATCAAAGGATCAAAAAAATTTTTAACATTCAACAAACCTATGAGTTTTTTATGGAGATTCAGTTGGATTTAAGAGGCAATTTGAAAAATTCCTTCGAAAGTACCAAAGCCACCTGGTAAAGCAACAAAAGCATTTGAATTGATAAGCATATATGCCATGCGTTCATGCATAAAAGAGACCTATAAATCCTGCCCAACTATTTTTTAAATGATGCTTTCGATAGCTAAAGCTCTAGGAATAACACCTAAACTTGACTGCCTCCTAAGAGTGCAGCTATTGACACACAACCCATTAACCCGAGTCTAACTCTCTCATAAACCATATGAATCTTTCTTTCAGCTAAAAGCCTACCAAGATAATATGTTACTTCTACAAACTCTTTACTTTTTTCAGTTCAAGATCCATAGAATACACATCTTTTGTATTCAATGTTTTGAGGTTCCCTCTATGTCTATATAACTCTCTAACTATATGTGTGAAGTGAAGAACAAGAAATGTCATATTTATGGAGTGCGAAAAGGTATTCTAATGATAACATCTATATAGCTAGCCTGGCTGTTTGTTGAAAAGGTTTGACAATAAAGCATAGAAATTCCAAAAAAAATAATAGAAATAAGATAACATAAATGCATAAGTCAACCGAAAGATATAAATTCAAAATTGACGGCTATAAGGGATAAAAATTCAAAAATGATAGCGCACATGCATAGATACAAGTAGTTGTGACTATTAGGGGTGTGCAAAATAATCCGACCCGACCCGACCCGACCCGATCGGGTTTTTCGGGTTTTGGTCGGGTTAACCGTGAACAGTAACCCGAAATCGGATCGAAATAGTCGGGTTTGAACAGTACCGGGTTATAATCGGATTTGAATAGTATGTTTGAATAAAACCAAACCCGATCCAACCCGACCCGATCCAATCGGGTTGTCGGGTTTTAATCGGGTTAATATTGAATAGTAACCCGAATTCGGGTCAAAAGAGTCGGGTTTGAACAGTGTCGGGTCAAAATCGGGTTTGGACAAACCCGACTCGACCCGACCCGTGTGCACCCCTAGTGACTATGGCTCACATATTCCTCAGGTTTTACGTCCAGAAATGGCTTAAACATATTATATGAGTTGTGGATATACTTCCCATCCAGTTTTCTTATAAACTGGCAAATAAGGTCGTTTTGAGTCAGATTCCTAAGACTGTAACGTGCCTACTTTTCTCGAAACTATGTCCATAATTTTAAAATTTCGTGCTCCATAATTCCACAAGAATGCATTTTAAAAGTCAATTGGATATTATCCAAAGACACCTTACTCAGTCCATTCTTGATGAACTGTAGCTTATCTTCTCAATTGTTAGACAAAATTCCTAAGGAGCAGCAAAGCTGGTTACAAGTCCATCTTATATATTTATGATAAACTTGTAGCCTTTTCACTCTTCGCTTTTTGACGTAAGAGCTTTTTCCCAAACTTGGCATGTGAGAAATAGGATCATCTAAAAATTCAGAAGAAAATTGAACCTTGGCTTCAATTAATCATCTTAAATCAGCATGAATACCCTTGCACATCAACATCCTTAGTCTTTCTGCACGAGCTTTGTAAATTTTAAGCAAATCATTTTGAGCAAGAGAGGGAAAACATTTGTGCAGATTCAAGACAATGGTATCCATGTGAAGAAAATGAGAGAGAAGAAAAGAAAATGAATGCAGGGTGCGCAATAGTTTCTAAGGAACTGAAAAACCGACTTTAAAAGTCACGAAGTACCGTATCCACCACTTGACCAAGAAAAATCAATCCCTAAAATGGATCAATTAAAGCAATAGACTTTTCATTTTGATCAAAATTTTTAAAGAATGGTTTTAACCGTTGTTCATTAACTTTAAAAATGTTACCATTCTTTGGATTCTCAATTTCAACTGCTCTATGAGAGAAAACATTTTTAACAACGAAAGGCCTAGTCCAACAAGACCGAAGTTTACCAAAAAACAAATGTAATCTTGAATCATAGAAAAGAACTTTTTGTGCAAGTTCAAAAGATTTTCTAACAATGAATTTGTCATGAAAAACCTTCATTTTTTTCTTTATAGATTTTAAAATTTTCATAAGCCTCATTCCTGATTTCTTCAAGTTCACTCAATTGGAGTTTAAACTTGTAAACATTATCCAAATTTGTGTTAAATGTTTTAATAGCCCAATAAGCTTTATGCTCAATTTCCACAGGCAAGTGACAAGGTTTTTCATAAATTAATCTATAAGGAGTCATACCCAATGATATTTTGAAAGCAGTTTAGTAAGCCCAAAATTCATCATTAAGTCTTAAAGATTAATCTTTACAGTTAAGATTAACCATTTTTTCTAAAATCTGTTTTATCTCCCTATTTACTAATTCAACTTATCCACTTGTTTGCTGGTGATAAGGTGTAGAAACTTTATATGTTATTCCATATTTGTTCATTAGAGTTTCAACTGGTTTGTTACAAAAATGTGTACCCCCATCACTAATAATGGCTCGAGGAATTCCAAATCTACAAATGATATTCTCTTTCAAGAATTTGATAACTGTTTTTTTATCATTGTTTCGACATGGAATTGCCTCGGCCTATTTTGAAACAAAATCTACTGCAATAATAACGTACACAAAACCAAATGATGGTGGGAAAGGTCCCATAAAATCAATACCTCAACAGTCAAAAATTTCAACAACGAGAATGGGATTCGAAGGCATCATGTTTCATTTTGAAATGGATCCCAATTTTTGACAATTTTCATAAGTTTTGCAAAATGCATGTACATCTTTAAATAAGGTGGGCCAATAAAATCCACATTATAAGATTTTAGCAGCTATTTTTTTAAATGAGAAGTGTCCTCCACGCGCTTCAAATTTACAAAAATTAATGACACCACTTACCTCATTGTCGGGTATGCATCTTCTAATTATTTGATATAGACAATATTTAAACATATGTAGATTATTCCAATAAAAATTTTTCACCTCGATTAGAAACTTCCTTTTGTCTTGAACATTCTAATGAGGTGGCATTTCTCCTATTGTAAGAAAATTTACAATATTAGCAAACCAAGGTACTGCAGCAACAAAGAATAAAAATTTATGAGGAAAAGAGTCATTGATAGGTGAAGTTTCAATTAATGTCTCTACCATTAATCTTGACAGATGATCTACAACGATATTTTTGGCTCCTTTCTTATCCTTTATTATGATATTGAATTCTAGGAGCAATAAGATCCCCCGTATCAATCTAGGTTTTGCATCATGTTTGGATATTAAATATCTCACAGTTACATGGTCAATGTAAATATGAGTTGGAGAACCAATTAAATAAGATCAAAATTTGTCCAGTGCAAATACTACTGCAAGTAGTTCTTTTATAGTTGTTGTGTAATTCATATGTGCATCATTTAATGTTCTACTTGCATAGTATATTACATCAGGCTTACCTTCTCTTCTTTGTCCTAAGATAGCACCAACTGCATAATCGCTCGCATCACACATCAATTCAAAAGGCAAGGACCAATCGGGAGATTACATAATTGGAGCAGTTGTTAAAAGTCTACTTAACTTTTCAAAGGCATTTTGATATTCTTGAGTCCATTCAAAAGAAATGTCTTTTATTAAAAGGTTATAAAGAGGTTTAGATATAGCACTGAAATTTCTTATGAACCTCTTATAAAATCCAACATGTCCTAAGAATGAACGAACCTCCTTGACTGTTTTTTGTGGATGCAAATTGAAAATCAATTTCACTTTTGCTTTATCCACTTCAACTCTCTTGGAAGACACCACATGACGTAAGACAATTACTGAGATAACTATATAATGATATTTTTCCTAATTCAAAATAAGACATTTTTCCTCACACCTTTTTAAAATTTTTTCTAGGTTTTCAAGACAATTATCAAAAGAATTTTCAGAGACAGTTAATCATCCATGAAAACTTCTAAACAATGCTCAACCATGTCACTGAAAATGCTTAATATGCATCTTTGAAAAGTGGTCGGGCATTACAAAGTCCAAAAAGCATCCTTCTAAATGCAAAAGTGTCGAAGAGGCACGTGAATATAGTCTTTTTTTGGTATTCAAGTACAATAAGAATTTGATAATAGCCTGCGTATCCATCGAGAAAGCAGTAGTAGGAGTGCCCTACTACTCTTTCTAAAATTTGGTCAAAGAATGCTAGGGGGAAATGGTTTTTTCTAGTGACAGCTTAATTTTTTATAGTCAATACACATTATCCGACTAGATGAGACTCGAGTTGGTAATGATTCACCATTTTCATTTTTAACTACTGTAATGCCAGATTTCTTAGGTATTACTTGTGTGGGGCTTACCCACTTACGATCAAAAATAGGGTAGATAATTTCCACATCAAATAGTTTGACAACTTCAACCCTAATGACCTCCTTCATGTATATGTTTTGGCATTTTCTTCTAAATGTATTCTGTCTGTACAAATCAAAGGGTTAATGCCTTTTATGTCTTTTAAAGTCTACCCGATTGTATTGTTATGTCTTTTAAGCACTTCTATCAACTTACTTGTTGCTTGCTTGTGAGGGATGAAGAAATTACCACCGGATATGTCTGATTCTCCCTAAGATATGTGTATTTTAGTCCTTCATGTAAAGGCTTCAGTTCTAACTTGGGAGCTTCCTCCTCCTTGCTTTTATTATGTTTTTCCAATTCTTCATGGGTTTGAGCCTTTTTTCATCACCTATGCACAATCCAGCAAAGAACATATATTAGAAAGATCAGGCTCTAGTTGCAAACTCGATTCTAATTAAACGAGTTTCAAAAGGGTAAAAAAAAAACTCCCTTTTTGGATGTGGTCTTCTACAATAGTTTCAATCATATTAGCCTACTCAATTTCATCATCTTCGTCATGCGGTTTTTTGGACATATTAAAAATGTTAAGTTCCAATATCATGTTCCCAAATGATAACTTCATGACTCCATTCCTGCAATTAATCAAAGCATTAGAGATAGCTAGAAATGGACGCCCTAAAATGATAGGAGTTGAATTACATACTTCCACTGGTTGTGTATTCAAGACGATAAAATCTACTAGGTAAATGAATTTATCGATTTGAACGAACACATCTTCTACTACTCCTCTTAGCATTTTAATTGATCTATCAGCAAGTAAAAGAGTCACAGAAGTCGGTTTTAACTCTCCTAGATTGAGTTTCTGAAAAACCAAGTATGGAAACAAATTTACACCAAGATCAAGTAAAGCTTATTCAATTTTATGATATCTAATAATACATGAAATTGTAGGACAACCTGGATCCTTATATTTCACTATATTATTATTTTGAAGAATAGTACTTACTTGCTCGACTAAAAAGGCCTTATTTTTCACATTCAATTTTCTTTTCACAATGCATAAATCTTTCAAAAATTTTGCATAAGAAGGTACATGTTTGATCACATCTAACAAGGGAATGTTAAGATTTACCTGTTTAAAAATTTCAAAGATTTCTGAATTGTGAGTTGGCTTCTTTTGTGTAGCTAATGCTTGAGAAAATGGAGGCACAGGTGGGGATTTTGTTCCTTCTTCGCTAGATGTTGGTTTGATAACCTCTTTCTGACCTTTATTGATCGATTCATCTTCTTTATCATAAGGTTTAAAAGTGTGTTTTTCAACAATCTTACCATTGCCAAGGGTCATGATTGATTTGGCTTGGTCCACATAATGGCTATTTGAACCACCCGCACTTGAGTTAGATCGATCTTTAAGGTTTTGTAATTTTTGAGAAGGAAATTTTCCTTTTTCTTGAATGCTAAATGTGGATGCAAATTTTGCAAGAGTGTCTAACAATTTGCTAATGTTTGAGCAGTTTGACTATTGAAAGTCTCTTGTTTTATAATGAATGAATGCAATGTCTCTTCAAGGTCCTTCCTAGGAGGAGGAACATTTGCATGATCATGAGAATTTTAAAAATTTTGCTGTATTTGAAACGAGACTTGTGAAGATTATGCATGATTGTCATTTTTTCAACTAAAATTTAGATGATTTCTCTAACTGGGAATGTAGGTTTATTGAGTATGGATTGTGATTTGGCCTTTTGAAAGTGTTTAAGGCATTGACTTGTTCATGGAGACATTCCCTAAAAGCAGGTAAAGTTAGGCACTCATCAGTAGGATGTTCATTAGCATTACAAATGTGACAGATAATTTCTTATATAGAATTCAATTGACCACTCTTTTTCATTTCTAAAGCCTTGACTTTTCTAGCTAAGGATGCATATTTGGCTTGAAGGTCATGGTCTTCCCTAAGGTTGTAAATGCTTCTACTGGATGTCGAGGGTGTGGCTTTGCTTGGTACCTCATAAGTGCCAGCAGTGTCTCAATTTTGGACTTTGTCTGCTAATGAATCTAGGTAGTCAATTGCTTCCTCAGGGTCTTTATCTCCAAATTATTTGTCACACATTAGCTCTACTGGTTGCCTATCTTGAGATGTTAACCTTTCATAGAAGTGTGCAACTATTCTCCAAGTTTTAAAACCATGGTGATGATAGGTATTAGTAATTTTTTATACCTATCCCAACATTGGTAAAAGGTTTCTCCGTGTTTTTTAGTGAAAGTGGTGATTTGTCTTTTAAGAGAATTTATTCTACGGGAAGGAAAAAAAATTTTCAAAAATTGTTGTTTCATCTCATCCCATGAACTGATGGAATTTGACCTCAAATTTTGTAGCCATGTTCTAACTTTATCTTTTAAAAAAGAAAATGGAAAAGCTTTAATCTAATGGTGTTTGTATTACAATTTAGGTCACTGTAGGAGTTACACACCTCTTTAAAGTTTTTTAAGTGTGAATATGGGCTTTCCATATTAAGGCCATGAAAGGTGGGTAAAAGTTGAACGAAACTCGGCTTGAAATTGAAATGAATTGCATCGGGAGAAGAAACTATATAAGATGGTGCATTAGTCCTAACCGGATTCATATAATCTCTGAGGGTTCTTGGTAAATTTTGGTCATTTTGTTGGGAATGATTGTCTCATTCATTTGTGAACCTTTCCACTTGATTGTGGACCATGTTTTCCAAGGAAGACGGTTTTTTTCTAACAAGTCCACCACTAGATGTACGTGACCAAATTTTCATGCAAATTTAAAAGAGAAAAGAAAAGATGAACACACAAAAAGAAAAATTAAGATCTAAAAAAGAGAAAAGGGAATACTTACAATTTTGCACGCCAAATTTTACCTTCCTCGGTGATAGCGCCAAAAACTTGACACATCCAAAAATGGATTATCTTCCAAGTATAGGAGTGTCAAAGTAATAAACGCAGTAAGACCGGGGTCGATCCACGAGGAAGGAGATTTAGCAGTACAAACTAAAATATGAACAAATATAATATGAATGATTTAAATAAATAACAAGATAATGTTAACAAATATAAGTAAATATGGTAGGCAGTACTACCGACCATTCAAATATAAAACAAAAATAAAAGGTGGTAAAACCATCCATGAAAATAGGTGCTAAAACCTACCATAGCAAATAAAGGAACAATTTCATAAGTGAAAAACAAGAATACTTAAATTACACAAGTAAGAGAAATTGACACAATAATAATGAAAGCTAAGGTTAGGGAATTCGCCCTTGATATATCAAATAAGGATAAACAACCCAATTGTAACTCAATTGAAATCCACACATCAAGGAAGTTCCACTCGAAAGATATGTTATTTAAGCACATTTTAGTTATATGAATTATATTTGTTTCATTATCAATATTTATACCACTTCTTGTAAATGAGTTCAAGCATCTAATGTGTCAATCATCATATGTCTACAACAAATCAAGGTTCCTAACTAGACTTATGTCAGTACGGAAGAATCATATGACATCTAGAAAGGATCCAAGCATTTGATGTGCCAAGGATTGTCTACAATGGATTAAGATCTCTACTTTACGAGTGGTGTCAAGATTGATTAAGGAAATAAATATAAATCATTTAAAATAAATAACAAAATATGATGATTTTTAAGTACATATTAAAGGGCTAGAGGATCCTTATTCTCAAATCAAAGATTTCACCCTTTCACCTTAGCAAGAGAATTTAGCAAGACATTATGAAAGAAAGAAAACAAATTGCAAGAAAAAGAAGATTTATTAATAACATTAAGAGAGAACAAAACACAAGAGAGAAGACACAATAATAAGAGATCTCAGCTAAAGCTAAGATGCTCTAATGGGTCATAATGTATCTCTATTTATAGATACATTCGGGGGCAAACTTGTCAAATTACAAAGGGACAATTATAAAAAATCTTATTGACAATTTGGATCATCATGTATACCGACTTTGACCACTGATTTCGACACTGAATTATTTAGAATTTTGATCACATGTCTTCATGAAAGTTGTAGATATTTCTCTCAGCTTTTGAGGATATCTTGATTCATACGATTTGGATACGTATATCAAGAGATATGGTCAAAATATAGAGGCATGATTAGGCTGGGCCGAAACTGCATATAGGTTCACTTCAAGCCCATTTTTGGTCCACTAAAATCCTGAATTTTATGATGCTTATAAAATACAATCTTGTAGATAATTAATCAGCTTTCCAACAAATCGAGATTTGCACCATTATAATCTATAAATAGAAAGTTATGCCCATTTTACCAAACTTGCAACAAAAACTGAAATTAAAATGAAGCTAATTTAAAAGATGCAAAGACTATAAATATGCTTAAATTGAGGAATCTAATGACACTATTAGTGCAATATGATGAATTAAGTTCTTATTAAACATACACATTAAAATGTTCATTAGTTGGAACTGGCAGCAAGCATAAGATGGTGGTATTAGCGTTTCACTTTAATTTTTTTTCAATTTTTCCTAAAGTAACTTTATAATACATTAATATTTTGTTAACTTATCTTCAAAAAAGGCATGTAGTTGGATGGTAAGGAAGTCATGTTTTGTATAAGGGAATGGTTCATGTTTTATCAAACTCAAATAATTTTAATATTTTCATTTGAGGGAAGAAGTCAAGGGTATTAAAGTAATTACGTCAAGTTAACAGAAAAAAGATAATAACAGGGTCATTTTTGGCTATTTTCGAAAGGTGGGGTTAAAATTGTATTCAGGTCATATCACAGAGTCATGGATGAAATTTATATATATATATAGTTCTCATCTACGATCCTGCATTACAATCGGATTCGGTCCATCTCTTATCAGCCTTTGGATAAATCTAACGGCTGAAGGCAAATTAAGAATAATTTAAAACATCAACTGCTGAATTTCTCTCTCTTAAAAGTACATTTTTTTTGCCTTTCCAAAAGTTTCTCACCCCTAAAACGTACCTCTGCCGGCCTCTCTCTTTCTCTAACAGATAAATTACTCTCTCTTATTTTTTCTCTCACTTCTTTATCTCAAATCAAAACACCAAATTCATAACTTTTTCCTCCATCTTTATCCCAATACACATTTCTTTTTCTTTGTCAAACATTTTGTGATTCTTTTTCTCAGTTTTCATTGAGATGAAATCAGTATGGTCATGAACAAACAGGAAGATATGAAGTTGTTTTCTGGTCCACGAGCTAACGAATGATAATGAAACCTTTTTGGGTGTTGTACTAGCTTGGAGTCTAAAAATCACACACCTTTCATCTCAAAGATTTTGGCAAACTGAAAAGAAATTGGAAAGATAGATGAACAATTGCTAGGACGAATAAATTAATGACTGTTTGAATAAATTGTCAATCCTTTTTTTCCCCAGGAATAAGTAAGTTTTAACAAACAATAAAGATCTTGAATCACCTATCACTATATGTACGATCTTATACTTGGTTTCAAGTGCTGCAAAAAAGACTAAATAGCCTAATTTTAATTTGTTTTCAGGAGAATCTTACTAAATAATGGTATTATAGAATGAAGATTTTGATACATATAATAAAGATAAAAAAGAAACTAAAGAGTTTGGTTGGCTTTTTAACAAGTTAATGTAAAGAAGGATTTAGAGAAATAAGAAGGGAAACATATGGCAGAGCAAGAAGAAAGACGATTGTTGAACATAAAATCAGAGAGAGAAACTTTTGGAAAAGCAAAAGAATATGTACTTTTAGGAAAGAGAAATTCAACGTTTAATGTTTTAAATTATTCTTAATTTGTCTTCAGATGTCAGATTTATCCAAAGGCTGATAAGAGATGGACCAGATATAATTATGTATAGGATCCCAGTTAGAGAAGTTAATAAAAATAAGAAACTCTAAGTGAAGCATCATAATGTGCTCATTTTCTTTATAAAACAAACCGTATTTCAAACTCAAATGTAGGCCTAATACCTTGTTATTGTTTTCTAGTTATTATGCCAAGAGTTTGTTTTTGCATGCTAGCTAGCTAATTTAGATTATTAGAGAAGCCCCCCAATCCCTCACTGCGTGGCTCTAAGAAAAGGCTACAAATTGTCAAGATTAGGGATGGCAAGCCCTAGCCTTCAATTGCAAAACCCAGTCCCGGAAAATTCTCCAGAATTTTTTTCCTGGGGCCGGGTCTGGGGTACCCAGGATTGGGTCAGGTTTTTTAATAATCCAGGATTAAAACTCGGGTTGTATAATTTTTTTTTTAACTCTAATAGTTTTGTGTCAGTTATATATATTTCGCAAGCAACTTTGTTAACAAAATGGGCTTCAGTCCAGTGGCGTGTGTTGATTTTATATAATAAAAGGGAATGGGTTCAAAACTCTTATGTAGCAGTTATTTATTTTGAACTGATTTAATTTATTTAAAAACTTTGATTTGAACTAGTCATTCATTTTGAACTGATTTAATTTATTTAAAAACTTTGATTTGAACTAGTCTAGAGCTTGCTAGTTGCAATGGTGTGGTCCATCTAGAGCTTGCTGCTTGCTTTGCTTTACTTATTTATATAGTTTTTTTCTGCTTTTATTCCCGATTTCAATAGGCTGGGTTGGGCTTGAGGCCTTAAAGTTGGAGTGTTTGAGATATCTTAGAAAAATGGGTAATGGCTTGAGGGGTTATAGGTAAGTTTTGAAAACTAATAGATTAATTTGATTTATCTCTTAATTTCAATTGCATACCCCAGATTCAATTCCGGGTCCTCGACCTCGGCAACCCCACCCCAGCCCCGGCCCTGGGACAAAAATTGCACGCTGACATCGACCAATTTTCTCGATTTTCTGGGTAATTCCCCTGCTCCGAACGTTCCAATTTCTCAAGTCCCCGGCCCCGGCTGGGTCATTTTGTCATTCCTACTCAAGATTGAAAACTTCAACATTCAAATTTGTTTTAATTAGCCGAACAAGAAAATGATAATTATTTGGCTAAATGGTTGTTTGTTTTAATCACTTAAAACTTAATAGAACTTAACACTTAATATGACTTAATTTATATCACTTAATAGTATGTTTGTTTTTAATTTTTCACATAACTGAAAATATGTGCCAAGTGGACAACTTAACTTAAATGTGATATTTTTATCCTTATCATGGAAAATAAAAAAATTGATATTATTATGGCATCAATTTTAAAAATAAAAATTAAATCAAAATTTCAGTTATAATAAATTATGAACCTACTGTTGTATCTCGACTTTACAGAAAAGGTGAAAAGACAATTGTATCCTTAACAAGGAAAATAAAAATACAAAAATGTCCTTTCCAGCAAAAAAGTCCAAAATGTCCTTGATGTTGCGAGACATCTATCCAGATTCAGAGAGCTGATCCACATCACCTTGAAATCGTTGGCCAATCACGAAGTGCCATGTTATAGATATTTGTTGATGATACAAGAAAAGGCTAAAGACTCCCTAAAGGAAAAGTGGAGGTGGGAGCAAACATAAAAGACAAGTGATGGTATATATAAAAGGCTGATTCTGACAGAAAGACTGATGCTGAATACCATAAATCTATGATACTATTACTGATCCAGAACTATTTCATAAATGAATACAAGTCCGAGGAAAGCAGTTTCAGATGTACACTGAATCTAGAACTATAGAAGAAAAAGATTTAAAAAATAGTGACAAAAAAGCAAGAATGTAATATAAGTTCCAGAAAGACGAGAATGAAAAGTGCATGACCTACTGTATTTATTTAAACTAAGATTACTAACTCAAAAACGACTATGTTTGGGCTAAATGATGATTCATGTAGACTCAGGATGCACTGGAGTGGTGTTTCAATTTGTGTATGAACTGATAAGGAATAAGAAACTTTTTTTCTGGCCAAAATTACAAATTCAAAAATTGCGTGAATGGCTTTGAATAATGGTATATGTGTATTTGCTAGATGATTTGGGATGAACATGAATGCCTAGACTATCCTTTTATATTGATGAGTGAAACAGTTTGATAAGGATAGAATAGTAGGAATAATTATTGAAGTATGATTCTAATTGTCTGGATAAGGCTAAGGCTTAAGTATTTATCAAATGAATAATATAGGATAATGTAGGATAATGCATGAAAATTAAAAATTAAAAAAAATATAAAAATAATGCAAGACATGACCTCTAATCCTAGTCAAACCTTTTTTCATCATCTTGCCTTCACCTTTGGCCTTAATTATTAATTATCAAAATACCCCCAAGTGGGCTTGGGTTCTACGAATTGGAACAAATGGCCTCATGTCTTCTGTTTATACCAACCACACCATAACTTACCAAAGAGTCCTATGGGTGGCTTAGATTCACTTGGCCTTAGCCTGATTACAGCTTTAGGACATAGAGTTAGATTCAAATTTGCAGGTTTCCATGTTATTAGTCCTTTGGGCTCCAACATACCATGAACCATAGCCCAATATGTAGCATGATGGAATATGTGCACTTACAGATTAATGCTAGCAGGGCTTTATATATTGGGCTATCATATTCAAATTTCAAATGCTTTTTTACTGGTTGTACTGATTGTGAAGTGTCATGACCATGGACTTTGTAAAAGATTCAAATTCATATTCATATTTATTTTGGGCCTTTTTCGTGGACCCATTGGGCTTTGACAAAATCGAGCATCAACACCTACCTATTATAAAAAATATATATTTGTTAAGATATGAAAAATCTATTATGCATTAAATATAATAATCAACTTACTAATTATAAAAATAGGAATCTATTAATAATATATAGAAAATCTGTCATAATAAAATCAAATACATATATTTATTTTAATAAATTATAAGTTTTTATTTATTGATTTTACTCATTTATTGATTTGTCAATTTTTCAAAATAATTATAATATGTCAAAATAATTTAAATAAGATATATTTATTCTTGTTTGTTATGGAAGTTAAAGTATATTGCCATTTAATATGTTATACATCTTAAAATTAAATAGTTTACAAAATTAATTTGAAATATCAATAGAAATAAATAATAAGCTCACCTATCATTAAAAAAAAAATCTTATCATTTTTTAATATGGTAAATTATAAAAATAGTAATAAATAATATAATAACTTGATAATAAATACTATTAAAAATTCATAAATTAAAAAATATAAAAATTTTACCTTTTAATAAATTAAAATAATATTAATAAATTAAAATATACTTGATAATAAATACATTTTCATCAACTGGTCAACACCATCGTTGTCCACTTCCATCATCAATTATGTCACGCATCTAGAGACTTCTTAAACATCACCATGACTGGCTCTACTCAATCTATAAGGTTATCCGAGTAGTTTTGGAAGATATGATAGCGTTTGACCATTAAAGGCTTATAAATATTTAAGTGGCAGAAGGTTTCTCATCCTTTATAGGAAAAATGACGTCCTATCCTTTAAAACTAAACCTATAGACTTGTAGATTGAGTGGTGCCAGTCATGGTGGTGTCAGAGGTATCACCAGAAGCATGACTCTAATAGCGGTTGATGGTCATGATAACGAAAGTCTGGTGGCGGCCATGATCACTTGCAGGTAATATAAAATACAGATCTAATTTCTATTATTCAAATATTTTATTAAATATGTTTTGTTAAAAAAGTTAAATTACTTACTTGAAAGCTAAATGATAATTTATTTTGATTTTATAAAGAAGAGTAATTATGGTATTTTTGGATATTCAGATGTTTCAAAGAAATAAAAGTAAAATATTTTCACTTTTTCAATTTAGTCGTTATTGTTTGAAATTAAGCGATTAGAAATCAAAATAAAGAAAAAATTATTTTAATCACTTAGATGTGAATAGATTCAGAATTAAGTGGTTGAATCAAATGGACCTTAACACTTAAAAACAATTGCATAATTATTGGAGTAATCCTCGGTGGATGACCAAAACCTTTAATATTTTAATTAATATTTCACCAAAAATTTACAATTTGTTTGACTGTTACTGTGATAATGTAGTAACTACAAGTGTAGTGACCCTTCTTGTCGTTATAGTAAATACTCATATATGTTCTCGTGCTTCTTCGTAAGCAAAGATGGGTAGCCTAAGGCTTTGTTTGTCAACTGTGATGCGTTCAGTTATTGCTTTTGTATTCGCTTGCTTTAGCAACGTTATGCTCTCATGACCAGACTTATGCTTTGCTCCAGACTTGATGCTTTGCTCCAGTTTAAGCAGCGATTTTCCTTCATCCCGTTGTGATTCTTTTCCAGAAGATTGAGGTCTTGGAGTTAAGATCCCACCCTATAACGATAGAAGGTGTCCTACTTATCCAAAAACCTTGCATTGGAAAGAGGATATCGATTGTTGCTTATGGATGGGGTCACATGTTATATGGTAACCGATAATGTGATTGGTCTTCACTTTAGCTGCGGTTGGCTTTACGTCAACATCCCTATCAATACTAGCCTATTTTTCCTTCCTCACCTCTAGACGCTCAATCTTGCTTTCAATGATTTCAATAAATCTCAAATTTTTCCTAATTTTGGTCGATTTCCCAGATTGAAACACCTTAACCTCTCCAACTCGAATTTTAATGGTCATATACCATCTGTAATTCCCCGTTTGTCTAAATTGGTTTCCTTTGACCTCTCTTCATCTAATTTATTTGCTTTGGTTGACTCTAACTTTACTTACTATGTTGGTCCAAATAGCCTGAGACTTGAAGCTCCTATGTGAAAGGTTTAAATCAAAATCTAACCCGATTAACAGAACTTATTCTCGATGCCGTGGACATATCCACGATCCATCCTATTTCCTTTAACAAATATATCTTCCTCTTTGGCTTCTTTGAGTCTCAACGATTGTGGATTGCCAGGGAACTTTCCACATGGAATCTTCCAATCACTAAATCTACAAATCCCCAGTTTAGCATCAAACTCCAACTTGATAGGTAATCTTTCAAAGACTAATTGGAGCAGTCCCCTCAGGGTTTTGGATGTCTCTTCCGTGAGATTGTCAGGAGAGTTACCTAATTCAATAGGCAACCTCATACAACAATTTTAATGGTCATATCCCGTCATTTCTTTCAAATATTGAACAACTCCGTCATTTATATCTTTCACACATTAATTTTACTAGCGAATTTCTAGATATTTCTGCCAACCTTACTCATCTTTCTTTTCTAGGCTTGTCAAGTAATCAACTAGCTGGCCCATCTCCTTCTCATATATGTGGGCTCTCAAATTTAGTCTTTATTCATTTATCTTATAACTCTGTCACTGGAACTATACCCTCTTGGTTATTAACTCTACTACTATTGAAGTGCTTGGAGCTCGATAATAATAAATTGACTGGCCGGATTGATGAATTTCGGAGTAACTCGTTGCAGGTCTACTTGAGTGAAAATAGGTTGCATGGCCCAATTCCAGTCACAATCTTTGGGCTCGTGAATATGATGGGTATGGATCTTTCTTCAAACAATTTCGGTGGCATCGTAGAGTTCTACATGTTATCTACAAAGCTCAAAAACCTTATTTTGCTTGATCTTTCTCACAACAGTCTGTCATTAAGCACCACATTCAAAGTGATTTCTTCCGTCCAGAAACGTATGAGAATGTTGGGTTTACTTGCAACTTAAGTGAGTTTCTAGAATTCTTAAAGAGGTCAAGGCCATGTTGAAAGGCTAGACCTCTCTGACAATAAAATCTGCGGTCGAATTCCCAATTAGATGTCGGATATAGGAAATAATACTTTGCATTGACTAAATCTTTCCCGTAACTTCCTAACAGGCATAGATCCACAACTTTCATGGAAGAACCTTTGGTTTCTAGACCTTCATTCCAACTTGCTTGAAGGACCAATTCCAATTCCACCATCGGACTTGATCTGATTTTTGCTTTCCAAAAACAAATTGACAGGGGAGATACCATGCTTGATTTGCAATATGATGACGATAGAAATTCTAGATGATCTTTCCAACAATAACTTTAATTCTGAAATTCCAGAATGTATGGGAAATATTAGCAGTCTTCATATGTTGGATCTGCGGAAGAATATAATTTATGGCACTATTCCAGAAACGTTTGCAAAAGGCAGTCGTTTTAGGACCCTTAACTTCAATAAGAATGAATTGGAAGGGGTAGTCTCACGATCTTTGGTCAATTGTAGCAAGCGTGAAGTTCTAGATCTTAGAAACAACATGATAACTGATACATTCCTGCATTGGTTGGGAATTCTTTCTGAGTTGCGAGTTCTTGTTCTCTGTTCCAGTAAATTTTACGGTTCCATATGGAGTTTTTCTAATGCCAATTATTTGTTTCCTAACGTAAGAATTTTTTATCTCTCAAATAATAATTTTAGTGGTTATTTGCTAGCAAGGTATTTTAAAAGTCTAAATGCTATGTTTGATATTGATGATATGGAAAGGAAGTTGCAATATATGGGTGAAGAATATTATCAAGATTCAGTGATTGTGACACTCAAAGGATTTGAGATCGAACTAGCAAAAATCATTACTCTTTCCAATGCCATTGATCTCTCAAATAATAATTTTATTGAAGAGATTCTAGAAATAATTGGAGAGCTTCATGAACTTCAACTCCTCAACCTTTCTCACAACAATCTAGTAGGTTTTATTCTTTCTAGAGCAGAACCCTTGTGTGCTCTTGAGTCCTTTGGTCTCTCTTCAAGCAAGTTTGTTGGAAAGATTCCATGGCAATTGACAAAATCGAATTTCTTCAAGTTATAAACTTGTCAAAGAACCAACTCATAGGACTTATACCTCGAGACAACCATTTTGATACATACCCAAGTACTTCATATGATGAAAATTTGGAATTGTGTGGATTTCTATTATCAAATCATTATGGCATAAATGAGACATCAGAAACACCCTCCTCATTTGAAGATGATAAAAACTCTACAAATAGATTTGGTTGGAAAGTGTTGTTGATGGGTTATGGATGTGGCATAGTGATTGGAGTGACAATAGGATATCTTATATTCTCAACAAGAAAGCCACAATGGCTAGTAAGGATAGTTGATGGAGAACACCCTACAAGCGAAAAGAGGGCCAAACGAGAATGCTAAACGATGAAGCAGTTAAAAGCATGCAAAAAGTTCTCTTTGATGAGTATGTGATGATCACTATAATAGAATTATAGAAAATCACCTATAATATTCATTAGAATGATTATAATTTGTAGTCTTTTTTTCTAGTCTTTTTTTCCTATCAGTATAAGCAATGAATTGTTGTTTAGCACATCCTTAAATAGTGGACCAGTTTGGAATTGCAGTTGCTGGGAACAAAAAAAGTGTTTTTCTTTACAACAACAGCAACTTAAGGCGTTTGGGATTACTTCTCAACCTGCTTCAAAAAAAAGTTGTTGCAGAAAAAATCAAGTTTTAATGAAGGAGTTTAAAAGCAGAGAACCACCTGCTTTTAAAGACCAACTTTTGCTTTTAAAAATTAAAATATCAAAATTGCACTAAAAAATACTAAAATATAAAATTGCTCTTATTTATTAAAATTTTTTATTAAATTTATCCTTATAATTAAAATAAATAATAATTTATTTTTATAAAATAATTTTTGAAAAAAATTAAAATCTGGTCGGAGGATCGCCGAAAACAAAGCCAACAAAGTCGTCAAAAACCGTCACAAGTGCACGTTCGTGACACCACCACCATCACTTTGATCGCCAAAATACGATCAATGCAATGGGAGAGTAGTCGGCAGCAAAATGTCTACCATTTTATGGCAAAATCCAACAGAACATTCGATGGTCAAAACTTCTACCATCTTTTACGACGAAACCCTATTTTTGATGCCTGATATTTTTCTACCGTCAGATAGATCAAAAGACGATGATTATTTCTATATCAACGATGTTGCTGGACGCACCCTGGCGACGGTCATTGACAACCAGCTCCGGTAATGGTCCGGTGACCCTCCAATAACCAATTTAATTTTTTCCAATTTTTGCATTTTTTCAAATTTCATAAAATAAATTTATTTATTAAAATTTAAAAATATAAAAATAATTATAAATTTAAAAATATGAAAATGACTATTATATGTGAAACATATCCAATAAATATTAATAATTATCAACAATATAAATTCACATTTATTTTCTACACACTATAATTTTAAATTATTTTATATTAAATTTAAATGAATTTAATTTTGATATTCAATTAAATTAAATTTATACATATAAGTTATACATCCATATATTTCACATAAGTTAAAAATTAATTATACATTTTTTATATTTATAAAAAATAATTTATATAGAATTTTTATTAAATATTTTAAAATTTTTTTATTATAAATTTTAAAAGTTAAATATTATAAAGGAATACTCATATCTATTTTGGTTATTTGTACATAATAAAAACTACAGCAATAACAATACCAAACACTTCTATTTTACTTTTAAAAAACAAAACAGTTTTTAAAAGTTGATTTACCAAATACCCTCCTACCTTTTTTTAAAGCTGATTTTTTTTATAGCAAAGCAGAAGTCGGTTTTTTCTACAGTAACAACCCAAACTAGCCCAATGTCAGACTCGGCTCAACATGTTTTCCCATTCCTTACCATCTTTTCATTATTAATTCAACTAATCTTATCAAATTACATGTAGTTCGAACAGGGCTGACAACTAACCAAATTTCCCTGGAGCATAATGATCAAACTGTCTTCCCTTTGGGCGATCATTAAGACATGTTTCGCTTGATCTTTTCAATCATTTTCTCATGTGACTCATAATAAATTGCAAGACTATCCTTGCCTGGTACCTGTCATCTAACGAATACGCGTCTTGGCACCCCATTTAGCTATTTCCGTAGCCCTCTTGGGATCGATATAACCATATAATTCAACGCTAAACCTAAGATTTGCAACCCTATCCCTGACAATGAATGCAAATTGAATACATTTTTTAGCATGTTCAAATTATGGAAATTCAAATAAATGAAATAAGATATCAACAATCTGTCCTTTCCGCTCATATACACTGGAGGACAACACATACCTGGAAAGTCATTTTGATAAGCAACAGATGTGGATTAGTATTGCATGAGATGAAAAATCTCCACTGGGCCCAAGCCCATTGACGGAAAGGAGAGTCTAGTCACAAAGAAAATCACTAGCGGGCCCAGTAAATGTTGAGGTAATCTAAATAAGGTGAAACAGAAGTCCAACCCAGGGTCTATTCTTACTTAGCTAGACCAAGCACGGGGAGAAGGAGCTGGAATCACGGAGGAATGAGCCGAAAGCAGTTTGCATCTAAGACGGTCGGTAGAGACACACGTGGGAAAGAGAAAAAAAAAAAAAAAGCATTGATATATTCAAATTGCCAAGGAGGGAAAACGTGGAGGACCAGGGGGCAACGAGAGGCAATGAGAATGTATGACAGAGAAAGAGGGAAAGGAGCAGCTGGAGAAGACTTACCAAAGAGAGGAGGCAGCAATGGTAGGAGGTTGAACAGAGGCGTGGGAGGAAGAAAGAACATGGGAAGGGGAGAAGGGCAAGGGGAGCATTACGGGGCAGGTAATAGAGGGGGATATAGAAAAGAAAAAGGTTCCTGGAAAGATCCAAGTCAATTACAGACAACACCACCCAAAACTCTAAACTACTTTCTACTCATACTCTTGTTCTGGCTATTGAGTTATTCAGCTGATTTTCCATAAGATTGTTGATTGATTACCCAATTCTTACTTTGGCATCGGAGTGTCTTGCATGTACCCAACCCCCCTGTGGAGCATTGGAGCTGCATGCGTAGAGTCAAGGAGTAGCTTGGAGAGGTTGCTGTGTGCGCTGAATGGGCTGAGTTCAAGTTAGTCTCCTAGTCCAATTGGGGCAATTTTCTGTATTTACAGGTATATATATTAGGCTTATCTTATGCTTAAGTCACAAAAAAACTGTAGCTGTTAATTCGTAAGGGGTTGACACAGTAAAATTCTGGGAAGAAGTCCAAACAAAACACATCAAAAAAGAAATTTGTCGTGAGTGCTGAAAATGGAGTCTTGAGGATGATGGAGATGATGAGTTATCTGCACACTAAGGTTGAAGGGCGAAAACAGAGAAACCAAATAAAAGTACTTTTTGCCGGTTCAACATGTTTTTGGCTAAATGTTTACGATAGAGGAAACGAATGGACACTTTATCCTTAATTAGTTGAGTGCTGCAACTTCTACACAATCTAAATTGTCAATTTTTCTTGATAGAGATGCTCTACGGATGATATTTAACAAGAAAACTCTTCCCAAGATTTTTCTTACTTATGGAGAAGTTTTCCTACCTTAAATTGAATGTTGTTTCTATTTTATTTTCATATAATATGTAAAATATACAAGTAAAAATTACAATATACGTATATACTTTTTTTTAATAAATTCAAATGTCAAAAGTGAAAAATAAACAATGATATCCTATCTCCTTCCCATTGAACAACCTTCCATAGCACCCATTATTCTTCAATGAAAATAATCCCAATCATCAAGGTATGATCATTATCGACTTCCTTCACACTGAACAAGGCAAGAACATTACTTCAAATTAGAGTAACTTCCAACAAGAAGGTAAAAAATCAAAATCAAAATCAAAATCAAAATCAAAGAACAATGTATTATAGCTTCTATTTACATAAAAGTTTTGGCAAGTTTAGGAAAATAAATAGGTCTTGAGCTTAATTCCCACCTGGACTATTCTGCATATCATGATCATGAATGGCTAACCAGTTTTTATTCTCTTTTCTTCAAATTTTCACAGAAATGTTGAAAGGTCTTGGAAAATTAGAAGTGAAACAGATCTCCAATGATTATCTGGAAATTTGTTCGGGATATAATATACATTTAATATTTCATATGATTATTTTTTTCTACACAAAAATAAACAAGTAGAAACAATTTGCCAGTAAAGTGTGGTTAGATCACGGACTTTTTGGAACCAAAAGTAGCCCAAAAAAAATTATAAACTAGAAACACTAGTGCATGAGTGGCAGCAATTATAATGAATAAAAATCACCTTTGGGTAGTGCACTCAAGAATCTCCTCAATTCGTGAAGATATTTCTTATTAGTCTTGGGTCTTTTTCTCAACAACAGGGACTGCATCCTCTAAAGCTTGGATGAAAGTTGCAACCTTGTATGTGAAGAATCCCACTAACATTGGTATCAAATCTAAGTGCATATATCCATATTGAGGAGCAAGGATCCTGCACCATAACATATTCGTGAATACTGTCAGCATTGAAGCAAGGCTGCAAGAGAGGAATGAGATACTAAACTTGACATAATTATCTTTACTCCTAAAGCAAAGTAACATTAGAATTGGACAAATTTTGCAAATTTGATTCTCATCACATTAATCAATTTACTAAAAGCCGGTCAATATAATCAATGTTCACAAACCTACAACTTCAACAAAACTCACAGGACAGAGCAATTGCAAGAGCTCATCATCTTAGATATCAACAAGAATAATTTCAAAGTGGAAATTACATTTTCTTGCAACTAAATTGATGGTACCAAAATAAATTCTCAGTCAAATAAAGTAGAACCAATACGTAACAACAAAAGCAAATTATGAGTTCCATGGATTGTTTGATGCTCCCAACTCATCTTTCTATACTCCCTAACAATTGGGAACCTAGAAATCGGACCACTCCATTCCAGTGAATCACAGTATGAGACTGAAATCAATTACTAACATGTGGATTAAGAATTCAAGCTTTGAGCAAAAGCTGGGATTAAAAAGGCAACAACTAAAATCATCTTTAGAACTAACAACAGAGAGGCCAACATTTTCAAGGGTGAGCTCAATTAAAAGGCAAAAATACAAGCAAACCACAATCAGAGGACAAACAACAAGGCAAAGATCAATGGAAAAAAATGTAAAAAAAAAAAAAACAACAATTAATTCAGCATATCCATCTATATAGGTTTAGACTGTTTAGTTTTTACAAAAAAAATCTTCAAGAAATGAAGCAGTGGACCAAAAAAAGCAAGCTAGCAGAGGTTTCTTAGTTCTTACCCATTCCACCGGTTATAGATCATGACCAACACAACAGGAACCAGCAACCTCGGCTGCCCAACTGCTCCCCTGCAATCAAAACCAGGATTTCTCAAGTTGATAAATGAATAGCGAGTTATATTAACAATCAATATAAATGTAAACAAAAATCACTTATGTGTATATAATGTCACATGATAAACCAATAATTTCCCATCAAAAAGCCAACCTCACCCAAAGAAACTAGGCCTTTATCAACATATTAACTATTTAGGTCAAATAAAAAAGAAGAGGCAAGGACATAATTGATGTTACAGTACCAAGAATGCCAGGTAATGCAATAAGTATGCAGAAAGTCATCAAAAAGAGATTGTTAACAAATAGTAAAGGAATCACAAAATACATACTTGACAAGCCCCTTGGCTCCATCAGCCATGGAATCCACAGTATTCCCCAGCATACGGATATAAACCAGAGAACCAAACAATCCGGCTCCAAAGCTGCAAACAGGAAATAATCAAAAAATGCATCAATAAAGAATGAAAATCAAACGTCATCCTTCACTCATAATATACTCCACAAGACCTTTAAACTTATAAAGAAAATTTGAGGCTTTACATTGCGTTAAGTATTAATAGAACTTATCGACCTCCTTGGTTTTTTGGTATATCATATACAGTCGTTATAAGAATTTAATGGAAAAAAGATAGATATAACAATACTACAGTCTCAGAGATATTGTCAAATATCAGTAACAAAAGCACCAAATCTTTGTTTTTGACATTAATAAACCATATGTTGAAAGGAAGCAGCTTCGATCCGATGCATTTAAACGTTCAAACATTTAGGAGCATATTCTAACCTAGCTGCAACTTCAGGAGAATAAGAAAAGTAGGCTGAGACTAAACCGACACCACCTATACCAAGTGTGAGGATTTGCAACTTCTTTTTTAACTGCAAAAGAGCATGCAGAACTTATAAGAGAAAAAGAATCTTAGTTCTCCAGCACTGGAAATAAAAAAGGTATCAAAATAAAATAAATTATTAAATGCCCCCAAAATCTGCAAAGAATACCTTAAAATACTCCTCCCTTGATTGAGCAGCCAGTACTTCTGGGTCCCCTCGAGGCCGTCTTATTTCCCGAAACATTACATCCTACAAGCTGAAGCTACATCAGAATCCAGCAACTCAATTTAAAAGATATCACGTATAATTAACACGACTCTTCTACCAGAAAAAGAAAAAGTAACTACGAATCCAAGCTTTGAAGAGCATGCGTTGGAGTCTAGCTCTGAGCATTAACTCCCACATCAGAGGAATGATGTTTACGTGAGTAATCAATATAAGATGTCAGGCACCTAATATAATGGCTAAAGCTTTTGATTGAAGTGGTACTCAATGTTTATAATAGAGGCCCGCACAAAAGACTGGCCAAAAAATGATACCGAGGACTGACAGCTGGGGGTGTCTGGATGACTTCTGAAATATTAATCTCCCAAATAGGAGATATCCAGAGAAGTTAACCATATAATAGTTAGCATCATTCATATGCTTTCTTATTCATTTAACTTACCCCGCAGAAGTATACAAATAATTTTACCATATTAAGATGAGGTAACTTACACTGCCACCAGTTGCTGCCTTAGTTGCTTTGTCCCACTTCTCCTGCTCATGGCGAGTAGGTGCCAATCTCCATCTGCGTGATGTACTGCCATTGCTCTAATGATTGTTCAATTCCCACATAAGAAAATACGGAGACCTTTGAGTAACTACTACAATATAAACAGTATGATCATAAATGCAATCTCATTCATCTCACCTGAATGGGAACCTCAACTGGCTGCTCTAACACAGCCCTCGAAGGTGCTGTAAGCTCTTTGCTTAAATCAACTTCCAGGCTATGCATATGCCCAAAATGCAACAAATTTTTAATCTCAAATAGGGATAGAAAATAATAATAATAATAATAATAATAATAACAACAACAACAACAACAAACAAACAATAAGCAATCTCTGAAAATTAACTTGAATTTAAGTTTATAAGTGAGAGAGCAAACCTGTCGAGGCTCATGACTCTATTTAAGCTTAGGAACCCAGAAGGCTCTTCCTGTTTACTCCAAAGAGACACCATAAAAATTTAAGCTTTTGAACCTTTAATTAATAAATTGAGTATGATAAAAAAATTTAAAAAATTATTAATTAATAAATATATGCACAGAAATGAGCAGAACCTTAACAGGAGTGTTTGGAGCTGAAGAAGATTCATCAGGCTCGTCAATCAATCTCTTCATGCGGCCCATGAAGTCATTGTTCCAAATGAACTCATCAGAAGTTAAAGGGTCCTCTTTTTCCCCACCCCAGTACTTGCGGAGCTTGGTGGTGGTCGGTGGGCCGCCATATTCACCGGGCGCCACACCTGTGGACCATTTCAGTGGCTTCTTCTTGGGGAGTAAAATTTTGGTCTGTCTTGGGTCAGGCATGGCGGGTGTTGAAGAGTCTGGAGAGATTGGAGCTGTAGTTGAGGTCACTGATATGTAGTTCAGCACCGTCATGGTTGCAGATAGAAGCTACTAAACTTGCAGAGACTGTCTTCCACCTTCCAAGTTGTAATTTGATAAAAGTAAAAGTGAAGTTTAGAAAATAATTGGTGATGAAGAAGATTTAGATGACGACCAAGAGCAACAAAATATCCGTGTGTTGTGTCCTCTGCTTTTCCACGCGCAATCCCGTTCCCTCGGCCTCCATCTCTGTTTATATTTTTTTGATTTTATAAAATTAGGCGTTTATCGTTTATGTAAATTTAAATAAATTACTACCAGGAAAAAGTGATAAAACAACCCTAAAAAGGATCCGTTTTCGTAAAATTGGTATGTGATACTCTATCCGATAATGTTATACAGCATTTAACAATATTTAACGATGGAAGTATCAAATAATATCTATAATATCTGATAATATTTGATAACAGTATTTCACAAAAAATTATGATATATAAATTTTTTAAAATATGATTATTTTTATAATGTACACTTGTATTTTTCGAATTAAACTTTTTGAATTTTGCCTAGCCATTAATGTATTGCATTTATGCGTTAAAATGTCACCGTTTTAAAAAATCATTCAAACGGGTCTTGCTTGAGGAATGCGTTAAAAAATCAGAAGTGAGGTATTAATCCGACAAATCAACGAAGTTTCCGCTTAGAAGAGCTTCCACTTGTGGCTAGGTTGTCTGTAGTCCTCTTTTGTAACTTTCCCAACACTAATCCAAGTTAAGATCAATCAAATCAAGAAGTTTCAGTAATCAGTATTTACGGTTTTGAGGTAATTTTTTCAGTTAAAATTATGTTTACGGATCTATTGACATTGAAGGGTACATTGTCGCACCGTAATTTAGTTAAGAGGTCGGCGGAGGCCATGTGGTGCATTTATTATTTGGAAAATTGGAACTATTAAGGCATAGACGTCAACTTTAAGCTATGATTTCAACAATAATTAAGACTTTGAATTTCAAGGAAATTTGTCAATTATTACGGGCTATTATTATTATGATTGCAAGCAAAACTGCCCTGATTATGTATAAATTCATCATTTCGTTAAAGCGCAAGGTACGGCTGCTTACATATGCAACATCAGACTTTCATTCAAGGTTAACATCTTGCGGATACCATGAAGGAAGAATTTTTATTTGTCGAATCAACAAAACCTGAAGCATTGCTATTAGAAAGATAAATACTTCCAAGTTCCATACTTTTTAAGTCTAAATTAACCTTTTGGATGTAACTCTAGTCACCAAGTTTCTGATGAATATACGTATCCTGCTGCAATTTAATTAGCAGAAAAATGAAATTAGGCACATGCAACAAGAAAATTAAAACATATGTAGAAATTAATTCTATTTCTAGTTATTGCTTTAATTCGATACTATATTATGTTCCTTTGTTTCTTTTTTCCCTTAGTTTACTTCCAAAAGAAAATATAGTATCCGAAAGTATGCATTGGGCATGATCCAATAACAAGGTCGGCAGCATGTGCATCTGTTCACCTCAACTTAATATTGTACTGTTTAATATATATATATAATTATTTATGCAGCAAGTCAAGCGCCCATCACGGGAACGTTATTGCTAGCTTGGAAGTAAAATGGTTAATGCTCATGCAAGCTGTATATTAATTAGCTAGCCAGGAAATATAACATGATTAGGCAACTTTCCCGGCCTTATAATTGATGAACAATCGGGTTCATGACTAATTCCCAAAGCAATGTCTCCTTAACGAAAACAGTCGGTGGATTAAATCATAAACTAAGCGAAGACCAAGAACTTGATATACACACACGCACCCCATCATGAAGTCTATATATATATATATATATATATATACAGAAACTACCTCGAGTACTGATATATTCATTCAATATCTATATACTGTGTTAGCGCCTATTATACCCTCGAAAAAGATCGAGTATAGTTTTCTCAAACAGTTTCTGCAAGCAAAATGACGGTATGTAGCTTCTCATCTCTCTCTCCTTTCTATAATCCAATACAGATATATACTTCTGTAGTTCTAAATATTTGTGGGTCACGTATTATGAGAGTTTGATTAGATAAAAAACTATTAATTAATCCATTTAATTTGCATGATGAGCTACCGATGATCGATATATACATAGGTCTTATTCGGTTGCTCTCTAATATCCATTGTTCAGATCATAGAGATGCGAGTACACATGGACTGCGCCGGTTGCGAGAGCAAGGTCAAAAATGCTCTAGAGAAACTAGAAGGTATCGTATCATCATCAGCCTGACTCTGTGACTGAGTCACCATATTTATATATATAATCTTAATTTCACCCTAATTATATATATCGTATCCTAGTATTGTCAACTTAACTTTTGATTTGTACTCGGTCGGTCTACTCAGGCGTGGATGACATTGACATAGACATGGCCATGCAAAAAGTGACAGTCACCGGAGAGGTCGACCAGAAGAAGGTTCTGAAAAAAGTCCGGAACACCGGCCGGAGGGCTGAGCTATGGCAGCTTCCTTACAATCCAAATCATCACAATTTGTATAATCAACACGAGTGCAATGGTCCATTGGCTCACTATGCACCCCAGCCTTCCTCTTCTTACAATTACTACAAACATGGATATGAATATGATAGCTACAATCCTGCCTATTACCATTATCCTGCAAATTCCTCCATCTTCAATCATCAAACAGGTGCATCGTTTAGTGATGAGAACCCTCACGCTTGTTCTATCATGTGAATAAGCATACAAAACTGCAAATTTTATTTTAATTAATTCTATATAATCATTAATGTACTTTTTTATTAATTTATGTTGATTTATTTATTTTGCTAATATTTAAGAGTTGTAATTAAATTAATTAAATATAAATACCCTCTTCTTTCTTTCTTGATTTTGATTTTATTTCTCCCACAAATTCTGACCTGAAGCATCGCTTTAGCTTACCATCTTGAAAGAATTATTTATTTTGATTTGCTTCAAATTTACTTTAATTATTTGACTTTTGAGACACACATATATAAAGCTTTGGTTCACCAAAAATTCTATATTCTTTTTAATCATCGTTTTCCATATTTATTTGTCGTATTACATATCTACTATACTTATCATTTTGTGATTAATTTATATATAGTATTATTGTTTTAAAACGTAAAATTATTTTCTCAGATCTGACACTTTTTAGATCGAAGAGTACATCTGATAAAGTTTTCTAAAAACAGTAGTATAAAACTAAAAACAATAAAAATACATTTGATACGATATGAAAAACAGAAAACAAGAAATTAACAAAAAATATTAGAAAGATCTGAGATTCCATTTATTTATAACGTTAAAAACATTAAAATTACGAGGGTTTTAGATTTCACTGAAAAACAATTTTTTTATTTTTTTTTAAAACGTTTTCTATTTGAAAAGTGAAAAAATATTGTACAAAAACAGAATCAACCAGTGTCAAGATATCTATCTTTATTGTGAATTTTTAATAATTAGATATAGAACGAAGAAAGAAAACAACATGAGTGAAAGCTGAAGATCAATTGAAGGGTCACCAGTCAGGAGTCAAAATATTTGTTTTGTTAAAAAATCCCAAAATCTCAAATAGCTTGAACCACTTGCGATATGCCATTCACTTCTCCCCATGCAAACATCATCACGAAATGCCCTACGAGAAAGTCCATAAACATCATCATAACCACAACCTTCAACTGTAAATTTTCTCAGAAGAACCAAACATTTGAGACTGTAAATCCAATCTTTGACTATACCATTTCCAGTAGTTAGTTAATTAATTATTTCCAATTCAAATCGGTTATACATCTTCATCAATCTCTAATTTGTTTGAAGAAAACAATCAATCAAACAAACAAAGCTTTGATGATCATCATGTCTGTACAACTAATTATTTCCACAAAAACACCAGAAGTGATTATCTTCATTTAAAGATGAAGCAATCTGGAATTAAACGTGCCTTGATATCAAGTGGGCATCCCATTAAATTAAATTAGAAGATGATTGTTACAGTGTAAATAATGTCCCTGTCATAATTGAATAGGAGTCTCCCTATTTACAATGACTCAGTGCCAACTACGTTCCATCTTTTTGTTCACCTAACACCTTGTCCAAGCAAACAAATTATAACTTCAAATAAAAAAAAAAAAAAGGTCCACCAACCTTCATACCATATTATAGCTTGCATATATAGTATATTATGTTATCATCTCTTATTATTTTTTTAATCATGCTTATCTAGAACCATATTCCCAATAATTAATTATTTTTTTATGTACGTTTGATGATTATAGCCATTAATGGGCATGACATAACAGGAACATGTAATCTAAATCTATAGAACTGTAATGTTTTTATTTGGCTTTAATCTTAATCTGAATCATATTAATGGTTTCCTTAAGTGATATTGGCAAAATTAATCTTGTATATTTTGGTCGTTCTATTTAGGTCATTGTCCCTATAAAATCAAATTAAGTTATTTTTATTCTATATTAAGCTCTTTATATATTTAATTTTACAAATAAGTTTTATCCTACAATTCAACTCAATATAGTAGCGATCTACACTCTACACTCTTTTTTTCATAGCTTTTAAAACCTATACAATTATGAAAGGTATATGATTGTAACATGACAGACTAATTTTTATAGTACTACAATAGACTATCAATTCAAAATGGGTTGTATAAATGATAGTTATGTAATTTAAAATATCATATATATTTATATTCATTCATTTATTGCACTATAATAATTATTAAAGATTAGTTAAAAGATAATTACTTGAATATTTAAAATTAGAAAATAAAGTTTACAATAAGCCGTAACTCAAAAATAATTAAACAATTTTGTGAAATTTTTTTCTTAATATAATTTTTTATGTACAAACACTTTTATAATTAAAGATAAGTAATTAACAAATGCTTATATATATATATATATATATATAATATTAAAATAGGTAAAAAAAAATGTTTGAAATATTTGAAAACAAATTTGTAAAATTGTCAATATCTAAAAGGAAGGAGATGATGAATGGGCCCAAATGAATTCATTTGGTGTTGGAGCATAGATTGGCAATGTAACGTATCCTGCCGAGACGATTTTTAATACGTAATTTCAACCAAACAGAGCATCAAAATACCCGCACTAGTATGTGGCAACGAACAACAACGTGCCACGTTCTCATTGGCCGGCGCTTGTCCTAATCTGTAGATAAGCACATCTTAAATACGTATAAAATCGTATTGGACAAGCTTAATTACTCTCACAGTGTATTAATTAATTAAATTTAATTTTAGATTATTTTATTTAAGTAAACAAAATTCTGAAACGTAAAAGACCTCTGCAATACTTGCAAAGAAAGAGAGGAGAATCTCCAGAGACCTTTAGTAAAACCCTAATCTCTCTCTCGGAGATCGGCCATGGCTTCCTCTAAAGAGCGCGAGAACTTCGTCTACGTCGCCAAGCTCGCCGAGCAGGCCGAGCGCTACGATGGTGAGGATTTGCCGCTCTGTGTTTGCTTTACTTAGCTGCTTTCAAGTTCAATACTGATTTTGGTTCAATTTGTGTGCTTTGCTTGGATTGTTGATGCAACTGCATGAAGGAAAAGCTGGTTGAATTTCGGCATGTTCATTTTCCTTTTTCGATTGCTGTGAAATAGTTGAAATAGCTTGAATTGTGTTGCCGAGTGAAGTTTTGAGTTCTGTGTAGATCAGCTATCGTTTCCTTTTGCTGATTTGACCAGAAATAGTGTGCGAAATGAGAGACTGATTTTTTTTTTTGAGGCTTTCTTTATCCTGATACATACTTCCCTGTTCCCTATTATGATCTGGGATTTAAAAATTAAATAAAAAATTATCTGATTTGTTGTGATAGAAAATTGGTTCTGGAGTAATTGTTGGCCTATTGGTCATTTTCATATCTCATCTCAACATATAATCTATGTGTTTCTTTTTTACTATGGGTCTCTGTGAATTAGCTTGTTGAATGTTTTTTATGGTTTGATTTATGTAGTCTTTGATTTTTTTTTTTTTGGGTAATTGAGCGGTTTGATTTATTTAGTCGTTGATTTGTTTTTTGGGGCAATTGAGCAGAGATGGTGGATGCAATGAAAAATGTTGCAAAGCTTGATGTTGAATTGACAGTTGAAGAGCGCAACTTGCTCTCTGTTGGGTACAAGAATGTGATTGGTGCACGAAGAGCATCATGGAGGATACTTTCATCCATTGAACAAAAGGAAGAAGCGAAAGGAAATGAAGTGAATGCGAAGCGGATCAAAGACTACAGGCAGAAGGTTGAATCTGAACTCACAAACATTTGCAATGATATCATGACAGTCATCGATGAACACCTCATCCCTTCAGCCTCGGCTGGTGAATCAACTGTGTTCTTCTATAAGATGTGAGGGATTATATGCTGATCAATTTTTGGGTTGTGTGACATTTGCCTGGGTTTTTAGAGTTTGAGATTTTCTATTAATTTTATGCAGGAAAGGAGATTATTATCGATACCTTGCTGAATTCAAGACTGGTGATGAGAAGAAAGAGGTTGCTGCCAACTCAATGAAAGCATATGAGGTACTAGTCAATTTCTGAACTTTTTACAAAGTTCTATAAGGTCAGTATGTCCATGAGCTAAGGTTCACTCCCTTCATCTTGTCCTGATATACAAAAGAGTAACTATACTATTGTTGCTTGATCAATTATTCTTAGTAGTTTTTTTATGTTATTGGTTGTCATGGTCTCTATATGTTAAATCATTAGTATATTTGAGATTATTGGCTCGGTGTCTGGTTTAATTGTCTGTATTTGAGTGATTGTTGTCTGTGGTTAAATTCATTCTTCTATTTAACATTATTGCTCAGAGGTTTTTTTTTTTTTTTTTTAAATAAGTAAAATTGAAGTTTCAGTTCGTTTGGATACCTTAATGATTAAAACATCAAACATTTTTTAAAAAAAAATTATTTTATTTTTATTGATCCTGGAATGATGGTTATTGCCTTTTCTTCTCACTTTTTTGTTTTTGTCCTCGTGGTGCAATTTATGGTACTTTGGAGGGTCTGTAATTGAGGGTGTAACCTGTCATTTGTTGAGACTAGTATTTAATATGCAGTATTTCAGTGGAAATTTAGTTTTCAGAGCATTAACTATAACAGAAATCTGCTTTGCATACTCTATCTCTCTCATGCTGAATTTTGTCCTTAATTTCATCTTTTTGCAGACAGCTACCAGTGCTGCAGAAGCTGATTTGCCTCCTACTCATCCCATTCGATTAGGCTTGGCATTGAATTTCTCAGTCTTCTATTATGAGATCATGAATTCCCCTGAAAGGTCTGTAAGATACCATATGCATCTTAGTTAATATAAATTCTGTTGTTGCATCTTTTAATTTGACATAGAAGCTGATCTTTTTTCTGTACCCTTATTTTCCTCAGGGCTTGCCACCTTGCAAAACAAGCTTTTGATGAAGCTATCTCAGAACTGGACACCCTGAATGAGGAGTCATACAAAGATAGCACCTTAATTATGCAGCTTCTTAGGGACAACCTGACCTTATGGACTTCTGACATACCAGAAGATGGAGGTGATTTGTGACTTAGTAGCAGTTAAATTTCAGTCCAGATGTGTGAATTTTTTTGTTCCCTTTTAGCTGTTGGATTAGTTTGTTTTTTAGGGATATAAATTGTTTAGTGATTTAAATGGTTGGATCTAGTTTGGCCCTCTATTTTGAGTATGATTTTGATGAATTGATTTGAAACTTCTTTATGTTTTGAGAGTTTTTACATCTTTTCTTTTCCTTAATTTTAACTAATCCAATGGTTAAATATATTTATATGGATTTTGACATGGATGTATTCATGCAGGTGATAATTTGTAGAGAAGATTGTTTCTTTTTGAGTCGGGACATGTTTTTGTATGTCATTTCATTGAGAGCAACATTAATGAAATAGAAGTTGATGTGATTGATTAACATGCTGAAGGGATTAGGAAATTGCAATGGATTTGTGAACTTTATTAGAGATGATGCTGATTTCTTCATGTGTCTTATGATTATATGAGTCCTAATTTTCAGTGGACCACCAATTGGGTCTTACGTGTGTAGTCCATCACGTTGTAATGAAAAATGAAAATCCCAAATCCCAAGCATGTAGTGTGTGACATTCTAATGAAAGATGAAAATACCATTAACTCTTTGATAATAGAGATAATGCAGTGAAGATAACATTTATGGTTGGAAACTTTAAGAGGCTTCGTTTTGGACTACAAACTTGTATAGTTTGCATTATGTGCTGTTAGTGAAAGCCTCTTAACTATAAATAATCATGTTGAAAGCGCGTCCTATTGAGGTTTTTATATATATGAATAACCATCATAATCTTTAAATAGTTTGCTTCCATTGTAGCTAAAAAATTTACTTTAATTCTTTAATTATCAAATGTGTATATAAAGCAGCTGCTCTTATATATATATAAGAGCAGCTGCTGTACCTGCATAAGGTTGGTGGTTGTTTTAGTAATTGCCGCATGTTGTGTTGGAATGCATCATGTCAATGCTTTTTTTTTCCCCAAGTACTGCGGCAAAAATGCGAGCTGTTGATGGATGTTTTACTGTAAACTAAAAGGCGTGATTGTGTATTTGTGTGCAAAAGTATTTACCGTAAACTAAAAGGCGTGACTGTGTATGTGCGTGTAAGTATTTACAGAAGACTACTTTCATAAGATTCTTAAAAAAAGAAAGAACATAGTTCCTTTCTCTGTGCTGAAAAAAGAAATATGTAGTAGCCAATACACACATGCACATAATATTAATGGACTCCCTCCCATTGCCTTTTCTTTTCTTCTTCCTTTTCAAGGCCCCAACATATTCTAACTTTTGTTTTTTCTTATTATTTCGTCTCATTTGCTACAGAAGATGCTCAAAGGGTCAATGGCACTGCCAAGGTTGGTGGGGCTGAGGATGCAGAGGTGGGTTAGACTTGTATCAAAGCTATCATCATAATGTTGTTATTTTTCACTGCTCTGCGTACTGTATGACATCATTTATTTATTTCTGCAGTGACGGGGAGAGCACCTTGGACTTGTTACTTGTTCAGGGAAAAGGGACAAAACTTGATAGTCAAGCTCAGTGTTTACTTTAAAGTCCCCTTGTTTTCTCTTGCTGTCTTTTTTTTTTTTTTAAAGTGCCATATTATGGTGTGGTTTATTGTAGCATGATGTCTAAACATGATTGGTCCTACTTAACTCCCCCTGAGCATTCCCTTTCCGTTGTGGAGAATGCTGGAGTTTAGAGGTTTGTCCTGATTGCTGAAGGTGTTTCTCTAATTTGATGTAAATGCCGCAGGAGGAATTCTGCTATTTGGATTTCCTCTATGTTCATGCTTGAAAGTTCTTTTATGATTGCTAGCATCTCAAATTATTTTCATTTTTTGCACGTGCAAAGCCTATTGGCATTGCTACTATTTGTTACATATTTTGATTGGTATGGCTTCAAGAGTTCTCAAGCATATTATTAGCCATAGGATTGAAATGGAAGATAAAATAGTGAATTTCTAGTCTTTGGTAAATTAATTGTCCCCTCAATTTTGTGATTTTATGATGGATGAAATTGCCTGATTGTATGAACAAAAATTAGTTGGCAGTTTTTTTGTCCTGGAGCTAAGAGTACGGATTCTGTGACCTATCATTGTAGATTGGGAAGTCCGCACAGCTATATAAACGGTATTCGCTCCTTCTCATGTCTGAAATCCCACTATAAATCTAGAGTCACTCATCAAGTCATTACCTGTTAATACCATTACTTACTGCCAAGCTTGATGAAGTTGATGCGTGCAGGGTAGCGTGTGGTTTCCATCATCTGTTGCCTGATGGTAATGTTGGTCATCATGTTATTTTCTATCATCGCTCAAACATAAAGCAAAGTCATCTCAACTGTTCCTTTCCACTTCTAAGCCAATTCAATAATCTCAACTGTTCCTTTCCACTTCTAAGCCAATTCAATAAAATTAATTTTTCTAAATTAAAAAAAAATACCATTAAAGTCTAAAGCGACGCATTTATCAGTATCTTCTTTTATATTTACGAAAATAAAATCTATCTACCTAACTATTATTTATGAATTCAATCCGTCATTTTGGACAGATCAAATCATGAGTCAAACAATCGCCTTATTTTCATTGGTCATTGATAAAATTACCTACCGAGGACGGTGGGAACCGGGAAGTAAGAATCACACTTGCCATTCGAGAAGCACAGAGACAGAGAGAGAGAGAGAGAGAGAGAGAGAGAGAGAGCTGGTATCATCATGTTGATGGTTGAGCACTTAGCTTATAATCTCCACGTACTCTCCTAAAATCAAATGGCTAATAGCAATCTGCCTCGCAGAATTGTCAAGGTAAAAAACACCTCCACCTTTCGACTGCATGCATTCATTCATATAGATGAATCATTTTCTTTCTGTGGTTTTGATTTTTGTTTATGTGACTTTGTGATGATGATTGAATAGGAAACCCAGCGGCTTCTCAGTGAACCGGGTTGCCCTCTCTTCTCTCCGTAAACTACTTCACGTTCCATCTTAGGATTTTGATCAACGATACATATAGTAAACCAAGTTATTTTCGAGTAAAAGCATTGTGATTCTTCTACTGGAAATCAATATGGAATTTTCTTAGTGTTTTGTCTTTTTTCTTTAAAAAAATTAAAATAAAATATTATGCTACCAATTAATCCGTCTTAGTTGTGATTGTGACAATTTGCACATATATTTTATGTCAGTTCTGCTAAATGAGACCTGTAGATCCTCGTATAAATCCTGGTCTATTAAATGAGTATGTAAAATCATTTGTAATTTGTGATGCTTGTAAATAACTCCAGGAATTAGTGCCTCTCTTTCAAGACAACATGCGATATTTTAATGTAATGATTCTTGGTCCAACTCAGTCTCCATATGAAGGTGATTTTTCCTTTATTTCTATTTTGCACATTCTACGTGTAATTTTTGCAAACGTATACCATAAAGTATAAATTCGGATTTTTGTTAGCAGCATGTATATACGTTTCTATATCTTCTCTAGGTTGGTGATGTTTGTTTTAAGAAATTAAACCAAAAAAAAAGACTGATCATTTGCCAAAAAGATGAAAAAAGTTGTTTTTCCCTTTTCATCTTTCAGTTTTCTATTGTGTGCAACAACTATCTTTAAAATGCAGAGTGGCAGTTAATGATTGTGCCTGCAATTTCTGTTTGTTGTCATTGGGTTGAAAAATTTTCCCGTATTTGATGTTGTTTTTCACCTGAAAGGCATTTCTCTTTTCTGTTCATAATTGTTATTGTCTCCTTAATTTGTCATAATTTGTTTGTCCATTCTCATTTAGAAATTGATTCTGAAATGTGATTGAATTATTATTGATGGCTGTTTAGGTGTTGTAAGGTTGTGGACTACGTTTCTGTTCTTTTAAATTACTTTTTGATAGACTCTGCTACATGTCCTTTTGCTTTCAATGTAATGGTATCTATGATGTTTTCTGTATGAAAGATTGTAGTACTCTTTTTCCTCTGTGGTGCATGCATGTTTTCGCGTTCATATTGGATATAATCTTTTCAAATGTTGATATCTCTTAGGTGGGGTTTTTAAGTTGGTACTGTTTTTGCCTGAGGATTATCCAATGGCAGCTCCCGAGGTATGGTGAAACATTGTGAAAAGCTATTCCAATCATTTCTTGCGTGAGGACTATGTTTCTTGGTTGCTCAATAAGTCTTATGAAGAAGATCAAGCTTTAGGTGTAGATTGGAGGTCATAACAAATTTTGATTCATGTTGTATGAGATGGTTCCTTGTTTACACACACGACCTATGGCCTGCAATTATTTTGCAATCCTGGAAACTTTTTGACTTTATATTTATTTATCCTTTGGAAGTAATGTTTAATAAGGTCTAGTTTTTTATTGTTCTACTTTTTGGTTAATATTACATACACAAACGTGTATACAAACTGATATTATACAAAATGAACAAAAGTGAAAAAATCAACTCAAGAAATGGGAATGGATAATGTACCATATACAAAAGTCTGTTTGTGTGACATCATATATTTGATTAACTGGAAAATTAATTGTAAAGAATATGATCCTTGCAAAACAATTTGGAAAGCTAATTTTAAATCCTAATATTTTTTTTTCCTTTACTTCAAGTTAATTTTGTTTTTGTCTATGTTGATCCTCCTGTTAACAGTTTCGCTTCCAAACCAAAATATATCATCCTAACATTGATTAGGCAAGTCATTTTCTCATTGTTCTTTCCCATGTTTTAAATCTGTTGCCTGGCTGCCAAGTAAAGAAATTCTTGTTACAGCTCGGATAGGATCTGCCTTGATATTTTGAAGGATAAATGGAGCCCTGCCCTGCAAATCCGAACAGTTTTACTGAGGTAAACTTTTGGTGCTCCGAAATATTCTACTTAGTTTTCCCTAACTCGAATACAAATTGAGGGGTATATATATATATATATATATCTGCTGTCACATTGAGTAGCTTATGGAGTAATCTTTGGTCATCATACCTAAAAGCGAAATGTATTAACATCGAAATATACAATGATGGCTCAGCATCCAGCCTTTTTTGAGCGCTCCAAACCCCGATGATCCACTACCTGAGAACATAGCAAAGCATTGGAAGACCAATGAGATCGAAGCTGTTGAAACCGGTAAAAAGACGAGTTAATTTATTTTTGCTGTTTGCCAGGCGACTTTGTTGCAAAATTTCTGTGGTTTAACTAGTCACCATTCAACAGGCAATTTTGTTTCATGTTTCTTTTACTGTTGTATCTGACAGCGAAGGCATGGACCTGTTTATATGCAAGCGGAGAATGACGATCCAAGCAGTGAATTACCTGTTTGTAAAAATTACTATTACATCTGTATGTTGCAATATTGTCCGTCTAGTGTCTCTTAAACTAAAAGTTGAACAAAAGAATTCTACAGCCCATGTTTACTAGGCTGATGATACAAGTAGGGTCTTGTATGCGTCCACGAAATTCAATATTTTTTTTTTATGTCGATTATAGCACTGGATCCAATCGCAAGTATTAAGCAAAGTGGTTTTCCATTTGACCTTGCCGCTGAACATTCATCAATGACTTCCTAAGACATGTCGTTTCAATAAAAAACAAACAAACGACAGACGTATACCAAAACAAAATGGCGTAAAGCATGAAATTCCTAAACAAACAACGTCAACTATTTATATTCTCAAACAGCATTTCGTTCGCCTTGACAGATGACCTGTGAGGTTAAAAAGACAGAAGTAACCTTGTGTTTGATTGAAAGTCACAATTAAACCTACAGAGAAAAACATCAGCTTTTTTTTTTAATACTGTTCACAAAACTAATCAAAATGGCTTAGACAACTCCCGCCAAAACTCGCATAAACACTTTGACTGCGAAACAGAAGCACACTCAAGTGCAGCCTACGATCTCTTCCTTTTCGGCACCAATTTCATCGGCATTCCAGAAAAATCAAATCCGAAATACGACGACGTAGAAGCAGAAGAATCTCGAGTCAAAGATTTTGAAAGTTGGGAGGTCTCGGTGTCGCTGTTGGTGGTGGTGGTGCTGCTGCTATTGTTGTTGTCTAGGATACTGAGGGAAGTGACGCAGCACTCCTGCCAAGCGAGGTCGTTTAGGTCATCCATAACTTCCTTGAGAGTGATGGATACGCGCGACGAGATGTTCTCTTTCAGTGTGGAGCGTGACGGATCCATCAGACCCAATGTCTGCACGGCGTCGGTTACCGCACTCTGTACAATTTACGTTAGACATTCAAATAATTTTTCTGCTGGATTGTCAAGAAAGTTGATAATTATGTCTATTTTTCTAATCTATTTAGAGCAATCTCTGATTTTCTAGCTCCATTAATTTTCTTCGGAACCAAACAGAACGTCATTAACACTTTAAATGAAAAACATAATTAGTAAAAAACAACCTAACCTTTTGAGTTTTCACGATTTTTTTGAAACCATGCATTGAGATGATCTGCAAAATTAAAAGATGGAAAAGTAATTAAATTAAGCGAATTAATTAAAACGAAGATTGAAAAGAGAATTAATTACCTGATTCAGAAAATCGACTTTGAGATCAACTTGCTTGCGCGAGAGAAAAAACTCCATGTATTTTTCCATGGATATCTTATTCTTCTCCTTGCGTGCTTTCATTTTCGGATTTTCGTTTCACTTCTCACTTCACCTAGCTAGCTTCTCTAGTAAGCTAATCCTAATTCGTATATAAAATAGAGTGCTAGAGTGGACTGTGGAGTAAAGAGTCACGCGACTGTATCTGTATTTTGTTAGCTGACGTGGCACCTCAGCTCATCCCTTGTAAACTTCCTGTTTGGCTGTTTGTTATTCGTGTAGCAGTTAATTCATATAAATGGGATCGATGATTCACTAATTATATTAATATACTAGACTGAAACCTACCTTTTTTTTTATTTTCAAGTTCTAGAACTAAGAAGGATCAATCAAAAATTGATGGTCAAATCTCGAATATGGTAATTAAATAATTAAAAAAAATAAAAATTTGAAGTAATTAGTGAAAGTATAATTAAATGATATAGATAGCTCAGACCCAACAATCCAACATGATATTTCAAGGAATTTTAATTTTTAATAAAGAAGAAAATTTAATGCAAAAAAATTAGCGATGCTTGGTTACATAACATATATTGCAAAATATAAATATCGTTTAACCAAAAATTGTAACTGTTTGTTCAAGAAATTACTAAAATCTTGAAAGTAAAGGTCTAGTTGAACAGGAAGAAGCTTATAAATTAGGTTTATGACAAAAGCTTATCGACAAATGAAAGGAGGGTTAATATGAAACAAGATATTGGGACGAATATCACAATGCAACTATTGCTTCGTATTCACCACTAAACTTTGTCAATATATCTCCGCCCTTAACTTACTAATACTATATAAACTATAAATAGGAGCTCCTTATTTATCCGCGCATATTATATGATTATCAGCCATGGCAGGCAGAGAAGGAAGGAGCAGTAGTCAAGAGTGGCCATGAAGAAGCCCTGAAACTGGCGACTGATCTTCTACAAGAATTTGATCTCCCTCAAGGGCTTCTCCCTGTTGCCAATGTAATTGAAGTTGGGCACGTTAAAGAAACTGGGTACATGTGGATTGTGCAGCAAAATAAAGTGGAGCATGACTTCAAGATGATAAGCAAGCTTGTGAGTTATGATACTGAAATCAATGGCTATATTGAGAAGAAGAAGATCAAGAAGCTTAAGGGAGTGAAGGCCAAGGAGCTTATGCTTTGGCCTCCTGTGAGTGAAATCAAAGTTGATGATCCACCAACTGGAAAGATTCACTTCAAAAGCCTTGCTGGGATCACCAAGACTTTCCCTGTTGAGGCATTTGATGCTGGCCAGTAATGTTACTTTGGTATTGCATGGATGGCCTCATAATCAATTCATTTCTCTGTGTGAATGTTCAAGGTTTGTTGAATTGTAATCAGGCCTATATATAACATGGCCTTAATCATTTCGAGGGTTTCCTTGAAAATCTTCATATCCATATTTTTACAGTGAAAATAATCTTAATTTATGCTCTTGTTTGTAAATTAAAAGCTAGCATCTCGGCTTGATTATTGAACATGAATTCCAAAATGTGTAAATTTTATGGAATTGTATATTATTAGGCTTTATGTTTAAGTGGGACACCTATAATGTAGGTCAAGACCAAATTAAATTAGATTTAGAGTTTCTTTATCATATATAAATAAATAATCATCGTTAACTTACACGTAATTATATTCTCGATATAAAAAGAATTAAAATACTAATAAACCATTATAAAAATAATACTACTAGTAATAAGACTCTGTATAAAATATCACTCTCTTTCTCAAGTCTAATATATGCTCATGGAGGCTTTTGTATCATAGATTATTTCTCGTAATATCCAAACAACAAGAGCAGTTATTCAACTTAAAAGTATAGTAAAACTTCCTTAGAGGATCTAATTAATAAAACCTCAGATATGTCCTAAAACTAAATGAATTCAGGTTTCATATTTACATATTAATAAAAAAAATTACTGAATAATAACCCTTTGATGATCACAATCACCACTATGGCATCCATACATTAAATTAAATCTGAATAGGTGACACATTCTTTTAGTGTTGTCTCTACATCGCTAACACATTACATTATCATTACATTTAATGATAACAAATCTCATATCACGTATTACAATAATTACACACATAAACATTCAAATATCGCAGGCTAACTTTTCAGTGATAAGTGTTAAAAACCCATAACATATGTCCATGCATACATACTACGGAGGAGCTAGGAGGAGGATGATGAATGATGAAGTGTTGTACCAAAATGGAGCTTTAGGATTTCAAGGGGATTCAAACACAAGGATGACATTGAGGCTGCAGGCTGCCTCTGTGCCTTCAAACAACCACAGTCAGCTAGCTGTACGTACCCACCCGTGCCATACATTACGCAATTAATTACCATCACCTTGGATCTATCTCTTTTCAGGGGACAACAGGCTCAGGCTCTGTTAAAAAGGAAGAAGCACTGTGAAGGGTATTTCTGTAATTGAACAATCACAGCACTTCCCCTCCATCATTGCTTGCTGCTGCTGCCGCCTAAAGGTAAAGGTAAAGGTAAAGGTGATTTACAATTTAGAATAATCCGAAATCAGTCAGTACATTTTTGTTCTTTTTACCCAAAAGAATTCTTGTTACAAACAAGTGGGTGAAAGTAAATGGTTTAAACTGAAAATAAGAACAGGTTATGAATTGAAAATTTCAAGTTGATAAAATAAAAAAAAATTAACAAAAACAGGATTGACAAGGTACAAATACAATAGTGATATGCATGCAGTGACTGCCACTTCAACAAAAGACACCAAAAGTGAGAAAAAAGCTTGTCCATTAATTTAAAAAGTACTGCACTAGACCAGGAGAGTGCCCAGCAATAGTTTGTTTGTACACAAGATTGGAAGCAAGATTTGCGTCTGTGTGGGTTCCAGCCTGCCAGAATCTTGATCGAGGTAGATGTACATGGTAAAAGTAATGATAAATCCAAATTGTTATTACTTCCCGAGAAATAAAGTAGGTATATTTTTCAGAATTATTTGCCACCCACAAATCCTGTTTTGCTTAGTTTAATTTAGTGGTGAAGGGTAGTTAAGCGATTAAAATCATCAACAGTCCAGCAGACAAGCCATTCAACAGTGTCACCTACCACCCAATTCATAGCTCAAGAAAATATATGTACATTGCTACCAGAGAGGTGATATATATAATTTGATATTGTACTGCTTTTCCAGCTTTTCTTGGGACACAAAAACAGGACTAGCATCACAAGTGATTAAAAGAATGTTGTAAAGGAAGCTTTTTTGTTTTTTAAATTATCTTAATTTTTTCTTCGAACAAAGGGGGGAGGGCACGTTTGCTAATGCCTTCTAAAGTCTTAAGGATTTAAGGAGAAAGCATATGTAAGGAAAATAATAATTAATTACCAACAGCGAACTAAAAGAGCTATTTTCTCTCTCGAGTTCTGATGAAACAATTGTATAGCTGATTATGTCACAGGTAAAATTGGTAATCCTAATATAAATCAAGAAGTGTGATGAATAATAATCTGGAGAATTACCACCAGATAGTGAAGGGGCTTGAGCCATGAAAACAAGAATGAATATGTATCCTATAGACTGTAATTTCTCACTGACTCCTCCAAAAATTGATGGCTTGGGCAGATCATCTCCTTCACCTTATCTCCATTCTTGTAAATCTTAAAAGTTGGAAGGCTTCTTATACCCTCGGCTTTCGCTACTGCCAAGCTCTCCTCCACATCCACCTTCAAAAACAGTCAAACAAGCCAAAATTGTTTACATGTCTTACTTTCTAGATACACGCATAATATCCATATTTGCATTTTTGGCATAGGAACGCTAGATTTTATTCTGATTGAAACGTTTATATTTGCAAATCCTTTCTAATAAGCACAAACAAAATTTAGAAACAGTTGAATAAGTTGAATTCATACTCTAAAGGAAAACAAGGCGAAAAGAATTTAAAACTTTCCTAAAAATCCAACTTATGAATCTTTGTAAACATGGAGTAATTGTTATTGAACTCATGTAAAGACAATGGAATGAAGTGAATTGATCTCGTCAACTTAGGGGAGTAAGTTCCGTACTTACCTTAAAAAAATGCACAGAAGGATATCTAATGCAAAGTGTATTTACAAATGGGGATATTTCTTCACATTGTTCACTGGATGCCACTTTAAAATGAACTACGGAAACACCTGAAATCAACCAAGAAAGTTGAGGTAAGCTGAAGACCAGAAGAGGAGACAAGAAGTAACACTATGTCAAGAGATACCCCACCAGGAGAGGATATTGCAGCCTTAAACTTTTCTAGGCTTGACACCTCTTCTACTTCACCACCCAATTTCGTATTATTTACCAATTCCCCGCAAGATTTCTTCAGTGCAAGTTGTGCATGCTGCAGAGCTTCAGCAACCTCATTGTCTCCGGGAAGTCCCTTCCTCAAGGCTTCATAATCTCTCACAGCTTCTGACCACCGCCCAAGCTGTAAACCCAACAGCAAAAGATCCAAATATCAAACAAAGGTTACAAAGAAAGAAAATGCTATGTAAAACAGAGACATAAGCATAGTGACATGAAAAGCAAAATGCACATTCACCTTTCCATTTGAGACAGCCCTGCGAAGAAGAGCCTTTCTGTAATTTGGTTGTATTCTGAGAGCTTCATTGCAATCCTCTATGGATTTTTCATATAATCCAAGCTTAGACCAACAAACTGCTCTATTGCAATACAGAACGGAGTTCCAATTGTCATATTTGAGGCCTTCCCCATAAGCCGAGCAGGCTTCTGCATATCTTCCGGAACTGAAAAGATCATTACCACAAGTACGGGCCCTTACAACCATTTTTACATTCTTTAGCACTGTTGCGATATCTACATTACTGCAGTCAATAAGACCAGCTTTCTCTGCTGCCGAAACTGCATTCTCAAATCTGCAACACATCTATCGTCTGTTCTCACTCACCCCAAATAAATAGAGAAGTAAGTTTGAATTTGAACCTCATAGTTCAGAGCTCACCTTCCTAGTGCCATCTCAACCTGTGCTCTGACATAGAGAACATAAGCTTCTGCAACCATACCAAAGAACTTGATTTGTGAGAGAGGAGGATAATGCTCAAATTTGGGCACGTTTGATAGACAAGAATCTGCATCTTCAATTTGGTGGAGCTTCAAAAGTGCTTCTGCTTTACAAGCAACTATCTGTGAATTCCATTCCAAGAAGTTGAGACAATCTGAAATGTAGTTCTATATCAGCCAGAGCTAGTGAAAAATATTGAGGTTAGTAGTTACACCTGAGGAGAGGAGTCCACTCCTATTGCCATCGCCGCATCAGTTTCCCTGAGAATACTCTTCCAATCGCCAATCTTCCTGCTCTCTGCACATCGATTTATATGCTTCTCAAATGACTGCAACTTCAGCAACTCAGCTGGATCTGGGTGTTGCCCAGGAAAACAGAGATGACGCCTGGCATTTTCAACCTGCCCTAATCTGAAGAAGTAACCGAGTTAAAATTGTTGATGAGCCTTCATGAAAATGATGCCTAGACAATGAAAAAGCGAGATGTACATGAAAACACATGAACCTAAATTCGAGTGAAGCATGGAGAACCATAAACTTTAGATAGAAACAAAAACGTTCAAGCAAAGCATAACTAGATAATGTTAGATATTCTTATGTTGAGTCTTTGGAGAGCACACAAACACATACACGACTGATAGAAAGCCAAAGGAAAATCATAACCCCGAAACCATCACCGTCACACAGCAAAATAGAAGAAACCAGCAAATTTTCAACAAACGAGCTGAACCAATTCAAGAACTTTTAAATTTAAGTACTGTTAAAAAAAAAAAAGGTGGACGGTTAGCAATGCAAGGATCAACCAGGGCAAACGTGTAACTTTCAAGAAGGAGGACACCAGAATAGTACGTTACTTGGAAGAAAGAAACATGAGATCTAATATCCAAAATTAACACAATTGGAAAAGAAAAAGAAAAAGAAAAATAAAAGATCACCCATTAAAGAGAACACATAACTGAAACCAAGGCCCGAGTAAAGAAATAGCAATCACACAATGCAAGACAGAAGCCTACGGAAACAGATCCAACCAATAAGAAAAACAACACAAAAACACTAAATCCAAGAAAAAGGCAACAAACTAATAACAATAACATATCTTCCAAGAAATATACAGCAGAAAACAAAGCAAGAACAAACTCACCTAAGATAAAGTGAAGCCAATCTCTGGTGAGCCCTGCTGTAACCAGGGTCCAACCTCACAGCTTCCTCACACTCCAAAACAGCCTCACTCAACCTCCCCATCGCCGTCAAAGCCGCCGCCCGGTTACTACGATACGCAGCGTTTTCAGGCGACATTGATATGGCCTTATCGTACAATTTCAAGGCCTCGACAAAGTTCCCTTTTTTATACATCTCATTGCCCGCCTTCTTAACCTCCTCAGCGTCTACTACATTCCCCAATTTCGCGGCGCCACTATTACCGCGCATAATGCTGCCGTGTCCGTAGTTCCCCGTGCCCGTACCCAACGTGTCAGTCCTGTTCGAAACACGACAAGCCATGCCCGTTTTAAGGATCTTCCCGGACGGACAAATGTTCCCACTTGGTAGCATACCCGCTGCGCTTGGATTTGAAGAAACTGAATGCGCTCCGTTTCCGTTAGAGATACTGCTACTACTGCTCGCCGTGCTGAAACTTGAACCAGAGTAGATCAATGGCGGACCCGCAGAGACTGATCTCCGGTGACCCGGTTTCAGATTACGTTGAGGAAGGGCGGATCCAGGAGAGCCCGAGAGCTCGCCGGAGTGGCTACCAGTGGTGGTTTTAGGCAATTGAGTTGAGTTGTTGTTTTTGCCAGAGGCTGAACCAGAACCAGAAGAGCTGGAGCTGCTGCTGGATGTGGTGGCACCATTGCTGTTGTTGTTGTCGTATTTAACCGAGGCACGTGTCAGCAATGGAGAAACGGGTGAGCCCAGATCGAGCTCTTTGAAATCCGGCTTGTTGCTGTTGTAGTTGAAGTAGAGAGCGTCAGTGAATCGGGTGGTTAGAGAATCCAAGTTCACGTCTTGTATGGATTTCCCTGAATGGGACATTGTAAAAACACTTCACTCTGCTTTGGGTTTCGCTGTTATTGTGGGTTATGTATACTATGAGTGATGTGTTGGAGAAGAAATGAAATATCAAAAATGAGAAGAGAGGGAGAGAGAGAGAGAGAGAAGAGAAGAGAAAGGAGAGATGTGATGGGGATCTCGTGATATAAAAGGAAGAAGCAAAGAATGAATGCGAGTGATACTGATACCAAATGCAAATACCAAGTCAAGTTTTTTAAGTTTGAGAGAAGAAGAGAAGATCAAAGCTTTTAATTTTCTTCCTTAATATTCATCTTCTCCTTACCTGCTTCTTCACGAGACCACTACTACTCTCCACCTCTCTCTTTCTCTCTCCGTCTTCGCCTCGGCTTCTTTTCTTCTTTTTTTTTTTTTTCACTTTTATTAAATTTATGGGATCTCTTTGCTTTGCTTAAACTGTAAATAAATCAAATTATTCAACTTCTTTATACTTGTCCAATAAATATATATAATTTATAAAATCTTCTTTTGGATATAGAATTAGACGAAGAAATAAATGCGTATGCAAGAAATTTCCCTCGTATTAATGAGTCCACTATCACATGTTGAAATTTCTTTAAGGATGTCTTAAGATGATTTTTGGGGCACTAACACCTAAAGATTGTTTAATATCCCTAAAACATTATGTATTTTAACTATAAAAATTATTTTTAATAATTTCATAATTTTTATTATATTTATTTATTACAATAAGTCTTAATCATTAAATACGTTTTTTAAAAGAATTATACGTGGATATCAACATGTATCATAGTAATAAGATGTATTCGGACTTAACTAAGATCTTTTACGCATTTAATATTTCTTTAATTTCAAAGGATTTGATAGCAGATAAATTTTAATAAGAATTGATGATTAAGATATATTTTTATTCTTTTTTTATTAATATATATTTTGCGATCGACAACCACATTCTTGAAAAATAAAAAGGAAAAATAAAAAATATATTAGATAAAGATTCGATGAGGATGAAATATTTACCCTTAAAAACTGTTCGATTTTAAAGTGCTTTACTGTGTATAAAACATTCTTCAACATTCAATAATTTCTCAAAAGCTTGTCTAAAACTAAAAAAATAGATAAAAAAAAAAGAAAGTAAAAATTTATGTCATTACTTGGTTTGTGGGCTTCCACTATGCCAGTCTTTCCTTTTAATTTGTTAGTTGTACAAATAGCTTTTGCCAGCAAATTCCTTTGCATGGGGCGCCGCGTCCCTTCATTTGTGTGAAATGCAACTCTTTCCTCTCGTTTTGGGGCCAAAGGTAAATGCCATCCTTTCCTAATTTATTCAATCAAAGCCCCCATATAACAAAGAGAATCCCGTTTAAGGAAATTTATAATTAAAAAATTAACAATAATTAATTAATTGTTAATAATCTATTATCAATTGCATTAATAATCTTCGAAGTTGCGTTGAGTTGAGCTGGCCATTGGCCGGGGCTTCAAAGGCCCTGCCATGCCATTCCATTTTTATTATTAGTGTTAACGATGTGGGTTACTTCAACTAACCTAAATTAACTTCTTCGATTCACTCCGTTATATATGTTCCGTACTTTCCTTATCTATGTAGTAATTCCTTCCGTTATTTACCAAACTACCCATCTCTTAATTTTCTCTCCAAAGTATTTTTTTTAATGATATTATCATTCTTCGTTAAGTATTAAATAAACAAGTATTATTTATTTTGTCTTATATGATTGGATCCTTCTCTTCGGCCCTTGCTTTCCCATCATTTCCCAAACCCAAATTTGGAAACTTGCCCATTAAATGATTTTATAATCTAAACAATTAACTTAAAAGGTAATTTGGAAACTATGTTTGTTTTTTAATCCAAATTCTATTTTATGTATTGTAAATTTTTTAATGCGTTTTACATTCAATTCAACCACATATTCTTTTCAATATTCAAAATAATTCAAAATCGACCACATATTCTGAAATTCAATTAAAAACAAGAACACAAAATCATAAAATGAACACACCCTTAATTTTTGAATTCGTCACTTACAATAATATAACTAGTACTTCTTTCTTTTTACCCATTTTTGGGCTCCATATCCCAATTTAGTTTCTTTGCAATTTGTGTATAAATTAATTAATATTAATATTAATTTCATATTGTACTTGTTACCTGCCATAGTCAAATTCAATTAATTTATTTGTTCAACTCTTATGCGAACGAAAATTCTAAGATATAATCGTATAATATCATCCTATTTCCATAAAAGATTAATTAAACTCAATAGAAAAAATAATTATTAATAAAATTATACTTATTAATAACATTGGATACTGCATTATATCATCGTTTATTTCTTATGCTCCCTTTTAAAAATTCTGTTGAAATAATTTTTTGTCAACAACATTGGTTTGCCTATTTAGGAAAAGAAAGATATAAATATTTTTCACATTTTATTATTATTGTCCTTAAAAGAGACTCTCCAGCTTTTAAAAGTGGTCCTCAAGAAGATGATGAATTTTGATGATGGTATTGAAGAACAAGCATTCACAAGAGGAATAAATCCCATACGTCTCCTCAATTACGAGGACCATATCACAACGTATAAAATTAAAACAAGAAAAAGTTAATCAATAAACGAGTAAAATTAAAGTAAAATGATAAAATTTATCACATTCATTGTATCAAAATCACAAGCATGTCTTGTCCTTCTATTTCCATAACATACCATTTGTAGTTGCCTCATCAAACCGCATGCATGTATTGTTTACAATTGTAAAATATTTATAAAAATTTTCGATAAATATCGGGAAAATGAAAATAAATAATGAAAAGGGTAGAGTAAGGGTAAAGATGTGAATAGGGGAAGGCAGTAGGGGTAAAAATGGAAAAGAAGGGATGTGAACTGGAGACAGTGGCAGCTGGCCATGTGCAGAGTGCCGTGCCAGCTGGGCCGTTCAGGGAACCCTAAGCTAAGCAATAGCATTCCCCAGCGGCCTCCAGCTAAGCACATGAGACAGTCTTAAAACTGACGCCGTCAAGTAACGTTGACGGAATATTTCTCTCTTTTACGAATATTTTTGTTTTTGAGCCGAGCCGAGTTGGACATGATGTTGACTACAGAGGAACAGCCACGTAACCGCACCGTGCCCATACCACCTTCACCTTGGATCCGCGTTTCCTAGTCACTTCACCAATCATGTTCTACGCTTCCATCCAACTTTCCCAGCTCAGCTAAGGTCGGCTCAAGTCGGCTTACTAAACCTTTTCGGTTTCCCGTTCTTAAAAAATGTTTTTGGTACTTTCGAAACAATTTTAAAGAGTTATAAATAATATGGAGCTTACTATGCAATGATTAATCGACATGTATTAATATAAATTTTATGGTTTAATAAAATCTTAGAAGTGTTCTTTTAATATGATATTACATATATTTTAAGAAAAGAGAAGACAAAAGGTTAGCGAATAATGTGATAAAATTGAAATTAAAAATAACTTATTTTACAGAATTATTGAGATAAAATGATAGAACAAAACCTTTTATTATGTCATTTTTATACAATGAAGGTAGAAATAATATTGATTCACGAATTTTAATAAATTATAAGTGGGTTATTGTTTAAGGTAAGCTATTGAGATTGCACAATATTTTAGGATACACTACAAAATGTTGAAATTTTAATAACAAAAAATACGGTTAATGTTGTCGATAAGAACTCTCTGACATTCAAATTAAACTTCTTACACACCAAAAATCTTTAGAGAGAGAAGTTCTCACGTAAGAAAATCTAAAGAGGTAGTAGAAAGACAAATGTGCATACCTTAAGCTTAAGATAAAGGGTTTATATGGTTGAAACTTATACTGAAGATAAAGGGTTTATATAGAAAGTTCACCTTAGCAAGGAGCTAGTTATGTATAACTATGAAACTTCTTTTGAGATGGCTAGGATAATCTATCATTTATAAGGTAATCACCCTAAAAAAAAAAAAAAAAGAGTTAGATGAAACTTATAGAAATCATCACCTAATATCTATTCAATTTATAAGACGCATCATATTAGACAAGCACTTAGAGGTCAACCAGCCCAAGGTGACCTTCCACATAATTTTTGAACCAAGACAACCTCCATGGTTAGTGGCGACCGATCCGCTCCTTTAAGGACTATAACACATATCATTTATTAATATTGTTGTATGTATTTATTGGTTAGTTTAGTAGAGATATCAAATCGTGGATATATCCTTTAAAAAGTACAAACAATGATCCACTTCATTTATGAGCATTATGAGAGTTGTATGTACACTTCTTTGTTTATCCTTGAAGACGAAATTATGAGAATGGTTGCTATTACTTGTTATAAAGCAAAAGTGAAGTTTGGTAATCATGCAATAAATTTTTATAATTATTCTTCATTTTTAATTTGACAAAGCTTACATTATCAATGCTTCTTGGGCTCTCAATTGTTCATATAAATAGTTAGATGAATTTATGGGAGAAAAAAATTAATGGAGATGTTATAAATTTTAATTTTCATAACTTAAATAAGTTTTCGACCGGTCTAGTTGTCAAGAATTAATTTTGATAACGCAATAAATTGATAAATACTTGTTAGTTGGTTAGCAATATTATGAGTAACCCCTAGTTGATATTTCAATAAATTGATAAAAAAAAAAAAAAACTCCCCTTCTATATACCATTTTCTCAATTCATGTTTATCACTATTGATGCCGTGGTGATTTTAGCCATGCCAAAGCAATTTGAAGTGCGGCGCTCGGCGCAACGCCTAGGTAGCCACACGGACCATACCATCTTAGAAGTAACAAGTCGACAATTAAAATAAAAGACACTTTTATCGAGATTTGATTGATGCAAGTAAAATCTTATTCTCAAAATGGGAAGTAATTGTAATTAGCACAAAATGATGGTGTCTTTTAACTTTAGTTCCATAAATCAAGCTTCATACTATTTTAAGCCAATTTACCCTTGCATTGAGGATCTTAGTAGTTCAAAAAATATATATAATAAATAAACAATTTCCTAATCATAGCAATGCTCTAATGTTTCCCATAAATACCATATTATGATATTAATTGTAGTATTATTATTATTATTATTATTTGAGTACCATCTTATCGAGCCAAGAACGATAACCAACTCATCAAATGCTTATGATGTCTTGCATCAAAACTCGCCTTATACATGTCCAAGGCAAACCAGAAAACATTGACATTGGTTAACCTTCAACATAAAAATTCGTATAAAGTATAATATCCACACATGAGCCTATGTGGAGAAGGTAAAGTTATTGACTTGAAATTAATCACCAAATTGGAATTAAAAAAATATAATACACACATTTTCTATACTAATATAATAAATATAAACCAAGTAAATAAAACAATCCTTTTATAGTATTAATTTATTTTTGTTCGAAGCAAGTCAAATTATAAGATTTTCATTTTCCTTATCCATTCGGAAGGTCTTGGAAAGTAAAACCATGAACGTTGATGTATTTATATTCTAATTAGTTGTAGATGATAACATTCATATTGAACCAAATAATATTCGTCCTTAAAGCCTTCAAACATAAAATAAGAATAATTATTTACCTTATATTACATGATTACAAGATTCAGAAGAGACGCTAATCCTATTTATGATCTGCTAAGATTATGGGCATGGGGATGGGGGGTCCTATGTGATGTTAAATATTCAAATCAACATAAATTGGACCCCATCTTGAACAGCTAGCTTGCCTTAATTCAAACTGCAAAATGCTTGATTATGAAATCCTTGTACTTGACTGAATAAAGTAAAATAGCCCCACCTTCGTCTTAGTTTCAGAAACTATTTTAATTTTTATTTGAAAATATGGTAAATGGAATGCTGACTCCCTGTCAATATTCTCCCTTCAAGTGGTAATTATGACATTCAGAAAATACAACCCATTCTATATTTGCAATCAAACTAAAATTCGATAATTAATTTTTAAATTAAATAAATAAGTATTAAGATTCTGTTCATTTCCTTTTGACGGATTTACAAGCTTTATGAGGAGAGGCGTTCGTGTTTGGAAGCTGAACAAAACGACAACAAACTTTTTGTTTTCTATTTTGAGCTAAATAGAAAACAATAACAATCGAAACGAAATTGCGCATGAAATGTCTTTTAGACTTGATCACAAGTTAGAAGTGTCATGGTTTGGAGTTTTGGACTTTTTGTTGTAATTGCAGAGCAGAGCTTTACCTAATGTGGTGACTGATGGAAGTTGTAGGGAAGTTAGCAGGCCTAAAAATAGGCCCAAAGTGAAGCGCAGAAGCTGAAAGCTTGGTAAAGATTTTGTTCAAGATCCCATGGGCACATGTCAATGATGCCAATGCCATCCATGTGATCCAAATGATTATGATGGTATCACAGTGGAGTGCATTGATGAGTAAGCTTCTCCCCTGTCTCCATGTTTATTCCTAAACAATGAATGAGTGAGTTCACAAACAATCTGAGAAGCGCAGTGTGCTCAACAATTTGGGAGCAACGACGGTGATACAGAAATGAAAGTTAATTTGGAATTTAGCCATACCAATAACAATAGCTATAAATGCAATGGATAACACTGCCAAGCCCTTGTGACTTGTATGTTGTCAGTATAGTAGCCTTTTGTTTTCAAAAGGTTGAGTTACAAGACTAGTCACTGCTTATAATCACTAAATCAAAATATTTTAATGAATATTTCAAGTGAATGATTTGTTTAATCAACACTTGATAGGAGCGTGGGATGAAATGTTTAAATCAATGAATGAAACGGCACAGTGAGAGCATTTTTCAATTTTTGGATGTTTTATTTTTGTGGGTTTGATGTGATAACTTTGAATATATACAAAAGAGGTTACAAAATTTAATCCATGTATAACTGAATCAACTAATTTTCAAACAAAAAGACAAGATTTTAATAGTGGCTTAAACGGAACAATATGTGATCAGATCAAATCAGAAAATTATATCAGGCACGCAGATGGGTAGGCCTTAATTTCCTGATGGAATTCAGAATAGCACGAAATTGGAGAAAAATTTTGTATATAAATACCAAATGCAATCGAAAGTAAGTGCATAACTTACTCATCATAATTAAAGCAGTAGTAGCTCCAATGGCATTCACAAACCAATTCCAATGTCTTTGCTTTGCCTTGATCATCGTATTGGGAGCTTGGGTTCATCAAGCCAAGTCTCGTACTCTCCCGGATGTGACAATGTACGAGAGGCATGAGGAATGGATGGCTCGTTATGGGCGTGTTTACAAGGACGCTAATGAGAAGGAGAAGCGCTTCAACATTTTCAAGGAAAATGTGGCACGTATAGAAGCTTTCAACAATGCAAATGAGAAACCTTACAAGCTTGGCGTCAATGCATTTGCAGATCTTTCAACTGAAGAGTTCGAAGCACAAAATAAATTCAAGGGCCACATGTGTTCCCCGAAGACAACTTCATTCAAGTATGAAAATGTCACAGCAGTACCATCTACCATGGACTGGAGAAAGAAAGGAGCTGTCACACCTGTCAAGGACCAAGGACAATGCGGTAATTACAAATCAAGCCTTTTTTTGTGAATTTTCAAAAAAACAAAAAAACCAACCAGAACTATAACACCATTTTTTTTCTAAATAATCATATCTTCAAAAAATTCAAATATTATGATAAGCGCTTAACAAACTGACAAATATTTTGTTTTTATAGTTGAAAACCAGATACTATACCTTATTTGATTATATCATCTAAATTTTTAAAAATTATAATTAATTTTTTACAAATCCCTATAATTTTCCATTATTTTTCAAAATAAGCTTTTTTTTATGAAATTAATACTATATAATATTGTTTGCAACTTATCTGGCTGACTTTTGATTCCATGACAAAATATGTACACAGGATGTTGCTGGGCATTTTCGGCAGTTGCAGCCATTGAAGGAATTAATAAGCTAACAACCGGTAAACTAATCTCTCTATCCGAGCAAGAGTTGGTGGATTGTGACGTTAAGGGTGAGGATCAAGGCTGCAATGGTGGTTTAATGGACAATGCTTTCCAATTCATCCAGCAAAATCACGGGATAACAACAGAAGCAAACTATCCCTACCAGGGGACTGATGGAACATGCAGCGCCAGCAAAGAAGCAAACCATGCAGCCAAGATAACCGGACACGAGGACGTGCCGACCAACAGCGAAGCAGCTTTATTGAAGGCCGTGGCTAATCAGCCGGTTTCTGTTGCCATTGATGCTGGTGGGTTTGATTTCCAGTTTTATTCAAGCGGTGTGTTTACAGGAGAATGTGGAACTAGCCTTGACCATGGTGTCACTGCTGTTGGTTATGGAGAAAGCGATGGAACCAAGTATTGGCTGGTGAAGAATTCATGGGGCTCAAGCTGGGGAGAGGAAGGGTACATAAGGATGCAAAGAGATGTATCAGCAAAGCAGGGCCTGTGTGGCATAGCTATGGCAGCCTCTTACCCCACTGCATAAAATTTAAATCAAAGGCAATGTTGCCTCTAGCTATTTCATGTATGTAATGTGTGTTACCAATGTGTATGCATGTCTTGTCTTCTATTAACATTTCGGGTTGTTCAAAATTCTGAAGAATTTGATCATGTACCTGAAATGAGTCTCTGTAAAACTGTCATGTATAGTGACATTTTTATATATAATATTATATATGAAGACACTTTCAGTTACTATTAGTTAGTTCATGTCTCAGAATCGTGATATCGGTGTCTCCCGCTTCAGTTTCTAGCAATAACCAGAGACGAGGAATTTAAAGGTTCGTGCAATGTAGAATTCACAATTGGAGATTGTAGAATCCGTTATCTAATCTTTTTCAAGTTTTGAAGGAAATGATGACATGACATGTAGATTTTAATATTTTTGGATGGCTAAGATTTATTCTTATTCTTTCTTGTCAGTAATATTTTTGTTACCATCAATCACATTATAGCAAGAAGCCAAAGTGGAGATAGGGTGACGATGGAATCTTGATACTTTGCACGAAAACACAAAGCTAGATGGACAACAAAAAGGCGCAGCATGTAGTTTATCAGGTTCACAGTAGATGCTGAAATTTAAATGCCTAGTTTGTTATGGGTACCTGACCTCCAATTTAGTATCCTTCTATTTTATGTAGGAATCAGTTCAACTGTTTCGATATTGCTCGGTAGAAAAGCGAAGTAATCTATTTCCCGCGGCAATTTGATGAAACTGATACGCAGAAAGAAGAGGCCCATTTAGATCGTTTGCTCTTGCCTTAATGCATGCTTCAGGTCCGATCTCCCGCTTCTCCAATCGTGGAAAGATATGAGAAAAGTCAATGACTAGCTATTTTCCATAATATTACGTGCACAAAAATTGTGTCCCAATTTTTTATTCTAATATTGTACCATTAACGTCACCACCTCTGTTGCCTCGTTAACCCAAGTTCGTGTGTTACCATGAATGATCCCAAATCAATTAGGTTGACATGATTTAAGATGCAAAGCTTTGTTCAGATAACTAGATAATCTAACCATAATCTGATATCAAAATCTGAAACAAAATCAAGCAAATATAAGATAAAGAAATCAAAGCTCGAAAGAAAATCGGCTATTGAATCTTGTTAAACTCATTTGAGCCTTTACTCTTCGAGCCTTTCTTTACTCCACTCCCTCGATGTAATCGTAACGCAATCAACCTGCCTACTTTTAAGTTATTCTCATTGTACCGTCACCATACTTCGACATGAAGATTGGGTAAACAAACAGAACGAGAGCCCGTCCTCCTCATTATTTTCACTTATTAAGTAACGCAGAAAGAGAAAATAAAACCTTCTCACTTAAACTTACTATTAAGCCCGAAGTTTTAAAGCATCTCCTCGCGTCTTGTTCAACAAGATACTCGACATAGCGTAGTCCAACATATTATAGACAGCACTCAAGTGACTCCACCAAGCAAACCAGATAAATACAACTACAACTCAAATAGTTTACTAAATGTTCTGCCTCGACTATCCCTGCAGTGAGAGGGAATTTTGTTGGCTACTTCAAGCTAAAGGTTCTCCAGGAATTAATTGCTAGATTGACGCAACTCTGGTCGCACGAAATCTGCATCTGGTGGAACGGAAATGTCAACTGTAGGTCTCAATTGGGCACAGACTTCAATGGCTCCATGCACCGGATCTGAAAGGAAGTTGCTGATGAGATCTTGGTTGATGGGAGCACCGCTGTCCACTGCCACCAAAGCCTGCTGCGTGAGGATGTAATCAAAACGTGGAGCCCATTTCCTTGATCCTAACCTGGCTGTTGTAGAGCAGTTATCCACCATAAAAGAAACTCCACGAGCATGCATAAATGGATTCAATGAATCCACTGACTCGATCACACTTTCATTGATGATCTCAGAGTATGAGTGCCCTTTCTTCCTCAAGATTTCAATCTGCAATTTTAAATCCAATTGCAGGCTATCACTAAACAGAATATGGAAAGGATCTCAATCTACAAAATTCAGATTTCCCCATGGCTATTTCCTAATTTAGAGGTACTAAGTTCTAGAGGCACCAGATTTTTCCTTCCCTTTTTTTTTTTTTTGGTTGAAGCCATTCAAGATCAATAATTGCTCAAAATTTTCAAAATGATACAAAGTCTGTTTTGTTTTTTTTTTTTTTTCAACAAAGAATGGTACATAATTATTATATGGTTATGAATAAGTAGCCAATACACCCACTAATCAAGTTGCTTAACATGCTACAAAGTTATTCTAAAGGAGGGCTTCATACCTGGGCCATCATTAGTGCCACATAGACACCTGCAGTGAAGGGATATAATGGACCCAAGTCACCAGCTGGCCTTGCTGATCGGACTCGCTCACCAACTTTCCACATGCGAGTCTGATCAATTTTTCCCATTGGGAAAGCTGGTAGACCATCCTTTTCCTATAAAACAGAAGTATGACCAAACATCAGTTTTTATCACAAGATCGAAACAACTACTTGAAACAAATCAAATGATTTCAAAAGTAAGATGTAGACAAATATTTCACATCAAGTCCAACTTATAGATGGCACTCACATAAAAGCGACGCCCAGCTAAGACAACACTGCGAATCTCACTCCCACTGGCAACATCTTCATAGCACTCGTACAAGATGTCCATGCATGGATAATATGAGGCACTATAAGCAGTCTCAAATTCCTTTTTGTCCTCTTCAGACAGGGAATTGTAAACCGACAACATACCCTGTTAACAGAATAGAAAATTGGAAATGATTAGCTGTGCAAATGCAACAACATCAAGAAATAACTATTTGTTTATGTAAAGGGAGATGTGCAGGGAAAGGGAATTTCATTACAAAGCTACCTGAGTTGAGATGGTCTTTGATATAATTCCAGTTATGCACTCAACGGTATTCTTGTAAGCCAGATCCTCACTCATTCCATGTTCAGTGTACCTTCTAAACAAGGACTCCACAATTCCATGAACAGCACCAAGTAAAATGCCTATTAACCATAGAAGCACAGGTCAGGAATTGAGCAGCCAACGCAACATAGAATATAGACATGGCAAGACACTTACCGCGCTCCCCAAAGATATCACTCTTGTACTCCTGCTCCAATGTGGTGGCAAATGTGAAAGGAGAACCAAGGGCAACTGACCATCCAAGGGCAACATCAGTGGCCCTACCATCGACATCCTGCACACATATTCAATACCCAGTACACCATTCAATGGGATTTCATTACAAGGCTCCAACAAAGACATGCACATGACTGGTACTCTAGCAGAGAGAGAACCTGGTGGACAGCAAAACTGGAATTAATTCCAGCACCATTAATCTCTTTGCCTTGAACATAGAGTCTCCTCACAGATGGACCCATTCCCTTTGGACAAACTGCAATGACACTAATATTCTTTGGGAAATCAAGTCCCATTGACTGCAAATGCCCAAGAAGAAAACCATGGGAAAGTCCAAGGATGCTGTTTGGCTTCATGTGGGAGAATATTTTCTCATAGTTGTCAGCCTGAAACATAAAATTAAATCAAATCCCCTGCAGCAGATGATAACTAAAAACTGTAGAATATTTCAAGAAAAAACAAGTATCCATTTGCTTCAATTAAAATTGGGAAAGAAGAAGAGCAAACAGCTTTCATTGTTTGATTCTCTACTATTTTCCCTTCATTTCATCAGGAAATACTAAGAACCAGAGAAGCCTTGAGCGAAGAGCATCTCTGTTGTATCACAGAAAGAAATGTAATCTGTCATACATATGTAACCAGAGTAAGCGACTATGCAGGAATTCCAGGGGCAAAAATAACTAACAAAAATCTTCACTATTATGTTTATTAGTAATTTCAATGTAAGCTTATCTTAACCAAAGCCCATCCTTCATCAAATCATTTACCAGGCTAGATAGGACCCATTTATGTCACACACACAAAAAATAAAAACAAATAATAATAATAATAATAACAATCCAGGAAAAATGGGGAACATATTTGATATCATTTTAGTGCAGCATAAAAAGCACATCGCTGGTAGAAGCCCACTATGAGTACAACATTTCATCCAGTATCCAAACAGCATCCAATTTGGGGGAAAAGTGCATACATATAAACAACACAAAAATCAGCCAATACTTCACACAGCATACAGCTCAAGATTTTGCTAAAACAAACCTGTGCAGCATCAGATATCAGTAGCAACACAAGATCACTGCCTGAAACAGTTTCATAAATATCACCCAAAGTTCCAGTCTCCTCTGTAAAACCAGCAGCACGAGCTTCAGCGAAAGAACGAGAGCCCTTCCTAAGCCCAATCTACGAAGCACACAGCATGCAAACAACCAATCAGAATAAGAAACAGCTTTAGACAAGAGCTATTGATCCACATAATATAAGATAATATCAGCCAAAAAAAATAAAAGGTAAAGAAAATAACGATTAAAACGAGATGGAAACGAAGTTAAGTTACCTTGACAACAATATCAGATTTTACTTCAGCAAGGGAATCCCTCAAATTCTGAGCTTGAGCAGGTCCCTGAACATAATAAGATAGTAAGCATGCTATAACACGATAAATTAGAAACCCATTCCCAATCATCCAAAAGAGACCCAATAATACATTAAAGGTAATTAATTACATCATAATTTCGACTGTCCATAACCAAAGTTTACAATATTTTTACAGTTTTTTTTTTAGTGAATGAGTTGATTATCAGAAGACGAGACCTGGGAGCCCCAACCGATAACACCAATTTGCTTAATCCCCTTCAATGCGGCCGGCAACAACTTAAACAAGTCCCTCCCTCCTCTCACAATGTACTACACAATTAACACGTGTCAAATTCAACAATTATCTCAAACGAAGAAAAGAATAAAACGATATTAATTAAAACAAGGTCGACAATGATTCATTAAAATTACACCTCGTCGTGACCAGCGAGTGAGATCTTCTCCTTCTTGAAGACGGAGGTCTCGAAATCGAGAGAGGTAGGAGTCTTGATCGTCGGCATCGACACCATGCGTGCACCGAGAGCTGACCACACACCGACGCCGCTGCTGCTGCTGCTGGCGGCGGCTTTCAGAGGTCTCAAGGACTTGGAGGTGGAGGAGAGAAAGCCGAAGTTTACAGCCTTTAGAGCTGGCTTTAGGGTTTTAGATGAAGATGGTGAAGTTGTCGAGAGGGAGGGAGTGAAGGATGTGGCTGCCGCCGCCGACATGTGTGACTGCTAAAGGGACTTTTGAGAGTTGAGAGGCGGAGACAAGAAGACTGCGAAGGGGAGAATGGGGAAATGAGGTTTATGAAAAGAGGGATTTTATGGTAGAAACGTGATTTTATTTGATACTTAGTTTGCAGCTGGCTATTGTGCGCTTGATGTATACTACACCTCTCAGTCCTTCGGTTACTGTTGTGTGTAGACTGTAGAGCCTAAGCGTCAGTGACTGAATGTCAGTGTGCCACATCAAACGGGTTAACCCGACCCGGCTTCGTGCGTTCCAGATTCACCACATTTTTTAACGCATAGGGTCCACCTTCGGTTATGTTTTCAATTAAATTTAAAATTAAATTGCACTGCTAGTAGCACGGCATCATTTGCCCCTAAGGCCAAAGCCCGGCATATGAATTAAATAGGGATATCAATGACCCCTCCAACGTATACGGTTACTTTCTGTTAAAGTTTTTTTTTTTTTTTTTTTTCTCAGCACAACACTACCCCAGCGCCGCGCGTGGGTTGGGGCTGGGGGTATAAGTGGGGCGGGTGTGGGTGTGGCGGGGGAAGATTGAGGTGTTATATTAGGTCTTGTTCGTCAATGAATTCAAAATTTATTTTTTGTGTTATATATTTTTTAATATAATTTACATTCAATCTCAACTACATATATTTTTAAAATTTAAAATAATTAAAAAATAACTATATATTTTTAAATTCAATCAAAAACAAAAATATTAAATTCATAAACGAACACACTTTTAATTTTTTATTAAGTTGGATACTGACGATACAAACTAGTACTTGGTGTTTCCAATATATGGGTGGCGCTATTTCCTTCCGCTTTTTTTTTTCATTAATAAACCTGGTTATATTAAAATTTTAATATGACGCCGGTGGTCAAAGCTCAGCATATGCATTAAGTACATGTATGATGGGATTATTTTGTTTCTTTTTTTATGAACATATTTACTTTTTATTAAAATTTAATTATTAAATTATTTTTCATCAAATTTTTATTGAATTTAAACATTTTAATTAACTTAAATATTTAGATTATTTTTATCCTTGATCTTTTTGAAAATGTATATATATAATATATTTTACATTTATATCAATAATATATTATTATTAAATTTAACTATATATTTTTAATAAAGTTTAAAAATAAATATAAGTATAAAAACACCTAGTTTTCATCTTTCTTGGTTGGCTGCAACTTATGAGCAAGGATGGCAAAATCCGGGTGCAAGGCGCATTTTGCATTTCTGCATCCAGACCAGATGATGTAAGGTCGTCCCTGATGACCATATTTTTTTTGAATTTTCTTTGTCCGATACGAGTGCAGTTTTTCTCAGATTTGTATATTCCCTCCCCGCCGTCACATTTTATCTGGATTTAATTCCCGCAAATTCCTCGGTTTTGTGATTCTACATGCTGGATTTTGTAACTTTACTCCATTTCAATTCATATTAAAGCAGAATATGTTTGCCGCCAATTGCGAAGCCTCTCATTAGGCCTATTACAGTACAGATATACAAATCTAGGCCATAACAATACAAATATACAAATCAAGTCCATTACAACTATTCAAATCAAATGCCCATTACTACAACACAATACAAATATTAGTATATATACATTATATAAAAATATCCAAATTCCAAAATCCAAATTTCCATTACAAAGTCGTAAAATTCAAATGATTCAATGAAAGTCCTAGTCTCCTAAAGGTGTAATAATATATATATATATATATATATATATTTGAATTTTTAAAATTATCAAATGTAGGTGCAGTGCGGGAATGGTAAATACCGCACCCATATGTCAAAGCCAACTTCACTCCCAATCCCACCCCACATTATATCCTTGCAAATATGAATAAAATTCCACCCAAAAAATCCGGATTAGAAGTGTGTACCCAAATCCTCCAGTCTTTTTTGCCATTCCTACTTGTGAGGGTTAGCAGTTAAATGCAATGGGTTATCTGGCATCTGCACCTCTCACCTCTCTTACGTCTATGCTATTATAGTCAAGCTTTAACTTCTTGTTGCTCAACATATTCTAATGAATGTGATTGCTTTAACCGTTAAAAAAGAAAGGAAAATTTTGAAAAATGACTCAACTTAAGGGGCCCCTTTAAAAAATAACCCACTCTTCGTATATTTGTATGTCATAACCCTTTTGGCTATAAAATGACCTCTATACCCTTAACAATTTAACTAATTCATTTTCATTTCATTTTCTCCATAACCGATACCCATCACCAAATCGTCCTTATTCCAATCCCCTTCGGTGACGCATATGCGGATAAAGAAAAGGTAAACAATTATAGAGGTATATAATTTATTGTGTTTTAAAAGTTAATTATAGTTGTATATTGTGTTTGGAGTGTTTGATAAATTATTTGAAGCTTGACATTTGTAAAAATTGTGGTTCTGAAGTCGATGGATGGAGGTAGACGATGACAAGTGTCAATCTGGTTTCTTGCTCAACACTCGATAAACTTTGAAGAACATAATACGAGTGTCGGATTACATGTAATCGACACTTGATGATAAGGGCTGTCGAGTGTTGGTTACAAGCAATCCGACACTCATTTCTCGATTTCTCTGCCTGATTATATGCCGATGCTCGATATCATGTGTCGAGTTTCATTGATCACGTAAATTCGACAATATTCGACATCTCTCTTTCATTATAATGTGCTCGAAACTTGACACCTGTGTCAAGTTCTGTGGATCACATACATCGCAGTATCTGAAACATCTCTCACTATCGAATGGCGTCCAACAGTGTGCTTGATACTCGATAATAACAAAAAGTATTGTCGAGTTATCATCATTCTTATCAAAGAACCCAAATTTTCTCAAAAAAATTATAGTTTTTTAGTTAAACTACTCGGATCACTTCAACCTAGCTTAGTTCATTTTTTCTAAGCTAATATCGTATTTTTTAGACAATAAATATGTAATAAATCATCTATAAAATACCATGTATTATATAAAACAATCGTATGTAAAGAGATTTTGTCTAAGAATGAAGAAGGAAGAAAGAAAGAAAGGGTACTGAGGTTATTTCGCAGTCAAAAGGGTCATAACATGCAAATATACGGAGAGTGAATTATTTTTCAAACGAGTTCCTTAATTTAGGTCATTTTTTACGTTTTTCTTAAAAGAAATCGAAATGTAAAAGAGAGTCTAGAAATAGTAAAACGTTCGTGGACTCATTTTCATAATAATCAAGATTTGTATTTACACAAAAAAGAGAGCATTCTTGTGAATAAAACAGATTGAAATTAACTTTCAAAATATAAAGTAATTATTAGGTAATAGTAAAACGGGCAACCGAGAGCGTTCCAGTTTGTTGAGGGACTTGGGATCTTAGGTTTGTACCCTTTCAGTAAAGCTTTGATTTCAAGGTGGGTTTAGAGAAGAGATTTAAGTCCGTAAAAAGGATGTAAAAAAAAAGGGTGCAAATTAGGGTTGTTCGCCAGTTTGGAGTGGATTTAGCTAATAATGAAACCAATCCAATGTTAATCAGTTTAAAGATTTTTCAATGTATTCCAATCCAATTAAAGAGTGAAATACAATTCGATCCAATTTTATAGAAACCATCATCCAATCCTATCCAATCCTATCCAATCCTATCCTATATAGAAAATTATAATTTGATCCAATATGATCCAAACTTAAAAAACATTTTCTAAAAAATAGTACAATATGCTCTAATCAAAATATATAATTTAGTTTGATATGACATAAATATAATGGAAATATATTGATGCAAATTTAAATACGATAATAGCTGGTAATATAAGACATAAAAAGTTATTTTTAAATTAATTAAAATGCTCAAATGAGAACTAACAATAAACATTTAAATCATCATATTACATAAATTACAATTTTAAATAAATTCATAAGACTCCAATGAGTCATACATAATATTAAACAATTTATTTATTATGTTAACGTTAGCGTCCATGCATTTTATTCTTGTATTTTTTTTCAGTTACTTAAATTAGGCTTTATTATATTAAAATTATAATTGCCATAGTCAGTTTTATTTTTTATATATTATATTTTACTTTTATTAGGTTTTATTAGATTGAATCAGTTTATAATATATTTTTATAATAGAATCCACCATCCAATTCAATTAATTCGATATTTAAAAATTCTAATACAATCTAATCGGTTAATTAACGAAATCCAATCAAAATTGGATTGGTTTGGACTGAATCAATCGGTTTGTACAATTGATTTAGATTTTGATCAGCTCAAGTACAAATAGCCCCACACATATTGGTATTATACTTCAATGAAAATACTGTATATTATAATAAATGCTATCTTTTATTGTTTCGGTACGTAGTATTTATTATTTTATTAAAGGGTCTTGTTATTATTATATAAGAAAATGAAAAACATCAACTATCATATGATTTTTGAAATATAAAATGATATTTAATATTAAGATTTAACTCTTCGCTTCAAAAACACTTATTAGGATAATTTACACGTCAGTTTAGATTAATATCTTATTTGTATTAAATAAAATACACATCGTCATCCTCACCTACGTGTTTGTAAAGATAATATCTTTATACGGGAAAAGTCCTTAATGGGTTATTCTTGTGTGGACTGAGAAATCGTCATTGGGCCGCAAACTCAGGCTTTTTGCACAAGATATAGTTTACTTGTGATCTCAACAAAAGCCTCCCATCATCTTCGTTTAAAGAGATAAACATTTCTGATAATATTGATTTCAAAATCCAATTACCAATTAAAAAAAAAGATAATTAGGTGGTGATACAGTATATTAAATGTATCAATATAATTGATAATTTAAAAGTTATAAATAAATATATGAAAATTATAAATGAGTATATAAAATTTACAAATAAATAAATAATTTATATATAAAAATTAAAAATAGATATATATAAATTTTTTTATAATTATACATGTTCATTTATAATTTTTATATAATAGAGTGTATTTTCACCCAAGGTATCCGATATTTCACCCTCCGTTTCATTCCTTCGCGGATTAGCCTCTTTTTTCTTTTTTTTTTTTTTTTTTCTGGGTACTTCTAGCGTACAATATAAATTTGACTAGTGTGCACTCGTATTTTTCTTATATCTTAATCGTGCTAGTGAGGCTTGATCATAATCCGCATTTAAATAGGATTTGATCTATCATCATCACTATTACGAAATGGATTACAAGCACAAACTGACAAAAGTCAAGTTGGGTTTGTTGGGTGTCTAATCTAAACAAGTGGCTGCTTTAAAGTGCGAAGTTGAACATCGCAACCAAAATCGTCGTTTGCCTAACTTGAGATTACAAGAATCCTATGAAAAAATCCCAACACACACAATGCCAAAATTATGTGCAACGATCGAGGGACAAACAAGAAAAAGAAAGCAAAAAAGTTGGATCTCTCAAATCAATCTTTAGGCCATGTAATTAATCTTGTAAGGCATAAATTCAATATTAGTCAAATGATTTTAAAATATCAGATTACGATTTCATTTTTTTCGTATTTGCTTATCTTAATTGATGACAATAATTTGCACATTAATTAAATTCGTGATAGTATCAATATCTAACATTATTTATAAATTATAATTCTGACGTTTTAGTATAAAGTTAAAACGAGTAAATAAAAAAAAGCAGCGTAAACCCTAATAATCCTCTTATATTACTAAATTTAAGTTTGACCTCAATGAATGCATCAAAATTTTCTTACCACTAAACCCTTCTCTCGAGATTAATTAATCGATTAAATATAATTAGAATTAAATATTAAAGATAATAGTCTAATATGCCAACCAAATAAGTTTATTAAACATTAGTGATAAAATATAAGATAGGTTATCGTCGTAGACTTCTCTTATCTTTTGATTTTACTTCGTCAATTTAGATGGATTATATTTTTTCATAAATTCAATTATTATGTTTTAAAAAAGTCATTGGAGGTCCCTTCTGTTAATTGACAATAAATTTTAACATTATCCTCGAAACAATTCAAAGTAAAAGAGTTTTAGAAGAATTTATTGATAATTGGATGATGACGTGTCTTAGCATATAATCTTACTACAAGACAAAAGAGAGGAGGAACTCGAGGTAAAGGTTCTGACTAGGCAAAAATAATTGAAAACAATAGCAATAATTACACTTAATTTTGTACCATATCGAAAAAAGATGATAAAGAAATGAAAAAAAGAAAGAACAAAAAAAAAAAAGGGGGAAAGAAACGAAAGGGAGGAGAGGAGGAGGAGAGGGGCCACTAGCATCGGGCATCGGGCTTGGAAATATTAACATTAGTGAATTTTACATTTACAATTATTCAATCGCAGTCAAATTTTATATAATATATGATTTAATATCCTATTATTATTATTATTATTTCTACTCTTTATATGATGGTAGGTTTGAAGTTTGAAGAGTGGACAGACAGTGACAGTCACGGACACTTGTACTCCACAAGCTGGCAAAACTTCCTCGACTTTCTGCCTTTGCAGCGGCAAATATGACCAAGTAATTCCGAGTCTCAGTCACAGATCTGTGTTTCCTTGCTTTCACCAGCTACTCGTCGTATATGCAAAAGCAATTCGCTGCGAACTAAGCAAGCAAGAACTAAGAAGTGTATCTTTACTTCTCAGCCATATGTTCTCTGGTTAAGTAACAACACAAGCATAGTATGGTATATATATACTGAAACTAAGTCACCTTTAGTTGGTGCTTGCTATCCATGGATCCTTATTCTCGGAACTCATGCAGGACTGAGAGATTGAGCAATGAGTTTTTGCCGAATAATGGGGTGCAAGCGAGAGCGAGAAATGGGTCATCTTCGTATCCTTCGTTGGTTTTGGATAGCGAGAGAGAAGAGCTTGTGGAGGCTAATGTGAGCCTGCAGACAAAAGGGGTACCCGTGGAGAGAAGTGTTGCGGCTTTGCAGAATCATATTGAGGCAGAAAGAAGGCGGAGAAAGAGGATTAATGGCCATCTTGATACGCTTAGGAGCCTAATTCCTGGTGCAAAGAAGGTAATATCTGCTGTTTCATGAGTTTTAAGTAGTTTGAAATGCCGGTTTCTTCCATTTTTAGTTATTTTATCTGTCTAAGGAGAATTGTTGGTTTCTCGAATGATTGTTATGATGAAGATATGTTACTCAATTATTTTCGATGTATAGAATCTTAAGCTATTCTATATCTTTATTTGACTTTGAGGGGAATTGATGAAGGTTTCCTGGTATGTTTTAGTGGACTATTAAATTTTTGTGAATTAGATGATTCGAGTCCCGAGATTGCTGTTATAACGAGATCAAGATATGTGGACTGGTTTAGTTTCAAAAAGCTGAATTGTTTTTGCTTTTTGATCTTACTGGAATATTGCAGCACAGGCACAACTTCGTAATGCAGATATCACATGTTTATTGTCAATTACTAACCCTGTGATCTTGCAGATTTCTATAACTTTTTATGTGTTTGATAAAAACTGAAAATCGGTTGGCTGATGTTGCCAATTTGGAATCTCAGATGGACAAAGCTACAGTGCTGACTGAAGTTGTAAACCAATTGAAAAAACTCAAAGTGAATGCTACAGAAGCGAATGAAGGCTTTCTCATTCCAACAGACATTGATGAAGTGAGAGTTGAACGGCAGGACAATGGAGTGGACGGAGCCCCTAATTCAATTAGGGCATCTCTATGTTGCAACTACAAACCGGGACTACTTTCGGACTTAAGAAAAGCACTTGATGCTCTCCATTTAATAATAGTGAAAGCAGAGATTGCAACCTTGGGAGGCAGGATGAGAAATGTTATTGTAATGACTAGATGTGAAGACAGGAACTTTGAAAATACTGAAGTATCTCAGTCTCTTGTGAGCTCTGTTCACCAGGCTCTTAGGTCTGTCCTTGACAAATTTTCAGCCACAGAGGAGTTCCTTCTAGAATCAAGAGTTTCAAATAAGAGGCGAAGAATTTCTTTGTTTGAATCTACCTTGTCTATTCAACAGGGGATTTCTTAGTCATGGTTTGCATTTTCTATTGTATATATTTGTCTGTGTCTATATGCCTTAGCATACAGGGTGGTGATAAGTGGTAAGTGAGTGATTGTGTGTACTTATTCTGAATAAGCTCAAGAGATTATTTGTACCAACCTCTTGTGCCTACACATGTAATATATCACTGATAGAGATGTGATTTGAGACAGGATCACGTCTATCCTGTTGATGTAATTGGTATAGGATGATTATCTCACTGATGCTACTTGATGAACAGGTCGATATGCAATGAAGAGACGTCTCAGTCTTGTGTTCATTTGCTAAGGGTTATATTAGGTAGGCTTTGAAACACAGTTCAACTTTTTTTTTTTTTTTGGTTTTTTTACATCTCTGCTAACTGCTAACTTGATGGGAGACCTTATGAACCGTTAAATTTAGGGAAGGCAAAAACTGATGGAGTTGTTGTACAATTAATTTTCTTGGGAACAAAATCACTACATCCTTAATATGCTGAAAGAGGTGCCGTGCTGGCAGGTTACAAATGTTGTTAAGATGAGCATCTTCGTAACTAGCACGTTTTTGGGACGAACTTACCTTTGACTTGACAAAATTAGTTGATGGTGGCCTTAACATGCTGGAGAAGATAACATGTTCTCCGTGAATCTCAATTTGGTAGCTTTTGCCTATTTGTGACTCATAACTCTGCCTAAGTGTGAGTTAAAAGATCGAATGCACTGAATCCGGCCCATATATGGGTCTGCTCTAAAGGGGTAGACTGGAGAAGAGAAAATCCTTATATCGGTAGTCTACAATGCCAAATGCTGATTATCCTGTGGTATATTTTCTAGATTTCTGAGGATAGAGGTCATGTATTCCCTGAGATTAAATAGCGTAGAATATTATGGAATATCTATAGCCTCCACATTGATGACAAATTGACTGGTTAATTTCTTTTCATTAATGCAATTCTGCCATCGGGGTTCGACCGTCCGAGTCAAATTACTAACTATGGCGGCTATGTGTGGTGTTGCTCTTTGGAAGACATGGAAGTTAAGCAATGGAAAATCTTGAGACCAAAAGACAAATATATGCATGGAAACAAAATATAAGATTATTCAGAAAGAGAAGCAGAAACAAGTGGGCTGAAAACTTTAACATTGGATTCTGCAAGATCTGTACCACAGAATTAAAAAGCAAAGAAATCTATACCCAAAAATGAAACTCAACATAACACCTATATTACTCCATTTGTGTGATTCTTCTAGACCTTGCTGCATCAGAAAGCCATTGCCGTACACATAACAGTTTCCTTCCAAAGTCTCCAGACATCTCCTCTTTCCCTGCTCTCCTCCATACTCATTTATCATAAAGCACTCAAATGGGTACTTAAACAAACTCAAATAGTGCATGAAAATCCAATACCTTGGTATGTCATCCTTTGATATAAAATACCCTGAAAAGAGGAAGTAAGACCCCATAAGCCCAGCGATCAAGGCATTCCCCATTATGAAATTTGGCACGAGAGCACTGAAACAAGCAACAAACGAGTTTGACATCAAAACTACCAGCCATACTACCAGTGAGAAGTAGAGAAAGCCATCGATTTCCCTCCTCAGTCCAACTAGCCAGTACACTGGAATGGTGTAGAGAAGAGACACGATCAATAGGAAAGGAAGGAAAACAAGAGTGTTTGATGTGACATAAGAAGAAACTCTATAGGCTCCTCTTGAGGTTTCTCTCATCAAAATTTTCCTCTCTTGCAAGAAAATTGGAAGGCCTTCTGTTGTAGATGATAGCAAGAAGGTGAGGCTGAAAGCGAAAAATCCCATTTGCGTTTGTAGCTTGAATCTCGTAGGATCATTATTTGCGTTCATGAATATCGTGCCAAGCACCACACCAGCAAAAACTGATTGTAATATTCTTGCGGCAAAGAGCTGTTTGGTCCTGCAAATATTTTTGGAGAACCTCTGGACCAGTATTAAGATCTCCTTGAATGGAGGATTGCAGTAATATGTTTTAGTTTCTTCACCATTGGCTTGGTTAGAATTTTCCCTGATAAGCTCAAGTACTTCCTCTTGTACATCTCTATCTTCTATTTCGCTTTCTTCAGTATCTATGATCATGGCTTCTGCCACTTCAATGGCAAACTCGAGCACATTAACATGCCGAGGAATGGAATGGCCTGCAAATACAAGCCGGTGCTCGAGGAGATGCAAAGATCCGTGATGAATAACTGTTCCATTTGATAGTAACAGGATTTGATCAAAAAGCTCGAGGATTCGAAACCCGGGTTGGTGTATGGTTAACACAATTGTCTTACCTTGCTTCATAGCCATAGATTTCAGCACCAAAGCTACATGAAGAGCTGATGCTGAATCCAACCCTGAAGTTGGCTCATCAATCAGAAGAACATCCGGGTCGTGGACAAGATCGACCCCTATTGAAACTCTACGCTTCTCCCCACCCGAAATGCCACGCCTTGATTCACCACCAATTCTCACATTGGCAACATGCTCGAGTCCAAGCTCCTTCAGAAGCCTCCTGACCCTCGCCACAGCCTGCTGAACTCCTCCTCCATGCAACCTGAGACGAGCGCTATACATGAGTGTTTCTTCCACAGTAAGATGTGGAAATAAAGCTTCATCCTGTGTGACATAACCTGATACTCTCCGAAATTGTCTAACATTCATTGGTTGCTCATTTACAAGAACGTGACCGGCAACTCTACTCAATGGAACCATCCCTGCAAGTATCTCCAAAAGCGTGGTCTTCCCAGCCCCACTTGGACCCGCAATTGCCATGATCTCTCCTGGTCTGGCTTCACAATTAACATTCTTCAGAATGCATCTATTAGCAGCAGTTGTCTGATTTCTCTTCCACCAAAACCAATTGAATTCATCAACTCGACTAGACAATATTCTGTAAGACAACTTCTTGGTCCGTATTCTATATTGGTTTTTCTGACCACCATCCTTTGTTGGTAATAATTCCATTGAGAAAACAACCAAAAAAAAAAAACGAAATTCAAGAGAAGGCTAAGAGAAGTGTAGAATCGAAACTAGAAAGAAAGTAGAGATGGGAATTAGATGAGCTAACACACCAAACTCACTGCAACACCCTAGCAAGCTAGCGGCAGAGCTGATGTATCTTTCATTGCATGCATGACTGACTAATTCATAAAACGTTGGCAGTGCTTTTATACAACTGAAACTCTACGTACGACACCTCGGAGGGGTCGTTGGGGGCAACAGAAGTGTTACTATGGTTGACAGTTTCAAAAATTGTGCAAGGACTAAATGCTTTTACAGCTTGAGTTGACTCGGTGTGCGGTTGGCGCTGCTTGGCACATCACTCGAATCGCTGTTCCATGTGACTTCTAATTTTCGGTTACGGTGCTTCTGAGCGGCCGTTTAAGTGACTATTTGTTAATATCAATAATTGGTGATAAGGCTGGGCCTTACCAATTACTATTCTCTTCTTCGCACTTTGCTTTTACTTCATTAATTTTATTTTGATTTTTTCCTTTTTATTTGCTCATTGTTGTACTATGATAATCATTCTATTTGACAAATGTATAGTAATTTGAATTAATTGTCAATGTCGTTTTTAATAAGAAATAAACGAAAAGTAAGAACCCTTTATTGTGAATACAAAAATTGTTTATCAGTTTTTGTAATTCAGAAAACGTGGCATAAATATAACTTGGCCCTCATTCTCACAAAATATTTTTAGATAACATAAAAAAAATCTTTTTCTCAATTTTTGTAAAAAGAAGTAACATTAATGCATGTAAAATATGATTCGTTATAATATTTTATTACGAATCTAATATGTCAAATCAATATGTAAACGTGGTATTTTTATATTTATGCAATGTCGTTTTTAATAAGAAATAAACAAAAAGTAAGAATTGTTTATTGCGAATATAAAAGTTGTTTTTGGGTGTCTGTAATTTAGAAACGCGGAATATATATAACTTGGGTAATTCTCACATCTCACAAAATATATTTTGATAACATAATTTTTTTTCTTAATTTTTATAAAAAGAAAGTACATTAATGCATTTGAAATGGGGATTATGTCCCAACCTTCTCTACATTTAAACTTTATTTTATCAATAAAATTTTTTCCCACTTTTTTTTAAATTTAATTCGTAGATTTTGAAAAACACATCACCGACTTCCCTTCTGCCAATATTACTGTCAATTATTTGTAAATGTATTAGATTAAGGAGAGAATAGTCATTTAAACTTTTAAAATTTGAGAAACAGAAATTACATCACAGACTTTTTTCCGTTAACATTACTTAATATTACCGTTAACTGTTTATAAATATATTAGATTAAAAGGGTAGAATAGTTATTTTAACCTTTAAAATTTATGAAACAGAAATGCCCTAAGAGGAGGATTTGGCCTTGAGAGACAAAATTTTTACAATTTCCCCCTAGACCGACTCCGAGTGAGTTGTTTAGGTGTTAAAAAACAAAATTATATTCAAGGCTTCTTCTTGTAATGACAAACATGGCGTCTTTACTCTTCAAGTCTTACATTTCCCCTTCCCACCTCCTCTGAATCTGTCTGCAACAGCACACTCTTACTGCCATTGACTCTCTCTATCTATTTTCTGCAACCATCCTCTTAAAAAAATTTTGAATATCCATCTCCATTGACAATTGAAGCAACGTAAACCAGCCAACTAACCACCAAAATTACAAAAAATAGAATAAAAAAAAAGAGGTACCAATGATCTAGTTGGATTATGTGCGATATAGCTTTCATGGGTGGTAAGCGATGCGGCTTTGGTGGGTGTTGCTTGAAAGGATGGCGTGTAGAGAGATTGTGGAGGATGCTTAGTGGAGGGGATGAGAGATATGGTGCAGATCTGGTGGGCTACAGCCATGACAGCGTTTGATTTAGGCGTTTAATGGTAAGGGATGGCAATTTTTGACACGATAGGTGACTTGACACGATGTTAATATGTTTAATAATTGTATCGTGTTCGGGTTGAGAGTTTTCAACACGCGAACACGATTATGACACGAACATATTTACGACACGAGTAACACGGATAACATGAATACATATTATACATGATTGACACGATAATACGAATAGTGACACGTTATAAAATAATATTAAATTTAAAAATATTAAACTTAATATAATAGTTTTAGACATTTTAGTTCCTACATGTATTTAAATTTTAAAATAAAAATAGAATTTTAAAACTTAATAAATTTTAAAACTTTAGATATTTTTGTCATTTAACAAAAATTAAAAACTTAATTCTATAACGTGTCATAATCGTGTTAACCGATCATAATCATGTCAATCGGGCCGTGTCAATCATGTAAATGTGTCTTAATCATGTTAGACGGGTCGCGTTCGTATCTAACACGAGCACGACCCGTTTATTATTCGTGTTAGCATGTATATCGTGTTATGTGTTTAATAATTATGTTGTGTTGGTGTTGACTCAATCTTTATCGTGTCACATATCGACACGATACGAACACGACCTGCGAGCACGAATTGTCATCCATAATAATGGTGGGGTGGGGTGGGGTGGGGTGTTGGATTGGATTTTGGGTTTTTGGTGATGGTGACACGATATTTTTCAGCCGTGGTGTTGTGGTTTAACTTGTTTTGGACGTGCTTTAAAATTTTTTGTTATTTCTTTTTTAATTGATTTAAATATATAATTTAGGAATATTTTTTGAAGGTTATTTAAGTAATTGTAAACTATTTGGACAGCAACATGATACCATCTAACAGAGATATTAACGAAGGAAAGTCTATGATGTATTTTTTAAAATCTAGGATTAAATTTATTAAAAAAATATTTATTGATGGAACAAAGCTTAAAGGTAGAGAGGTATGTTGTATTATCTCATTTAAAATATAATATATTATAATATTTCATTATGAATCTACTATGTCAAGTCAACATGTTAAGGTGATATTTATTGATGTTCTATATTCTTTCTAATCTTAAATTGAGAAGGAAATGATATTTATTGATATTTTTATATTCTTTCTAAGCTTAAATATTTAAAATAAGATGAGACGAATAATTATTAATTATTAAAAATAAAATATTAATATTATATATATATAAATTTTTAAAAATAATAAATTTAATGTAATACCGTAATTATAAAACGTAACCATCGTATGTCCGAACCATAATAACTCAATGACTACTTATTTGAATAGCCTCGAAACGATTAATGACTCTAATTACAAAGCCCACTTTGCATATTCAAATTCAATCAACGAGTACTTTTTAATTTTAAAGAAGATTTCAAAAAATAAGACAAAAATACAATAAGCTGTTTAACAAATTAATAATTAGAAAATAGAAAAAGAAAAGACAGTAATTGCCGCTTGTAGGCTAAACCCATGTGAATAACTATAAAATATGCGTTTTCATTTATGAATTATTTGTATAAAGTTTCTTTTATAAATTGATATAATTGTTTACCCAAATTTAAATTAATTTTACAAACGCAACGTTGGAAACATTAATATATTGTTTCCATGTGAATAATTATAAATTATGCATTTATGAATTATTTGTATAAATTTTCTTTTATAAATTAATATAATTTTTTATCCAAATTTAAATTAATTTTATAAATGCAGAGTTGTAACATTATTGTTATTTTTATAAAATAGATTTGATTAATTATCATATACATACGCCTGTTGTGTACATTGCGGGCTTGACCCTAGCAAGTTGCATTGTAATAAATAATAAGCAACATCATATTAGTAAGGAACCGTTGTTTATTTTGGTTACGTTGCTAATGCTGACTTTCCTTTTGGCTGCGTTTTGGTTATGTATGGTATAGCATAAGCACAATTGTTTGTATAATTTTTTATTTAATATGTGTTTGATTGTAAATACTATAAGAATAGGATAGTAAAATCTTGCATAAGGATGGCATAAGAGGCGTAAAAATTAACACGCGACCCCCCCTGGCTATGACCGTGTTACACTGTTTGCATTTATAAAACAAAAAATCGTGTCTTTCTCTATCTGCATTCACCTCTCTTTCTCTGAAATCCTCTTATCGCTCTACACTCATGAAATCCTTTTCTATATGTCATCTTTCCCTGTTTCAAACATAATCTGAAGTCGTTCGACAGCACCCAGAAAAACAAAAAGTCTGATCTCAAGTTGCATGTAGAGAACTCGTTCGGCAGCACCCAGAAAAACAAAAGAACGATCTGAAGCAGCTTGTGGAGAATTCGTTCGGCAACACCCAGAAAAACAATAGACTGATCTGAAGCTGTTTGCAGAGAATTAGTTCGGCAGCACTCAAAAAACTCTCCTGCTTCGAAGCTCCCTCATCAATCGTTTACAAGCTGCTTGCAGTTTTCTTTCATAGCAATTGAAGTTTATTTAAAAAAAAAAAGAAGAAGAAGAAGAAGAAGAAGAAGGCAAATAGACGAAATAGAGGAGAAGTGGAGAACAGAAAGAAAACTGTAACTTGAGTTAAGCGGAGACGGAAAAAGAAAGGTGAGAGAGAGAGAGAGATTATAAAATTAAATATATTATTTATATTAAATAAATTTTAATTAAAATTATTAAATATTAAAAATAATTAAAATAATTAATTATATATTTATGTATATACATATTTAGTTGAATATTTTTAATCATTTTTATTATTAATATTTTTTAATTTATTAAATTTTTAATAATATTAATTTGAATTTATGAATTTTTATTTTAATTAATAATTTATATGATTTTAATTGTTAATTATTTTAATTTATTATAAAAAAATTAATTTAGTTCAATCTAATCTTTTATCAGAGATAATATTATATAGTATTTAAATAATATAATAATAAACTAAATATAATATAAAATTTACTAAATATTAAATAATATAATTTTATACAATATCATCTGTTATAATAATAATTATATAATTTTATACCGTCCATCACTTCCAATCTCTGCGTATTAAAATGCATCCTCGTTTCCGAATTCTAAGTAGCCCTGTGCCTAAAGCGGCTTGCAATCACGTGAAAGGGTAATACTTAATATTCTGCTTTGTCAGCTATGATTATTATACTTAATAATAGACTTTTTATCGTGCTACAAGTACGATCTTGTCTTCTGTGAACTTGGCTAATGCAACCTACAAACTACAATCAATGCCACATTTTTTATTTGATATATTATAAGGCGCGTTAGTCAATCTTATCAATTCGATTGAAACGATGAATTTTATCTTATACTCACAATATTCACAATATTGGATGTGTAATCAAAGTCTCACATTGACTAGACATGAGAAAGATCATGAATATATAAATATGGACAAGTATTCTATTGGTATGAAGCCTTTTGGGTAGAATCTAAAAACTCAAAGTGAATAATATTATACCAATGTGGAGTTTTGTGCAGTCTATGGATCACTAACAAGTGGTATCAGAGTCCAGGTTCAGACTTAGCCAGGAGAATACGTGATGAAAATTCTCAGACTCAAACAAAGATGGTGAGCCCCTGGATCCGTGGTTGAGCTTTATTTGGCAATAGAGACAAGGATAGAGCAAGCTTTCGATGAAGCAGACAGATGACTGTCGAGGTAGACAAAGGCCTCAATAAAGCAAACGAATGAATGATCATTTGAGGGGAGGCTCCGAAAAAGAAAAAAAAAAACATACAAAAATAGTATGGTCCTTTGTTTGAGGGAGAGATTGTTGGGTGTGCAACCAAAGTCCCACATTGACTAGATATGGGAAAGATCATGGACGGTGTGGACAAGCATTCCATTGGTATGAGACCTTTTGGGTAAAATCCAAAAGCAAATATGGCTGGACATGAGAAAGATCATGGGCATGTAAGTGTGGATAAGCATTCCATTGGTATGAGGCCTTTTAAGTAGAATTCAAAAGCAAATCCATGAAGGCTTGAACCCAAAGTGGACAATATCATACCAATGTAGAGTTTTGTGCGGTCCATGGATCACCAACACCAACACACACTGTATTCGATTGTAAAAAAAAGTGAGAAAATCGAGAGAAAGAAAATGATTTAAAAAGTATTTTTTTGTTTGATATTAAAATTATAGATGAAAAAGAATTACTCATAAATTCATAAATTAATTAGACATAATTACTTTCAATATTAAAATATATGATATCTATTACTAAATGAAAATAAAAATTGACTAAAAGTAAATAATTACTTATTAGATTAATATTTATATATTAAACTAATATCAAATGTAAAAAAAAGCATATTAAATTACAATTACATTATAATTTTATCAAATATATCTATTATTTAATAAATAATACTACCACAAATTTATATTGATATTTATAAGTATTTATTTATATATCTAATAGTTAAAGTTAAAGTTTGATTTTTTAATGTGTTATTATTGGATAATATTAAAATATTGTTGTATTAATTTATATATTTAAAATAAGTTTGCTTTTTTAAAATGTTATCATTCGATAATGTTAAAATATTTTTATATTAATTTTTATTTTTAAAATAAATAAATATTTATATAAATTATTTTATTAAAAATTAAAACAATTGCAGATGACCAACCGACGACAGCTCTACAACTCCGACGTTTAATGAAGGTCGCTTATTGATGTCACTTTCGGCATCCGACGATCTTCCTCGCTATTCAAATTTCGTCTCCTATCATGTTGCCATTTTGTCGCCACGCGGTGATTATCTTTTCAGGATATGTCGTTGAACTTTATTTTCGCTGATAAACGTCACATGTTATGGCAACGATTTCACCCTCGATAGATAGATTGTCGATCGACAATCACTTGGTACCAGTAGTGACATCAGACGTGCGGATGTACCGGCGGTGGTTGAAAATGCTATCGGAAACAAATGTTTTAAAATTTTGTAATTTTTTATTTTTTGAAAAATAATTTTTGTAATTTTTTTAAGTTTTTAAAAAAATTAATGAATCATATTTAGAATTATTTTATTAAATATTTATAAAATAATTGTATTAATTATTTGAATAAGTTTAATTTTAAACATATAAAAAATATATAGGATTAATTTAGGAATTTAATAAAATATTCTTAAGAAAATAATGTTTTCCCTTGGTACCAAAATAGAAAGCAAATCGATGAAACTTTAGAAATTTGAATTGTTAGAAATCAGTAATCTTTACTTTAAAAATCCAACCAAACATGAGAAATGAGATTCCTTAGGAATCGTAGCGCCTTTACTTCTAATATTAACCAAACGAGTAATGCTATTCTTATAAACTATTTATACAAATTAATTCATATAAACTGACGTGACATAACGTGATTTGATAAATAAATACAATGATTTGATAAATATATATTAATAATAAATGATATTAATTAACATAGGTGATGTGGCGATCATACAGGGATATCACACAGTTTATATGTATAAATTTATATAAATAGTTTGTATAAATAGCATTATTCTAACCAAACTGAACGGTGACTTAATACCGTTTTCTCAGGAGTCAAAGGAATTTGAAAGATGATTAATTCGGAAATTTTTAGTTAGAAAAATAGTGGAGGAGATAAAATCTTTATTATCCACGTGGTGGCATACTACAGGTTGTTAGAGATATATAGAAACACGTGGCAAACTTGCTGTACTTCGTAATCTAGCTTTTGCTGACTGTAGTTTGCGTCTCTTTGGAGCAGAGCTGTAATGGCGTTGTGTGCTCCAATTCCCATACGGAAACTGTCTCTTCCGTCTTCGATAAGGAATGGAAATGCAAGAACAAGAAGTGCAAGAACAAGGCACTCGATGGTTGTGAGGATGACAGCATCGTCCGACGTGGCTGCGTACGAGGAGGGACAGCTGGAACGACCCAAGTGGGCAGGAGAGACGCCACTTTCTCGTCTTGTTGGAGCAATCATCTCCTTCAAGCCCATCTACACTTTGCTCAAGTTTGGAGCAAGACAAGTCCTTATCAGGTATCTTCTTTGCTTGAACTCTTATGTGTTTGTGTTTGTTAGTGTAGTTATGCTTACACTTGGACAATTGTGACTGTGGGTGGAACAGCACAGCTGAAAAGAATAACATTCCATGGCGGGAAATGACGAGGGAAATTCTGGACTCAGATGTTTATAAGGAGATGGAAAGCATTCAGAACGCGTCCATTGTGTACCCAGATTGTAATTCTATTAGTCTCTTTAATTCTTATTTGTTTGTTTTCTGCTTGATGTATGTTCATTCCATTTCTTCAACTCTCATTTCTAACGGGCAAAAGTTAATTAGCAATATTATTTAACGTAAGATCAACAGTGGATTCTCTTGGACAATGTTATGTGTTACTGCAACGGGTGTATTTATCATGCTTTCAGCTGTTTGTATAAGATCCTATGCAGCTAACTAGATATGAAGTTGTTGGTGATTAATTAAAGTTTGCAACACAACCTCAATTTTTCAGGGGTTTACATGCTCCAAACATTTGTTTTGTTATTATCTAGCCATTAACAACTTAACATTTTCTGTTTGAGACCACAGTACATTCCTTTTGTCTATGGAAAATACGGATTGTTGTCTGTAATGCCTTTAGGACTACAGATAAATGTGTAAAGAACTAAACAACAATTTGTTTTTCTAGTTTTCTTTTTCATTCAAACATGCTGCCTCTTTTTTTTCCCCCCTCCTCTTTTCCCTCTCACTGTTTGCTTCTATCTGTGTTATCATGTAAATCTTCTCATTCTAATTTGTTAATTACAATCTTCCTTTGAACAGATTATCTAAATCCCTTTCATGCATATGACGAAGGCAACCTTTCATGGCTGGTAAGTACTGATTCTTCATCTTATGGTTGCTTACACTATAATGTTGTCAATGTATTTGTGCTGGTCATGTTTGAAATCCTGCACGTTTTCCTGTCTAGTATAAGTTCCCATTTGGACATCATAATAATCAAAATTTATGCTGCTGAAGTAATTGTGTCTGTAGCTCAATACCTCTTGTGAACCACCTTGCTGAGTTTTTGAACTGACTTGTATTAGTGCTTATGCTGAAACTGTCTGTGGTGATCGATTAACTGAGATAAGACTTTTCAATAATGGAAATTACATAATCTGCATGTGTAATATTCAGTTGAAAGTACTATAATTGGAAAGAAACAATTTTACTTTCAAATTATATGTCAAATGGCAGGCTGCTGCAGAAGCAGAGGCGGCGGACTTGTCGATGACAAAACGAGCGGTACCATATGCTTCTTCAGTAGATGAAGCAAATCATGTAATGCGTGGAAATTGGCTTCAAGCAGTTGAGCAACATCATCAACAGTATTCTGGAGAGATCAGAGACATTCTAGATATTGGATGCTCTGTTGGTGGGAGCACAAGATATCTTGCTGACAATTTCCCTTCTGCTAAAGTCACCGTGAGTGAACAATTCTATTGTCAAATGAAATCATTTAATAGACATATAACATTTTAGACATTAGTTGAATTGATGTAATAAAAACTTTTAATGACTTAAGTTCATTTAGTCTTTAGGTTTCATATATCTCACTTTTTTTTTTTTTTTTTGGCTCAATGCTATTTCTGCAGGGGCTAGATCTGTCACCTTACTTTCTGTCTGTAGCCAAATTTCAGGAAAAGAAAAAAGCCCCAAGAAAGAATCCAATCAGCTGGATACATGCAAATGGGGAAGATACAGGCTTGCCTTCTAAATCATTTGACCTTGTCTCCCTTTCCTATGTGGTATGTTATTGTCCAACTTTAAATCCTGTAGGAGTTTTGGAGATATGTTTCAATGCAATGTGAAAATATCATTACTCATGTCTTAATTGTATAAAACGTAGAATCCTACTAATCCACTGATCTGTTCCACTAGTAGTATTGGCATTTGAAAGTTTGGTAGATGGGGAGGCACAATTGTGACCAAAGTATGGGCCATACTTCGATTTAGGGGCTATTTGTTATTGAACTAACTTGCTGAGTTTAGAGCTAAATCAAACATTGTTTGGGTGCCTTGTTAATGCAAACTGCTTTTCTTGTGTTATTAAGGAGACAAATTGAATCTGTACTGCCAGTCTAACTCATTTCAATTGATAACTCATATCAATTGATAAATATATCTCAATATATGTCTTGGTATGTAGATTTTCGAAAACACTCACAGGGAGATGATCCTAGCCTTTGGAAATCCCCTGACCAGAAATTTCTGTTAACACTACTGTGCCTTTCAATGACTTACCATCCAATGACTGAGATTTAATCCTCAAACAGTCTGAAAAAGTTGTTATTTTTCTTCTTTGTCGTGGAGTGTAAGTGTATTTTGAGTTCAGCAAATGTTAGCACTGATCATTAAGCTAGAACACGAAATTGTTTAACGGGGATGTTCATCTTCCTTGATTTCATATTAGAAAGTTTGCATTCTTCCATGTGTACTCTCTGCTCATTTTCAAGTCTTTTACATGTTTTATACTATTATAAATGGGAAATCGTGCATCACGTTCTCTTACTTTGCTCAGTAGTACTTTTCTAAGATTATAAACCCCCTCCCTAAAACAAATGATACAGCTCCATGAATGTCCTGAAAGAGCAATAATTGGTTTATTGAGGGAAGCGTTTCGGCTGCTTCGATCTGGAGGCACAATTGCTTTGAATGATATCGCGGTAAATTATCATGACTTTGTTTTTAGTCATATAATTTTTTTTTTTAATTTTGATGACCCATTGTTTTTTCTCTTTCTTTGATGCAGCCAAAATCAAAGATCATTCAGGTATGGTGCTGACATTCAACTCACAATTTGGTTTTAGTTTTTCTTGGCAAACTTAAATCTAATTGCGAGGTCCCGCTGATGTTGATAGAAATTTATACCAGAACATTGATTGCATTGAAAATTGCCAATAGTTTTGGAAATCAATGCGATTAGATGCTAGAGCTCAGCAAACAGATGGTGTAAGTGGGATGGTTAGAAACATTAACTTCGGTTTTTTTTCTTTTTTTTGGTAGGAATTGTCTCCAGTGTTGTTTACATTAATGAAGAGCACTGAACCATTTTTAGACGAGTACTCCCTGACTGATCTGGAAGGAAGAATGAGAGAAGTTGGCTTTGTGAATGTAAAATCAGTCCTGACAGACCCAAGACACAGGACTGTAACTGCAACTGTACCTCATTAACTTGTCAACACATACTCTACGGTTGATCCTATGGTAAATGTAAATGTAACAGCATTTTGTATGAGCTCCTTGTTTTGGTCTCAGCCCATTCATTGAGTTGAGAGACTTGTTTTTTGGTTTTCCATTCATTTTATATGCTTAAGGGCAGTTTAGATTTTTCTGCAGCATAAGAGACAATCAGTTCTAATTGTTTCAGTAAAAATCAGCTTATAAAAGATGTTGTATTGTGCTTTTCAAAAGCCACATAAATCTATATAGATTTGATTACCAATAGTAAACTTACATCAGTTATCAATTTACATTTGATGTTGTGGTTAGCTACAATACTACGGGTATTATCCCTTTTGCCCCATTTTTTCATTAATTATTCCTCACTTTTTTTGTGGAATTCATGATTAACCCAATAGGGCAATAGAGATATTTAAACATGTTTAAAAGAAAAAATTGTAAATTGATTATTACTACACATTAAAATTAAATTCCATGAACTGGGGAAGTGAGCAAAGAACAAAATTTATTTTATTTAATTGAGGATAATAAAAAAATTAGTATATGGTGACAGGTTATCAGGTTAGTTCAGAATCAACTGTTTGTGTACGAATAAATGTCTCTGCCTTAGAAATCAAGCAACGGAGCCAACTACTCCATCAAGCGGTACAAGTAAACTCCATCAGGATCCGTTAATCTCGTTCACATCATAAAAAATCACAGCCGTCTAATCTATAGCCTTAGACATAACCATTACCGTTATATGTTTTTTTTTTTTGGGTGCTCGGCAGGAAACTGAGCCCGACGTTTCCATTCCATGCTGTGTTGCGATCAATCTCATAATTCCTGAGAGGGCTTTTCCAGTTTCATTAAATTACAATCTAGTCCTCACATCACTGAAACCAAAATAACCAATTTTGTAGGAAAAAAAAGAAAAAAAGAAAAAGAAGCACTCTTCGTTGATCATGGAGAAAGAAGAAGAGAAGAAGAAACAAAGCATTGATGATAGCGAAGAAACTGAAGCGTTGGAGCTTGTTCTGTTTCAAGTATCTGAATGTTACGTCTATCTGGTAAGCCTCTTTGCTATTCATTTGTGTTTGTTTCTCTGTCAAATCTTGAGATTGGGATTTCTATTCATTCGAGAAGCTTCGGTCAATGATTTCAATGGCCGTTAATTTGTGGATTTCGAGAAATTCTGGTTCTTCTTGCTCTAGTCACACTTGATCTCTGATTCTAGTTTCATATATAAGTTTTCTTTTGGTAATTACTGAAAATTGACGAGGTGTATGTATCCATAAAATGATATTGGCTTTGATGAATTGAATGCATTTTGAACTAAGTTAGCGATGGTTATAAGATCAAATTATGTGCTTACTAGTTTTTTTGACTCTGAAAAGTACATAGAAAGATTGATTTGCGCCTGCATCAGTGACAATGCACATGATCTTTACTTATTGAATTTCTGTTGTTTCAAATTTTCTTTTTGAAATGTTATTGTAGACCTGATAAGCATTCGTTGATTCATGAGAATGGAAGAGTAGAAGTTAGCCTGATGTTTTAAGAGTCGGAAATATTGTGTTTCTCAGCAAAGAATCTTCGATTATTTGGAATCAATTAATTCTTCACATTAAATTAAGCTAATGAGGTTTTAGTAATCATAAATTGGACTGTGATTCACCATAAAATATGCTTCTTATTATTAATATTTTTTATTTTATTTATTTTGCTCACATCTACAATTGCTTATGTTTTTCATTATAAGATCAATCCATTTGGAGGCTATTCTACAGCCTGTAAAGTTACTTTGCATTGACAGACTTCTTACCTAAATAAGTTTGTGAAAGCTTTTCTTCTTTTATTTCATGTTTTTGGTGAATATTGTTTGCAAGGAGACATTTCAAAACATTTGCATGTCTTTATAGTTTTGTTTGTTTATATAAGTGAAGCTAAGTTGTCCTGATGCTGTGCTTAAGTCGGTTCATTTACCACCTTGTTGGTGGTAGCATAATTTACACAAACCATTGTATGCCGCGTCTTTAAATTTGTCAGTTCTTTTTTATATGTGATTCGAAACAGTTTTATATAATTTATCATACCCAATTTTGTGAGCATGCAACTTCTTTCTAAAATATCTTTATGGTCTCATATTGGGCTTGTGATACAACTGCAACCTTAAACTAATTTTACATATTCTTTTTGCAGATCCCCCCAAGGAAGAGTGCAGCTTCATACAGGTTGTTGCTCAAACTACAAGTTCTGATGCCTGATTTGCCTGTACCATATATGTTATAAGATCTTGGATATAATGTTGACGCTTTTAATTTGTTCTGTGCTTAATGCTTAAGCTTTATTTTTGAGACATTACAATGAAATAAACATAAAATGGTACATATTTTATTTAGTTATAAGACAGAGTTTGATAATTAAGGAGTCAGTTGAAGAAACCTAAAGTCTATAAGTCCTTTTCTAAACCCAAACTGTTAACAAATTCCAGATCTTCCTTTTCTCTTTTTATCTTTAGCAGATGAATATAGGTCATACAAATATAGATACTTTTCAGCATTATATTTGATGCAGGCTTTTCTGTATGCCAAAGTTCTAGATATGCTCCCAAGAACAAAAAATGAAGTTTTATATTATTGATGTTCATTATAGGGCTGATGAATGGAATGTCAACAAATGGGCATGGGAGGGGACACTGAAAGTTATTAGCAAGGGAGAAGAGTGCGTTATCAAACTTGAGGATAAGTCTACAGGTGAGGTTATATTGTCTTTTATTAAGACAAGAAATGTGTGTAATACCTCTTTATCATCCAATATATGTTTTGTAATAAAATTTTCTATTTTAAATAGGTGAATTATATGCTCGGGCATTTTTGAGAAAAGGAGAATTGCATCCTGTGGAACCTGTAATTGATAGCAGCAGGTTGAATTCATTTCTATCTGAACCAAAGCCCGCCTTGATTGGATTTTTCGTGATAAAGGATTATGTTATTGCACACACAAGGATTAAGTTCTAAAACTAGTTTAGATAATGAATTTTGCATTTTTCAAATCTTGTCATAAATTACAATTCTGAATGTGTTCTTTATCTGATATTGGATTTGTAAAAAAAAAAAAAAAAAAAAATCAAATAGGTTCCTAGGTTATTGAAAGTTACCTAATTGTTTCCCCATATTTATTTAATTGTAATCTATAGTCCGGATGGCCTCTGAGCGGAAGTCCTTCCTTGTGCAGGTATTTTGTTCTTCGGATAGAAGAGAATATCGGTGAGTAACAATGTCTGACTCTTCTTGCAAATTTATTCCAACTTGCTAATTTCATTATTTATTTTTTGATTGATCCTTTCAAACAATTGAATTATGTTATAGATGGTATTTTGCAATCATATCTCGTAGCATTGAACTCACTTCTTACCCACTGCCACTATCATTCCTTTTTATTTCTTTTCAATCTGATTATCATTATCTTTTTATTTTTTATTTTTTTTTTTGCTAGTTACTCTATGTATATATATCATTTATTTTTTTGTTATCATCTTTTTGCCCTTAGAAGATATTACTCCATATTCTTGATTTGTAATGGCTGAATTCTGCATGTAATTTGAAATGTTCTTGTAATAAAGAACTGAAGCCAGTTGATGAGTTTTGTATTAGTGGATTGTAACTAAATTAGCTGTATGTATCGTTCATCACAATGTGTTTCATGGCTTTATAATTGTACGGTGAATTATTGATCAGCATGTGACATAAGAAGAAAAACCTTGTGCTCTGCATAAAATTCTTGACTTCTGTTCAATGTTTCTAGCATCCTGCTTAGTTTCAAAATTTTAATCTGCCATGAGCTTGCTGAAGTTCTAACTTCTCTTGGCACTCTATTCACACATCACTTTTGGCTTTCTTCTGTTATGGTTCTCTTTTTAACCATCCTACTCAATACTTTGGAATTCTTGTAGATGGTCGCCTTCGGCATGCTTTTATTGGCATCGGATTCAGGGAAAGAACAGAAGCTTACGATTTCCAAGCAGCTTTACATGATCACATGAAGTACCTTTCCATCTGCCTATATGAATTTTTTAATTTTTTAATACAACCACATTGTCAATGTGCAATATTTTTTATTCCAATGCACTTTCCTTGTATTGTATTGAAGATACCTGAACAAAAAGCAAACCGCAGAAGAGATGGAACAGCAATTCCAGAGCACTTCCTCTGTCGATTACAGTTTAAAAGAAGGGGAGACCATTCATATCCAATTAAAGAATGTAAGCTTATATGCAATGTCATTTTAATGTCAAATTATATTTCCTCTATATCTATAAGCATTCTTATGGAATTTTACTCCTGGTGTCATCAGAAAACTGGTGGCAAAGTGAAGTCCAAGTACTTTGAGCAGGGTTTGAACAATCTCTCATTGGAGGATAAGGGTGACAGGAAAGAGCCCAAGATTTGTATCAAACCACCACCACCTCCTCCAGCGCCTCTGTCACCTGCTTCTATTGTTTGGAAGTCTCCGTCGAACTTCCCACCAGATATCAAACTTGAAGGAGCTTCTAAAGATGAGGCCCAAGATTTGAGCAAAGAAGACTTGAAAGGGCAACATCCTTCGGAAAATCAAAATACGCAAGATATACCGGATGACGATTTTGGGGATTTTCAAGCTGCAGGATAGAGTGGTCTTGAGAGGTTGATAGTTGTTTATACTCAAATTGTGAAAAATCACTTGTTCCTAATGAGTTGTGGTTGCAATGCTAGAAATTGAATACAGAACTGAAAAGGTTCCGTGCTGTTAAATATGTGGTAAAGACTAGACTACACATGGAGAAATCTGTTTGACTCAATTGTGCCACTCATAGTATTTACTTTCATCTTAATTTTTTAAAACATCAGTCTAGTCTAGGAAAAAGAATCAACCCGTCATTGATCCTGATGAAAGGCTCAACCGTGCCACTGGTGGTGTTTTCTGTATATTGTTTTGTCCTATTTTCCTCGTGTTCATACTATGACCAATATTAGTTATTCATTGTTTTCACAGCCTAACATATATTTATAAAGTCAACTTAGAAATACTTGCTTCAATTCTAGACTTCAAACATTACCATTTAACGCACAATTATGGGAGGCAATTACACCTAAGTGAACAAACAAGTGTTGCTGAGGGTTCTATATGCTTGAAATTATTGGTGCTTTTAACCGGGAGGTAGCAAAGTATCATGAAATAGAATTCTAGAATGGTTTTGTTTATTAATTTCTAGTAATTCCTTCAAATGTGCTAAAAATAGTATGCGTATATATTACTCCAATAATATCAAGAAATAGTTCTAAAGAGTTAAAATAGATTTATGTCTTAATAGCAACTATTTATAATCTTATCTTAAACCTAGAAGAGTTTTCTTAAACTAAGTACTTTTGTACTTAATATATACCTAAGAGAAGATTAAGGATATTATCTGTCCGACAATTAATTAAATTCATTTCTCGCTTAATTTACTCTTACACAAAGTATATATTAAGATATAAGCGCCGCCATCATGAACAAAATCCTTTCTAACATGTTCACATAAGAATTTGGAAAATGATATTTTGACAATTTATTACTTAACATGATAAACTTTCGGATCAATTGAACCTTCAAAAAGGTTGAACTAAGAAATTATTAGAAAGCAAGCACTTATAATGGTTTGAAAATGATATGCATGTGGAAGTAAATGCCAATTGCCTTGTGCTTTTCCCATAAAAAAGGCTTTTTAAGCACAGCGCTAATTCATAATTTAATGCCTATTTTGATAGTGTTTCGATGACTGCTAAAGTAATTTTGGCCCTACATGGAGCTTTGTCACATATCTCCAATTTAATTTAATGATGTTTGTTTTATATTCACTTTTATTTTGTTGTCTTGAATTACTAGTGTTTGTAGGAAGGTAGTATTTGATATTCAATTCGGATAAGATTCATTGTTTACTGAGATATGAAATGTGTTATTAGAACCTTAGGGGAGATTTTTTTTATTTGAAATTTAAATAGATCTGAAATTTGACTAAAATCTGAAAAAGTCTGAATACAATTGTCTAAATGATATATTTATTTTTTATTTTTTAAGACCTAATAATAAGCTTTAAGTAGTTTCTTTTTAACAACTAAAAAACTGAAAGCTAATAATTTGACGTATATGCCCTTATTTGGTATTATAAGTATTGTACATTGGATATGTTATATAAATATTTGTAAATAATTAATATAACAAAATTAAAATTAGAATACTATAGTATCATAAAAAATTATATTTGTTAATTAATGTGTCTCACATATAATATGAATTTTTTTAACTTCTATGTAATTAAAAAATAACAAATCAGTATTCAAAAAATTATATTACCATCAGTTGCACACGGGTTTTAGGGGTGTACATGGTACCCGCCCACCCACCCGAACTCGACATACCCGCCATGGTATGGTGGAGGTAGGGTAGGGTACAAAAAAAAAATGGGGTGTGGTATGGTAAAGATTTTGAAAACCCCCCATGGTATGGTATGGTGGTTGATATTTTTGCAAAAACCCGAAAATACCATACCATACCATATTTTTTTAAAAAAAAATAAAAAATTATGCTACGTGTCAATTTATAATTGGTTATGTATAATTTGTATGTGTGAGTGTCATATACACTAATAAAGTATATAATGAAAAGAGTAACCCTAAATCCCTCACCGTCTATCATTTTGTCTTTTTCTATCATTTTGCTTGAATTTTGAAGTAGTAGATAATGTAATTGCTGGAGTATTCGTATTGTTATAGAATATGTAGTTACATGATATTTTTGTATTGTTATAGATATAATGTTACTTGATTATTTGTGTTGTTATAGAATATATAGTTACTTGATTATTTGTATTGTTAAGGATATGTAATTGCTTATTTTTTTATTTAATGCAAACTTTATGAATCATAATATTAAATAATGTCAAAATAAGAACTCAAAGTATCAAAATCTTGAAAAAAAAAAGCTATAAATAAACTTTAAAATAATTAAAAATACATTGTAAAATATTATTTTGGTCAATTTGGTCAACTACCCGAAAATATCATATCATACCCGCCTTTACCCTACCATGGGGGATGTAGTATGGTATTGTATTCAAGAATGGTATGATATGGTATAAAAATCTAAAATCTGACCTATGTAGGGTATGATAATGGTATAGCGATACCACACCATACCACATCATATGCACACCCCTAACAGGTTCAAAGATTGTATTCTAAAAAAAGTTTAGGATTAAGAAAAGATCGTGAGAATTTATAAAATAGGAATTAATTAAAATTATTAAAGATATTTTATAATTAAAAATAAATAATTTATTCAGATCTTTTTTTATTTTAATAAAAACTAAAAAACATAGCTTTTTTTGTTCAGATATAATTATGTGGGAAGAACTGTTCAGTCTAAAAAATAATCATCATCAACAAATCTGAAGTCTGAAATGTAGTAAAATTCAGTTTTAAGATGAAAAATAATCGGTCGTAATATATCTTCTAGATAAAATCTTAACAAGAATCTAAAATTTGAAAAATAAACAAAGTAGTTATTATTGTTTTTTGATAGATTATAAATTTTAATATAAATCAATATTTTTGTAACTTCAGAATATAAAATATTTTATCGATTCTTAAACATAACCGGGGTGTTAACAGCCGTCTTTAATTCGCAGGGCAGGTTAAGGACTCAACCCACCAACACAAATAGCTGCAGTCTGTAGGGTCCATTCACGAAAGAACACTGGAGAAAGGCTTCCGAATAAAGTGGGTCCCGCTCGCCCAAAACATAGAAAAGGAGATGTGGGCCCCAAGAAGAATAAAAGAAGTGGAATGGAGGGTGGGGTCAATCAGTGGCTTGTGCACGTGGCCGAAGAACAAGGCTCAGAAGGAAGGCAATGAACTGAGTCCCTACGTCTGTCTATCGAATAAATAAAACAAAAATAAATTAACTAAAACATAAATAAATTTTATATTTTTAATATTTATATTTTAAAGCACTTCTAGTTTTGTTTAGTTTCCCCAAAGCTCAGAAACTGTCTGTCTATGACTTCTCCTAACCTCTTTGCTTCTCAGCTTATATCATCTCCTTCAACACCAACACGTAAGCTCCTTTACCTTCTATTCCTTCTAATTCCATGAATATTATTATTTTTCTCTCTTCAATTTGTGTATGATGAGTAAGTATGTTGTCGCATGATCGTTTTTCTTTCTTTCTTTTCTGTGCACTGGATTAGCCGTTGGTGTTCTGTGTTTGGTGTGCCTGCTGCCCCTTTTTTTGTGGCCTGTTTCTGTTTATTTTGTTATCATATGAAGAGTTTGCTGACCATTTTTATTTTTATTTTTATTTTTGTTGTTTTCTTTGTTGTTATTGTTATATGTTATCTAAGTTTTTAAGTGGTGTTGGGGTTTGTGTGTGGAGAATTGTTTGAAGGGTTTTGCATGGCTTTTAATGTGTTTTTCTGGGTTGGTGTAATTTAATGCTAGATATATTAACTTTTAGTTTTGAGCAGGTATTCTGGTAAAGATCATATTTTGGTTTTATGATGGTTTTCCATTGTTGGTATCAAAATTAGAACGATTATGATTGAGTTAAATATGTCTTAAATAATGCTAGAGCTAGATGAAGATACTGGTGAATGTAATTCAGCACTTTTTTCTTTTCTTTTGTAGTTAGAAGTTTATTTATTTATTTATTTTAATTTTTTAAAACTAGTGGCCAGATAATATCGGTTGTGCCATGATAGAAGAACTAAGCTGCGTTGCTTTATTTCTATATCAACCTTGCTCATCTGGTTTTGCTCAAGTTTCAATTTTAGCTGTGAGAACTTAAAACAGTTTTCTAGGATTGTGTCAGGATATGGAGAGCATTAGAAGTCGTTGATTTTGATTTCATGAGAACTATGATACGGTTGTATGAATGATGATAAAGGATTTTGCTACCAGTTGACTTAAAATTTGGAATTTACAGATATGTGTTTAGCCATTTTTGTGTGCATATCCATATAGGAGTAGTTTTCTTTTTGTTATCTGCTCTATTTTCTCTCGGCTAGCTTTTACCCTTTAAGTTTGTCTGAAATTTGCATAGGCAATGTATCAATCCAGGTTTTGTCTTTTTTTGCTTGAAAATAACTTTAACATGAAAATGAATTGGTAAATATTTGCTATTCTTCTAGATATAATGTCATATTCAAAATTCAATCTGCAGAAGCTTAGATAAACGAAAGCCCCAGATTGGCAGTTCAGTATTGAACCTTTTCAACCAAATCATGCTGTTCCTGTCTTGGTAAATGAGCTTATTGAGATATACTATGATTTTGCCAAATTTTTATTTGCAAGTAATAAAAGATGGGTAGTATGATCTCTGAAAATATAAACTATGAGCAATCCAAAGAATAAATTGGATGATGATTTGTGAAACATGCTTCATGTTTGACATGACACCTAAAAATATAGCTTTTCCAGACTGATTACTCTGTTTCTACCACATATTTGATACCAGGGAAGTTAAAATTCAAAATTACGGCATAATGACACTTCAATCTAGATTTTTTTTAATTAAATTTTAATTACTCTTAGGATTTCTTATTAGTGTTTTTTATTATATTTATCTTGTATTCTCCTTCTATCTTGACCCTGCCCCCGTCGTCTCTTCAATAATTCTTACTGATTAATCTAATTTCCTGCAGATGAGTGGTAGCATCTCAGAATAGAAACGGAAGATTGTACAGTTTTATTGAGCAGAAGAAATTCAAGAGCTGTCTACGTTCATGGTCACCATGGATCTAAAAGGTTTGATGTGGGTTGGGAATGTATACCAGAAGTTTGAAGCTATGTGCTTGGAGGTGGAAGAAGTTATGTATCAGGTGAGCGCTTCTAGATGATCCTTCTCCTATCTTTTGGGAGTGCAAGCTGAATAGCTTGTTTTTCTTTAGCCAATAAGTTAGCACCTAAGAAATTGAGCAGGTTAGGTTGGTTCATTTGCCAGGAAATAACTTGGTAGAACTAACTGGGTTAGTTTGGTTTTCAAGCTGGGATCTCGGGTTACCCAACCTTACCTGACTGTTGTAAAATATGCATCAGTATTTATTATTATTTTCAAAGTTATCGATTATAATGAAAAAATTAGGATAAATAAAAATATTTACACTGATCATTAGACCTGAGAACCAGCCCCGGAGCATGGTTTTATTCTGTTCTGTCCACTTGGTTCTCTTTGTAGCGTTGGTGGGTTGGATTTTCTGCGATTGAACAATTTTGGGATGTTTAAATTAACACCTACGCCATACCTCTCTATACATTTGGGCCACAAGCTCAGTGGCAATTACCACCTTCATCTCCTACTATCATTAACTTTTTTCAATATAGTGACATGCCCTTCTTGTGAGATTTTCTTTTGCCATTTTCCTTATTTCTCATTGGGGGTGATCTTGGATCTTCCGTATTTTGCCTTATTCACTTCTGTAATGTGTTTTATAGTTGAATTGGCGTGCTTGATTTGTTTGATAAGGTATCACCCTGTTCACTTATTCACATTGAAGTTGGTTATAATTCTCTAACTTGCGTTTTTAATTTACTTATTGGGACAGGATACTGTCAAATATGTTGAGAATCAAGTGCAAACGGTTGGCGCAAGTGTCAAAAAGTTTTATTCAGATGTGATGCAAGATTTTCTTCCTCCATCTTCCACAGATCCTGTGAAGGAGGCAGCAGTCTCCAACTTGCCTGTAGAACAGGATACTGATGTTGGGATCTATAAAAAGCTGAAAGTAAGCATGAAGGAAGAGATTCTAGAGGCTGATAATGAGCAACTGACTGATAATTCTCAATCTGCTGTTGATCTGGACAAGGATGCAGGCCATGGAGCATTTTTCCATGGGTTTGACATTGAAGATACTTCATGCCAACCATCTTCTGGAAACACTGTCAAAGGAGCATGCTCAGACTTGTACTCAAAGGAGCATGATGGTAGAACACATAAAAAGTGTAGTCTGGGCTTGCGAAAAACCTCTAAAGAGGAGAATTTGTCTTTAAGTGAAATGTTTGGGGCTCTCGCTCGTATGGAAAAAGATCAAACATGTTTTGGAAACACTGTCCAAGGAGCATGCTCAAACTTTTACTCAAAGAAGCATGATAACAAAATTCGTAAAAGGTCTAGTCTGGGTGTGAAAAGAATCTCGAAAGAGGAGAATTTGTCTCTAAGTGAAATGTTTGGGGCTATCTCTCATACAGAAAAAGATCTGAGCAGGGCATTATCATTCTATGCACTGTCAGATAAAAATCAAGAAGCATTATGTAACCAGACAGATGTAAATCCAATCCCAGTTACAGTTGAAGCCAATGGGTGCAACTATAAAGAAGAACCTTGTTATGAGTTTGAAAATGAAAGCAGGGATACACCTGGTGTTTTAGCTGATAGTGAAAGTTATAATGGGATTCGCAATGCAAGTGTGAATTCTTCTTATAAAGGCATGATGGCAGAAATAAATGGTGACTATTTTCTAGGCCCCCGTGTCTATTTTTTTACTCTCCTTGCCAGAGGCCTCTGTTAACTTTTTCATGTGGCAGCTGCAGATGTTTGTACGGACAGGGGGTGGGTTTCTCTATCAGGGTCCCCTTTGAATAGGGATGAACAGCATCGTGAATTTCCTGAAAAGGTCATCCTTGTTTGCAATCCAGGTAAATATGCATTATTTTAGATGCATCATATGAACCATCTTGGCTTCTTCTTGTCCTATGAGATAAGGAAAAAGAGGTTTCATTAGGTTATTGTTATTCCATTATGCAAAGGTTAATATAAAGTTGCTGAAGCATCTGTAGCAGGGCTACTCTTGAAGCAAAATACTTTTCGAAACTTGAAAACTCATCTTGTTCCTTCTGCTCTGAAGTTTTGCAATATTTTTATTCCAAATTTTTGTGCACTCCATATTCCAAACATTGTCTTTCAATTGAACAATTTTTAGAGCTAGTTTTTCAGGGCATGACATTTGCTTTATTTGCCCCTGACTTGCTTATTTATTGTATTTTTCTTGTAGTTTATATCAAAACTTTTAGTGTCAGATATTGTTACCAGTTGGCATATCTTGGTTACCTCATTTGTGGGGAGCACTTGACGGACTTAACTTGTAACAATACCTGTGAACTTATATTTGAAAATCAAGTTAAGGGTTAGAGAGAGAATTAAGTATGAGTGGGGAGGTCATCACACTTGTATTTTAATTCACAATCTGAACCCTATTTACGTTGATAAATGATCCTCTGGAGGGTATCTAAACTCTATTAAACCATCTTTAGCATTTGCCCTTAAGTTGTAATGTAAGCATCAGACTTTCCCAAATTCAATCACCAACTAATATAAGCATTTTAAACTAATGTCTTTGTGAGAATATCTCTCAGTTGATCTCCAGATTGACTGTATGGTGCTTGTGCTTGTGTATTCGTTTAATAAATAAATTAAAAAACAAATTGCTTGTGCATCAGAGAAGTTTGATTGTAACAAACATCTGCACCATAGATGGAATGAGAATATTTATTTCTTGGAAGATAGAAAAATCTGTAACATATCAGAGGTAATATGAGCGAAGGCTCGACATTCAGATCTTTTGAAATTCCTCGCTTTGAGGTGCTGTAATGTAAGATAATGTTATGAAGATTATTTAGTGTAGCTCCTAAAATCTATATTATCAGTAACATTGGATATCTGTAGAATCCTCATTTGAATAAAAAAATCTCTCTCTCGTTCGTGCTCTTGCTGTGCACAATGTATTCATGAAATTTATGTGCTAGTTTTAATGGTGCTTGCTTGTCCTTTTGTCTGCAGGACAACCGGACAAATTAACCATGGATTCAATTGAGAGTAATATTGGTGCTGAACAGGAAATGAAAACCATTCAACAAATGGATGATATTCAAGTTGAGGAAAGCTGTGTTGTGGTTAATGGAGATGAGCTTCATTTTGTTTCTGGTAAGGAACAAAAACACAGGCCTTACAAGGTAGTCTCTCTCTCTCTCTCTCTCGTGTGTGTGTGTGTTCTGTCTGTCAGTTTCTCTACCTCTCGCCTATCTCATTAGCTGTCCTTTATTGAATTATCTGGTCAGAAGAAGATTCGGGATGCTATCTCTTCAAGAATGAGAACAGGTAGAAAACAGGAGTACAAACAGCTTGCTTTACAGTATGGGAAGAATGTAAATTCCCAAAAAAAATGTGCAGAGAGTTTGATGCCAACTACTTCAATGGAGGATGTGAAGAGATCGCCATTGCAGAGTCTCTGTGAGTCCGAGTGGGAGCTTCTTTAGTACCAGAATTGCAACTACGTAAATAATTTATTGCAAGTTGCTTCCGCAGCCTCTGTATCCTGATGAAGGTGATTATGAACCTGATGTTAATAATAGTAGCCTAAAGTCCGCCACTAATAGAATATATGGTCAGGTGGGGTAAATGACAACCAAAATAAGGAAAAGAGCGTTTGCCTTATCTAGTAATATATTTTAATAGATTTATATTCATAGTCCCCATTAGGCATACACATGTTTATTTACATAACAAATATGATGCAATACAGCCATTCCACTCGCAATTGTCAATTTAAAGCTTTCTCAGAGTTTGATAAATGTTCAACCGTCTTTGGATCTATTTTCTTTCAGCGATAATGTTTTCTGGGTGGGGAAATTTTTCCTTGTTTTTGTACTATTGCATATAAGAATGGAAATGTCTACATCTTCCTAAAATACTTAAAAGAATTGAAGAACACAAGATTGCTTTGGAAAGAAATTGGAGAATGATCTTCTGTATATGCGCTTGAGCTTTGTATTTGACGTGGAATGATTTTGTAGTATGTTGTTTTTTACAGCGTCACTTTCCACTCTTGCAAGTGTATAGCTCCATTTGAACTTGCCTACAAGGTTGGTGCCATTCTGTCGTTACTAGCAGCACTAAGTTACGTAAGTTTGAGTGTGTATAAGCTCCTTATCATAGCGCCTCCAACGCTTTTGCCCCGTCTTTCCATATATTATTGTCAGATGGTACATGTATGAGAATGCTGTAGAGAAAGTAACAATGGACACATAACAAACACAAACCATTCGGAGATGAGCTTCAACAGTATACAATTTCTGAATTCTCAGTTACAGACCATGGCTCTCACTTTTGATGTACAGACGGATGACTTGCATATTCGTGTTATTTGGATTGGATGAGTTCTAAATTTTTATGTACTCGGTTGTCATAAAAATGAAACATAAAAATAATATTGGTCAGAATGAAAGATCAAACAACAAAATGTGCAGTAGCGAAATTGTTTCTGGAGTTGGATAAAGCCATGGATGCATAAAGCAGTCTGTTCCACGTATCAGGCACTCCTGGCAAACACCAATGGCTGCAATCACCGTAAGACTGGGGTTGACTTTGTTGCTTTCCTATCAGTAGATTCCCTGGCTTTCTGCCATAAATTGTTGGATGTGCATCTATCCGATAGTACGATAACCTCGTGATGTTCAGGTATTTTACTGGCGTCCTCATACCTCCAATTGTTCTTTCAACAGTCTCTACAAGCGATTTCGGGAATGCTGTTATGTTGGAGTACTCGTCCGTTATGGGTTGAGTTTTGTTGTAACATAATTGCTCCTCTTTGTGCTCTGGCGATATGTTTCGGAAAAACACCAAAGTCTTGTTTGTGTCCACATTTTGATCAATCCAACTAGCCCAAGTATTCATGGCCATGCCAAATGCCAGGTCTAATTCGATGTTCTCCACAAGTTTTCCATCATGTTTAAAAAATTGCCACCTGCAAAATTCTCAACATTTTGATCTAATTTTTCTGCATATTCAAGTCCAGATTCAGAAGTTAAAAGTACCATTCATTTTAATTCACAAAAACTTACGCTCTGATCTTTCCGCGATGCACCCACCAGTGACCAGTGTTAAAAACCATTATGTTGGCACCTTTCCACTTCTGGGCTGATGTAGAAAGTTCATCAAGCTTCAGAATGCTTGTACCTTTCTTTTGGTCTGTCTCCAGTTGCACTAAAAAGGGACTCCAGTAGAACTCAACAGAGCATTTATAGTCCTGTTCCATTCATTTAAAATTCTTGTTATTAAAACCAAACTTGTTCCACAAATTGAAGAAACAGGGAATTAGTTTGATGGGTTGATCTCACGCTCTTACCAATGCTCTAAACACCTTATAGATGCCACTCCCAACCTCAACTTTTGCTCGAGAGGGAGGAATGGCTGAATAAAGCAGGCAAGCAAGAGATTCCCATTGGTTTCTGTTGAGTGAATCTCCAACTATAATCACTCTCTTCCCCTCCAATCTCTCCAACATGTCAGTAGCATTAAACCTTGAAAATGAAAGGAAAAGTTTGGTTAATTCATCAAGGACAAATCAATAGCCCAACAATGAAGACACAGATATAAATACACACCTTGGAATCTCGCATCCTTTAGCTTCCCAACTCCACTTCTCATACTCAACGTCTGGCCTTCCATTCCTCTGGCAGCTCACTTGATCACTAAGAAATGGACATTGTTTTCCCTCGTATAAAAAACTCCCTTTCGGATTGTAAATCCATTCTCCATTGAATATATCACAATCCTCTTCTTCTTTGTTCTCCCCTCGTTTCTTCTCTTCACTTTGAGTAGTCAACTCAGCATTGGCTGGTACTGATGCTGCTACCGCGACAGAGAAGTTTTGAAGAGTTGATTTCTCTTCTTCAATGTGAGTAGCAAACTCAACATTAGATGGTAATGGTGGTGCTACCGCAACCGATTCCGCAAAGTTTTGAAGGGTTGATTTCTCTTCTTCACTATGAGTAGCATAATTGGATGGTACCAGTGCTGCTACCGTGACAGACAAGTTTTGAAGAGTCGATTTCTCTTCTTCAACGTGAGTAGCAAACTCAACGTTGGATGGCATTGGTGGTGCTACCGCCACTGATTCAGCAAAGTTTTGAAGGTTTGATTTCTCTCCTTCACTATGAGTAGCATACTCAATATTGGATGCTATTGGTGTTGCCACCGAGGCAGCAAAGTTTTGAACGGTTGAAAGGCTTACATTATTCCGGCCACGTTTGAGATAGGAAACCAAGATAATGCAGCCTATGAAGCTTGCCAATGTGCAAATTCTCCACCGTTTATTGATGGTGGAGCTGCTGGTTTCCATCTCTGAATAATGAGTGTGTAATTTTGCTTCTGTTAATTAGGTTGAAGAGGCTTATATCGTGTGTCGAAGTCGTTCAAAACGATATCTTAATAGAGGTGGTTAAAGATTCCATCATAATTCTGTGAAGTTACCTTACACAAGTTATAGCTATTAGCTACCAAACACAGAGCACTTCCATGTGACAAAGAAGACGCGCTGATTGATGTTTAAAATGTGACCCAAAAGCCTCTGGACTGTAAATTTGATAGTTCATTATTGAAGGTGCAGCAGGTATAAAAATGGTTCAGGTCAACTTAAGTGTAATTTTTTAGTCAAATTTGGTGCGTGGTAGATATAACGAACCAATTCGAGCCTATGGATAACGGGTTCATCCTTTTTTCCAACTTTGTAGTTGAAAAAAAAAAAAAAAAAAACAGATGGCTAGGAAGTACCAGCTCTTCTTTGTCTTTTTATACCCCGTCTTCTTCCTTTTTGGCAAAGAGCAATTAAGCTGTTAAAATATTTGTTTGTTTGGATTAGTATAAAGTCTAGAGTTTGTAAACCTTCAATCGTGCCTTACAAACCACATCTCTAATTATTTCCAGGAAAAATAATGCAATTGTTCTCGCCAAAAGTCTTATATTCATTGTTCATGCCCCTAGCGCAATGCAACATGGGGAGGTCATTAATTGCGGAAAAAAGAGTTCTACAATAATGGGGTGGTTGAAACGTTGGGGTGATGGGTTTGCTTAAGCTTGGACTCAACCTTTTCAATGCTTAAGGTCTTCACCTGCTACACTTACCTAAATTGGTATATTTATGGTGAATTAAGTTGGTAATGATGGGTCACTTTGTCAGTTCTTTCTTTTCTTTGGAAAAAATTTTCAATGACAGTTTTTCCCCTTCTAACGTGAAAGTATATAATTCTCAAAATTATTATTTAATTTAAACAAATATTCTTAATAATAATGATACATAAATACAAAGAGATCAAAATACCAAACATGAATGGTGAATGCTTCACTATTCTTGTGATGAAACAGGACACTATAATTTTGGAACCAAATAGTTCTCAAATTAACCCCCAAAAAAATTGATTTATCACAATTAAATAAATTATAAAAAGTAATATAATTTCTTAAGATTACTCAAATATGCTAGGTTTAAATCTCCAATCTTTTTCTTTTGATTAAAACAAAGCCTATACTTCTGTTCATTTGACCTTTGACCAATGGATAAAATTAAGACAATAAATTTTGCTAGTAAAAGAAAATAGCCAAAAGAGAGAGACAGAGAGAAGGGTATGATAAAATTTAAGACAATAAAATTGTTCGTGAAAGAAAATAATAATAATAATAATAAAGAAAAGGGGGTGAAAACTTTGCTCAGTGTGTCCAAAATGTAGCATTTGCTCCATGAGCAGAATAAATGTAGCGTACTCGTGTTAACCGTCTTGGTTGTTGAATAGGAGTCTTTACTAAAATAAAATATTTTTTTTTCTAATTTAGTCAAAGTTTAAAAAACTTTTAAATTAATTAAAACAAAAATCATTATCCAAATAGGAGTTATCTATGTGTAACACAACATTATTAATATACTTCTCTCTTATGTAAACAAAGTTCAATATACTTTTTTTTTCCTATTCAAACAAAGTTCACAAAAAGATGACGAGTACATTAATATGAGATTATATATATGTGGGATAAGATGTGGGTTTGCGAATTGCTTATTGCTGGAATCAGCTGGCTACGAGGCTTCAATCAAGACAAGTATTTTTGACAAATTTTTTCATATATTTGTGTGTGTGTGTGTGTGTATATATATATGTATATATACATATACATATAAAGTTCAACCAATCAACAATGTATGCTAATCCTAAGTTAATTAATTAATTATTTTTTTCAGCCAGGCCAGCCCCGTTAAGCCTCCAGAAAGCTGCGGCTTTGCTTATGTAGAGAATAAAAAAATTTCATGCCTCAGAATCAACAAGTGCCCCGTCCTTGTTTATTATCTCTTCTTTTACTTTATAGTACTTTTGCAGGAAGCAGAAAACGATAACTACCATAAGCAGCATTTACATATTTTGTCAGCTGGTTAATATTTGCCATATCTCTTCGATAACACGTGGCAGAGGCACAGGCTGTTAGTTAGCAGCCTATAATTTTAGTTCATCAAACGCATCACATCGAGACTCGAATATTGGGTCTGGCCATGGAGTTAACCCTTTTAGAGTTTGTTGAACAATACTTTGAAGTTCAAGTTCAACTGCCCTTAATTGTAAAACTGTGAATCCTCTACAAATGCACAAATTTTCTGGGAATAGACCTTCCTATATACTGCAAATTTTAGAGTTTGTCATTTAACATATTTTGAACTAATTATTCCAACACTAAGGAAAGAAAAAAACAGAAACAATTATAAGAGAGACTGACTCTTGCGTATGGGGAAGTTGTATGTATTAAACTTGTTTAAGGGAAAAGCTCTGAAATGCGACTCATAACTTAAGCACAAACACCACAATGTCACATCGAAAATGATAGAGAAATCGTCATTACCAGCATCAGACTGGGCCCGAAATTGAAACAAATTAAACAAACAGGCATTTCATCATCCATGAACAATTATTGGATCAAATGAAGATGGGGTGCCATATAAAGGATTATAACTAGTCTCTAACGGTAGCGTAGCTCAATGTTCTATTGGGGGCCCGATGGGTGACTGGTTCAAGAAACTATGAATTGATAAATATGGCAGAATTGAAAATGCTTGATCAACTAAACAGATTCTTCACGTTTCTCAAGACAAGTATTGTAGAAAATGATCACCCTTAATCTCTATTCTAATAGCCATAAGAGACCAACGCTATGAGCATTGCAGCTAGCAACCTAGATTTATAGTTTCAAATTAATTAAATCTGTAAAAAGTGATATCAACGTTGACGGAATAATGTAGATGTTTTATAGCTAGATTCAATCTGAGAAATTGATTAAGTAAGTGCACATATTGGAGAAACCATTCTTTCTCCAGTGATGTATTGCTAATTGCTATCATTTAAGTGGGCAAGTAATGCAAGATAGTGACTTCCAACATAAAACAAATCTTTTGTCAAACTCGCTGATGACTGAACAGCTTAAAAGTTTGAATAATCTAAACTTCTTTTTGTTACTTTCTCTTAGATTTTAAGGTTTCTTGTTAGCTTAAATCGTGACTCTTGTGTTTAGAGTAGTTATTTTCAGCAGCAAATTTATGTATCTGATGCGGAAAATCACTCCTTACTTGGGTGTTTTGTATTTCAGTCGTGTGTTTGACCGAATATTCTGCAAAAGTATCAAGGCCTTGGCTTCTATTTTGTCTTGGCATTCGTCTGCAGTGCAGTACAGTCTCATAGAGTCATATTTACGAGGAAAATGTTCGACAATGAAGTCTTGCCACCAGATAGTTTTATGAGACCCTAAACCAGAATGAATCATATGAGATCACAAGTAAAGTACAAATATTTTGCAATCAAGAGCAACTTGCACGGAACAAATGGAAGAAAAGCAACTTAGACGGAACACAGACTGCCTACCCATCGAAGTCATATTCATGAATTTGCCGGCTACTCTAGGATCTGTGAATTTTATACGATAAATCCTCCATCTACTGACAGTATATGTTTTCTATATAAAGCCTGGCTACCGAGGCTTGAGTGCATAGCAACTTTCTGCATTCGTTTCAATTATAAACACAATCTCAAACATCATTGCCATCATGGCTTTAAGGTTCCAAAAGCTATGGATGCCAGCTATCCTCCTCATTTTGGCAGTTGCGGCATCCCAAGTTACATGCCGCAATCTGCCAGAGTTATCACTGTCCGAGAGACATGAACAATGGATGGCACAGCATGGAAAGGTCTACAAAGATGCTGAAGAGAAACAAAGGCGTTTGAAGATATTTAAGGACAATGTTGAATACATTGAATCCTTTAATGCTGCTGGGAAGAAAGCCTACAAGCTAAGCGTTAACGAATTTGCTGATCAAACCAACGAAGAATTTAAGGCCTTTCGTAATGGATACAAAAGGCCTAATGGGCTCAGTGCAAGAAAAGAAACACCATTTAAGTATGAAAATGTGGATGCTGTGCCTGCTAGCGTTGACTGGAGGAAAAAAGGAGCTGTTACTCCCATCAAGGACCAAGGCCAATGTGGTAAGAAATTATTAATAAAAGAGTAATATTACCTTACATGTTTATTATTTTGATTTTCTTATATTCAGCTTATCACTGACTTGCTTTTCACTTTCTGTATGCTACTCTGTTGTCTTATTACTGTTCTCAAATTATAGCATTGATGAATTATTATCTGGAACATTTGCCAAAAAATAGGAAGTTGCTGGGCTTTCTCAACTATTGCAGCCACAGAAGGTATCCACCAACTTACTACAGGTAAATTAGTTTCTCTATCCGAACAAGAACTAGTCTCCTGTGACACTCAAGGCGAGGACCAAGGTTGCGAGGGTGGCTTCATGGAAGACGGCTTTGAGTTTGTAGTGAAGCATGGCATCACCAGTGAAGCTAAGTACCCTTACGCCGCAGTTGATGGGACTTGTAACACAAAGGACGAGGCTTCCCCTGTAGCAAAGATCAAGGGTTATGAAGTTGTTCCAGCCAACAGCGAGTCAGCCTTACAGAAGGCAGTGGCAAATCAACCAGTGTCAGTTTCCATTGATGCTGGAGGCTATGACTTTCAATTCTACTCGAGTGGTGTTTTCACTGGAGACTGTGGAACTGAGCTTGACCACGGCGTTACAGCTGTTGGTTACGGCACCGCAGCTGATGGTACAAAGTATTGGCTTGTCAAGAATTCATGGGGCACCAGCTGGGGTGAGGAAGGATACATAAGGATGCAGCGAGATATCGATGCTAAGGAAGGTCTCTGTGGCATTGCCATGGATTCCTCCTATCCAACTGCCTAAGTGTGCTGCTTCTGAGTCTTGAACATATATAGTTCTTGATTTCAATATCACCAAATATATATATGAATGTGTACGTCCTATCTTTTCTGTTTGCAAGTAATTAAAGTGCATTATTGTATCTTAAAAAAGCTCATCAGAACCTGTGTTTGTATAAATTATGTAACTTTGTCAATGAACAAACGTAGCCTCTGAAATGCGACTCATTTAAGCACAAGCACTCCAATGTCACATCGGAAATAATAGAGAAATCGTCATTACTAGCATCAGAATGGGCCACGTAAACAAACAAATTCAACAAACTGGCTTTTCATATAGTCCATGAACAATTAATGGATAAAAAATATATGAGATTCCGTTAAAGGATTATAGCTAAGGGTACAGTAGCTAAAGACTCTTTTGGTGCCCCGATAGGTGACTAAGTTCGAGAAACTACGAATTGATAAAAGACGGCAGAATTTAAATTGCTTGATTAAATAAACTGATTCTTCCAAGTTTCTCAAGATAGAAGTAGAAAATAATCCCATTCGATTTGTAATGAAATGCACCCTTATTCTCTACTCTCATCAAAATTTATATCAACGTTGATGGAATAATATAGACGTGTTATTGCTAGATTCAATTTAGAGAAATCGTTTAAGAGGTGCATAGTTCATTTAATTGAGAAACGCATTCAATCGATCTCTAGTGTACCCCATGTACAGCTGTCAGTTAAGCGGGCTAGTAAAGGTTGAAAGTGACTTCCAATGTAAAACAAATTAATTAATCTTCTGTCAAACACACTGATGACTGAAGAGCTTAAACTGTTTGACTACGTAAGCCTCTTTTTTGTAACTTTCTCGTAGATTTTAAAGTTTCTAGTTAGCTTAACTCATGAATCTTGTATCCAGTATAGCTATTTTCAGCAGAAAATTATGTATCTGATGTGGAATTAATATTATTCCTTTCGTGGGTGATCGGTATTAGGTTGTCTGTTTGACCGAATATTCTGCAATTGTATCAGGGCTTTGGATTCTGTTTTGTCTTGGCATGCTCTTCACTCGTACGTACTTCAGTCCAGTCTCATATTTTACAAGCAAAATATTCGATAATCAGTAGTCTTGCTAAATGCTACGAGAGAGTTTATTAGAGCCTAACGGGAATGATTCATATGAGACACGTATCACAACTAAATTACAGCATTAGAAGAAGAGCAACTTACACGGAACAATGGAAGAAGAGCAACTTGCACGGAACACAGACTACCCGTCAAAATCATATCGAATATGCCGTCTAGCTACTCCGTATTATAGAACAGTTTTGTGAATTTATGTGACAAATCCTTCTGTGTATGTTTCTATATAAACCATGGCCAGTTACTAAGGCTTGAGTGCATATATAGCAAACTTTTGCGTCCATTTCAAATATAAAAACAATCTCAAATATATCGTTGCCAATGTGCCATGGATTTAAGGTTCCAAAAACTATGGCTGCCAGCAATTTTCTTAATTTGGCAGTTATGACATCCCGCAAGCTGCAAGAGTTATCACTGTCCGAGAGACATGAACCATGGATGGCACAGCATGGAAAATTCTAGAAAGATGCTGGAGAGAAACAAAAGCGTTCTAAGATATTCAAGGACAATTTCGAATTCATAGAATCCTTTAATGCTGCCGGGAACAAACCCAGTAAACTAAGCATTAATGAATTTGCTGATCGAACCATTGAGGAGTTCAAGGCTTTTCGTAATAGGAACAAAAGGCCTAATGGACTGAGTGCAAGAAAAGAAACACCATTCAAGTATGAAAACGTGAATGCTTTGCCTGCTAGCATTGACTGGAGGAAAAAAGGAGCTATTACTCCCATCAATGACCAACAACAATGTGGTAAGGAATTAATAATGAAATTTCTGTGTACTACTCATTTGCTGCATAAACTGTAATTTTAATTTTATGACATACATAGCAGAGTAAAAGTGATTAGACTACCACCTCAGCATAATTAATTAGATGGAATGCCTGTCTCATGACATAAATGTTGCAGGAGGATCCCCATTTGGATAATTCTCATTTGGGAGTCCCACATTGATTGGTTAAGGGAAGGTCATGGGGCTTATATATGGGAGGAGTTCCTCTACCTAATAGACTAGTCTTTTGGGCTGGATACTTGCTCCATATATGGTGGCCTATTTGTTAAAAATTATTGTTGTGCGCAAGCGGAAGCGGTCAGTAACAAGTGGTATCAGAGTCAACCCAAGACAGCAATGTGTGGACTCGTTTGGTTCAGACAAGGATGGTGTTGATGCCCACCGGGGCCTTGTCGTTGTGGAGGATTATCGTTGGGTGTTGTGGAGGATTATCGTTGGGTCAGACAAGGATGGCGTCGCTCACCCGCCGGGGCCTTGTCTGAGGAGGGGGATTGTTGCAGGAGAATCCCCATTTGGATAATCCTCATTTGGGAGTCCCACATTGATTGGTTAAGGGAAGGTCATGGGGCTTATATATGGGAGGAGTTCCTCCACCTAATAGACTAGTCTTTTGGACTGGATATTTGCTCCATATATGGTGGCCCATTTGTTAAAAATTATTGTTGTGCGCAAGCGGAAGCGGTCAGTAACAATAAATACTTCTATCTGTTATTAGTGTTTTTTATTGATTATAACACTAATGCATTATTATTATCTGGAACAATTAATTGCAAAAAATAGGAAGTTGCAGGGCTTTCTCAACCGTGGGAGCCGTAGAAGGAATCCACGAAATCACGACAGGAAAACTAATCGCCATATCAGAACAAGAACTTGCTTCCTGTGAAACTCAAGGCGAAGACCAAGGTTGTGAGGGTGGCCTCATGGAAGATGGATTTGAGTTTATAGTGAAGCTTATCATCACCAGTGAAGCTATACACCCGTAAAATGCAGATGATAGGAAATGTGACAAAAAGGAGGATCAACCGGTAGCTAGGATCAAGGGCTATGAAGTTGTTCCAGCCAAAAGCGAGTTAGCATTACAGAAGGCTGTCTAAAACCAACCAGCGTCAGTTTCCACTGAGGCTGGAGACTATGCCTTTCAATTCTACTCGAGTGGTGTTTTCACTGGAGGCCGTGGAACTACACTTGACCATGGTGTTGTAGCTGTTGGTTATGGTGCCAAAGATGATGTTACCAAGTATTGGATTGTCAAGAACTCATGGGGCACCAGTTGGGTTGAGGAAGGATACATTAGGATGCAGCGAGATATCGCTTCTGAGGGAGGTCTCTGTAGCATTCCCATGGATGCCTCCTATCCAACTGTCTAACTGTTGCTTGCTTCTTTGTCTTGAACATATATGGGTCTTGATTTCAATATCACACGTATGTATGTATGTATCAATGCGTAGAAGTAATGTGTTATTTCTTACAATTTCCTCAACCTGTGAAAGGCATCCAGAGCAAAGCGGCTTCCTTCAGTTTTCAAAAACTTAAAGAGGAGCCATGTAGCACGATTACTTATTTTATGCTGCGTGATGAGGTTAAAGGATAAATCTTAAGTTTAAGTATGCTAAAAGGGTGGAAGAGTTCCCAAAATCATGATCCTCTCTGACTCTCAATAGATTCTTGCTTTTGAGTTTCATATTATTAGAAACTAATAAATTAGTAGGAGCTTTCTAAACTCATTCTAAATATTATATAACAATTGATTTCTTCTAACTCTTGGGGTTGTGCTGAATGCTCATGTTGCGGACTCGTCTTCAGAGTCTCAGGGCCTCCAAACTTACCCTCGAATGCTTTGGGCTCCTTCTAGTTAAAGTCACACCAGAATCCAGAGTGGGTTAGGGCCCAGTTCAACATTTAAAAAGGATCGTGGGTTTCCGATAAATCACAGTAGAGAGTTGTTCTTTTGAAACTTTACGACAAAGTTCTCAGCCCTACTTGCGAGGGTTACTATTATGTCAATCAAAATGTAAAATTTTATTTTATCATTATATATTTATAAAATAAGAATAATATTATATACAAACTTTACAACGAAGCATTAAACTCACAAAGCGACTCGCTACAAGTCGGCAGGCCTTGCGCGATAAATATTTTTCAAAAAGTTGAACCTCCATTTTTTCGAATTTTTTAATCAGAATGTCCATCTTTATTGAAGCATTTTAAACATATTAAAGATTGTTTTTTCTTCTTCATCTAAGCTTTTCGGGGTCTAGTATATCTAAAATATTTTCCCAATTTTGCAACTTTTGATTCAGAAATAGGTTGCGTATCAGGACACAAATCTAAGATTAACTATAAATTGGACCAAAATTTACGTCCACTTATGATTGTACTAATATCGTAAGATCAATTTATGTTTTCAACCTATTATGATGATGTTTTCGTATTTGAGTCGGATGGTAGAAATGAGATCACGAAAGCTTGGGTGAATAGATAGTCCAACCGAAATCCTTTGCAGGATATTGTAGAGTGGAAAACACCTCATGTTTGAAAATGGAATTGAAGTCAAGGCAGCATGCAAATTTACGAAACCATCAACTAATAATGAATTAGGTAGCTAAAATGGGCATGCCCACTTTTTGTATTTAAAAAAAAAAAAAAAAACCGGTAGGTAAATGAAGCCAAATTCAATTAAGTCACGAGAGGTGGCTGCTATGATTGAGTTTGACAATGGACCATACATGCATGTATGTATATAAATATATATTCCAAATTGATACATCATACTCCACAAAAGCAAAAATAATGATATTCACTTATCGAACAAGCGACCCCTACAAGTTTCTTTGAAGTGGGCCATGGAGCGCACTGAGCCCAATTGGATGGGGGATGTGATTATCTTGCATTTCAAGAGTACTCCACATTCTTTTGTCCTTCCTAAGCCTAACACATTTGTTTAAGCACTTATTAGTCACTAATTAATTTGGCTCATTATCATTATGGTTAGTCAAAAGAAGATAACAACACATCAAGGAGTCGGCTTGAGTAAACAATTTGGTTATTTTACTGGGAGCCAAAAATTTTCCTAACACCGATTGTAACCCATCGCATCTATAATAGATTATCTATTCATCGTTTGTATAAGAGATTTGAATAATATTACAAGAGATCGCCATCACCTATACAATTAACAATTACAGTATATATGGATACAAGACAAAAATAAAAACAAGTAACAATGCAGCCCTAAAAGTGGTGTGACCTTGTTGTAATCCATGAACTTTATTAATTAAAGGATATTTACATCAGCATTCTTGAAGTTTGAGTTAACCTTATGTTTAAATTCAAAATTCCCTTAAATTAACACTTGAATCCATGTGATTTTTTAACATAAATTAACATTAGCATCTTTAAAACTTTTTCATATTTAACGTAAGGGTCAAAATGTTGGTTTCTACAATTTATCAATTTCATTGTTTGTTAGCTTAAACTTAGTTTATGTTATGTAAATTTTGTTATTAACTAAAGTTATGGTTGTAGTTGGCAACGAAATGATTACTTATGCAACCACAACAACTTCTTAAATTTGTATAATCGGACCCAACAATTGGGCCACCCCTTTTTTGTATAAGGGGTCCATGTCTACCTATTTTATATGCTATAACATCATTGTAATAGATTAATAAACGAGTTGATCACATCACAACCCACGTAGTAGAGTAACATTAATGAACTGAATTGGCAACCTTGAACACCGCAGCCACAGTGAAGTAGCTGGAAATGGCGCATTGAAGTTGATGTGAAGAGAGCCATTTGATTAGATTTAAGGGAACAATTGGGTCACATTCATAAGCCGCCTAGCAATTAGTTTATTCTCCTTCATTTAGTGAGTTGATGGATTTTGGGACTCTTGATTCTTCGGACATTAGGACACACAGTCAAAACAACGCCGTTTCTCTTGACTTGCTTTCTCAATTATTAAAGGCAAGCCCTGCGTTTACATCTTTGCTAAAGCTTTGCCTCAAAGAAATGTAAAACTATATGTATTATAGTAACAATCTTTTGTAATCAAGTTGCATTGCATTGTGGGTAGCTATCAAAAAACACTTTAGTATGTTATCGGATTACTGTTGATAACAAGATTTTGAAAATAAACAATAAAAACAATTTATGAATGAAAACAACTTGTAAAAAAATAAATTGGGTAGAAGAAAAAGTTTCAATTGCTTTACACTATGAAAACTAGAAGCAAATTGTCGCTTGCAAATATTTTCTGCATTGGTGTTATCAAACTGGGTCTGGGTGTTTTTGCCTTTATGGATGCAGCCTTGGTGCTCGGTCGTTCAAGTCCCAATCAATCACCACTTACATCAAAGAATAGCAGCTTTGATGTGAATCATCATTCTGCTCCATCAAGGAGTTAAATTAATGATTTGCGTTTGAGAGACTATTGAATGAGCCTAAAGATAGCGTTTGGTAGAGCGGATATCACATGGAGGGATTGTGATGTGTTGCAATTTCTGGGTGATTGTCACTTGTTAGCTCGACCCATTTGTCAACACAAGTTGTTTTCTACGATTGTCCGTCCTCTTATGTGTAGGACAATTTATTAGGAGACTTGCTTTTCTGTTTTGCTTTTTATTTTATTTTTTCATTTTAATCTCCTTGACGCAATTTCAGAATTATAAGGGGTCACCGTCTACAAATGAGTGTCCAAAACATGTACGTCGTTGTGGGGGCAAAGCCCTCGTTGCATTTGGGCAATTGCGTGCTCGAGTGGACAAAATTGAAGCTGACTTGCATTATTTAAGAATACTCAGGAATCCGGATTCAGAATTAGAATTCTTAATATCCAATAATGCCCTGTAAAAGCATATAAAGTGTTGCGGAAAAACATGTTCTTACAGATTATGTTAGTAAGATTATGAACTCTTCAGTCTTGAGTACTACAAGTCCGATTTAAATATAATACTGTAAAATTAATGTAGTCTCCTTCTTTCTTAATTAACAAATTTTATAATGACAAACATCATTTCAGTTCTAAATCCATCACCTGTTGATCTTACCATTGGGGTGAATTACGAGGGAACATTACATCATTGAATTATTATTTGCTTGATCTTTACGGCATTAAAAATTTAAAACATGTACAAACATAAAAGGAGCGAATGTGATTTCCATAATTGTGCTGATCACATTTATTAGTATGAATTAATTCTTCCATCGAAAGCCAAATCAACCTAACCTTATCTTAAATTTTTGTTTTGGTTGGACCATGTTAGCTTCCATCTAGCTTCTCCATTAAATAAATGAAAATTGACCGCTTTGAATTTGACGCTTAATAAATTATTTTAGCTTATAAAATGTAAAGCTCAATTGCGAGCCTTCACAAAGTCCAACGCTCATGTGTAAACCGATTTATTTGTTTATTTCTAATTTTAAAGATTGTTATCTGAAGAAAAAGAGGACAAATGACTGAATGAGGGCCTTTTTGAACCTCCCTCAGAAATTTTATTATTAGTTATGTAATTAGCTGAGCAGACAAAATTTAAGAAGAGTCGTAGGTGATTACAATTCACAAGTGGCTGACAACTCAGAGATTGAACTGAACAATAGAGTCGACCCACGGCTCAGTAGCTATTAAAGGTCTGGAGTTTGGTCCCCTCTTCAAACTGTTACACGTGCACTTCGAACTTGAATTTCTTCCAGTCCTCACCGTGCATTGCAATTTCCGTAAATTATTGCAGGAATCATGAGACAACGAATATTGTGGAAAGAAAAATTATTTAATTTTGAATGTAAACGAAGAAATCATTTAGAAATTTTATTTATTAGGCAAAAAAGCAATTTATGTTATGAGTCTGGCACATGCGCATGTATAAACAAATGAACATTGTAATTGGTTGACCTGCTATCGAAATGTTTGGCCCTTTTTATTGATTATTCAAATAGATATCGAAGGTTGGTTCACTTTTTGTTTTTCTATTTTGTTCTCTTGCAAACATTTTCTGTTTTGTTTTCATCCAAAATTGACTAATTAATTAACAGAGTACGTGAATTTTACTTTATTTTGGTTGATGTAGATATATCTTTCCATGGAAAATCTTTACGATTTTATTTACTGTCTGTTACTAATTCAGTTCACAATGTAGCTTAAGTTGGGATGATTCTTGATCTACTGAAGTCCAAATAATTTTCTAGGATTATTGACAATCTCTATTGAAACTCATTATGCATGAAGAAAAATTTAAACTATTTTGCAAGTAGCACTTAAAAATTATGGCGTTGGAAATCGATCGAGAGAGATCAATCATTAGAGATTAATATGTTGCAATTTAATCTAATGAATCATTTTTTTTAATTTTGATTATAATTTTTAAAATTAAAAGTTAAAGTTAAGCAGATTAATATATTGCTTTGATTTATAAATGGATCAACACAACACATGTATAAACTTTTTCTCATGGTGGGCAAATCGCCTCCAACTCGACCTATGTACATTGTATAAAATAAGTCAACTTGAGGTGCACATGATTACGAGAAATCTAAAGTCGGAGATTAGTGTTAACTAGAAGGAGTTAGTGAATTGGTCGAAATTGTCGTCCCCCTAATTAAACTAATAAAGTAAAAAATACATAGTTATAGTTACATAAATCGTTTCAGCTTTAAAGTCTCTTGAGACAAAGAAAGCATACTTAAAAGACAATGGTTTGAATCACCAACCGGAAAAGAAACTTTAATGGGCATATTATATTATCATCTTTCTCGGTAGAGAAAACGTTTCCATGATTTTGGAATGAAAATCATATAATGATTCCAAATTTTCAAAGTAAGGATTTGGATCCAACCCCACATGACATGCCCAATTGCCCACAGTGAAAGAATCCCATCAAAGATTTCACAATTCATGTCAGCAAAAGATAAAATAAACTTTGTTTAAAATCTAGATTAATAGTCTACGAGACAAATTCCATGTGAAAAGTAAACACACACACACACACACTCTCTCTCTCTCTCTCTTAAAGTGTTATATAAACACTTGTTATAGACAGCTTTTCTTCAGTACTCTTGGTCTTTTTCTCCAGGGAAACTGTGGATCGAAACCCGAGATGGGGTTTCTATTCAATGCATTGTTTCTTTCTCTTTTATTTGTATTTCTATTTCACCATTTAGCAAAAGCTGAGAACTTCAATACCTTGTTGAGTAGCAGCAGCAATAGTAGCATTAATAGCAGCAATTTCACAGCTAGAGAGCTTGCTGGTCGGTGCAATTTTTTCCAGGGAAAGTGGGTTTATGACCCTTCGTATCCCCTCTACAGCCCCTCAAACTGTCCCTTTGTAGATCCGCAGTTCAATTGCCAAAAGTATGGTCGCCCTGATAACTCTTACCTCAAGTACAGATGGCAGCCCTTCTCTTGCAACCTTCCCAGGTGCCTCACACGCTCTCATTGCAGACTTGTTCAAGTTGTTAGTTATTGTTATTAATCTAGCTACTTAATTGGTTGTTGATTATTAAAAATGTTGCAGGTTTAATGGGCTGTATTTCCTGGAGAAATGGAGAGGGAAGAAGATCATGTTTGTGGGTGACTCACTGAGTTCGAACCAGTGGGAATCGTTAATTTGTATGATTCACGCATGGGTTCCCAAATCCAGGTACTCGGTTATCAGAAGTAAGGGTCTGTCCTCAGTGACATTTGAGGTTGGTTTTATTCTTAATTACACTTTCTTCTCTTTAATTATGGCAATCATGATTGCTTTTAACGGTGCATGTTCTTTCCTTTTCTTTGTACCTACCTTTTCTCCGAAGTTTTATTACCATTACAATTATTGTTTTGAATTTATTTCTTCTATTTCAATTTTCAAACCCAGTTTTGGTACTTTCAACTTTCACCGAATCACCCTTTCTTTTGCACTGGGTTGGCCCCTGATGCCTGTATGGGTGTGTTTTAGCATTAAAAGTTGCGCGTGATTGGTGGTGAACCTTTTGCGTTTGCCGGGGACATGTCAGGTCGTTATTTTTATGTGGTAATTAGAGTTCAAATTTTAAGCAAGCAACCATATCACTTTCACTTCTAATAAGTATTGTCTTGTCTGCTACTTGAAAACGTGGGAACTGAAAATTTTTAATATTTAGACAAGCTTTAGAATAGTAGAGCATGGTATCCGAAAATCTTACTGTACTTGTAAATATTGTCAGAAATTTTTTATAGTATTTAACTAAAATGAGATAATTTGTGTTGCACTTAACTAAAATGATTCAAATTGCCTCTTTTTCTTTTTACTCTGTAATGTTAATATTTAGAATCTGCACGTTCCAGAGAGAAACTTATAATTTTTTTCTAGAAAATGTTTTTATATATTTTTACAAAAGCTGCTTTTATTGAAAAATATATAAAAAAATTAAACCTCGACCAATATTTTAATATAAACTTAAAGTTTATTGTTCATTGATACTGTTTAATTACAATACAAAAAATGATTTTAAGAAGATGAGTAATTACATATAAATACTAAAATAATATTTAGGTAGTTTCGAAAAGATAATTATTGAATTTTTTTCGAAAACTTTATCAATTCGTTCTTTCTGTGGAATTCCAATTAAAAGTTTGACCAAATTTCGAGTTGTCTAATTTGTCTGTAGTCAATTTTAGTGTTAAAGAATAATCCTCTTATAGCCAATTCCAGTTGTAAGTTTCAAAATTTCTGTTACAAATTGAAAATTAAAGACAACTTAATCAGCAATTAATGCCATCATAACCCATCTGTGGCATGGTCCATTTCTTTGGCAGGGTGGGGCCTATGGGCCCATTGTGGACCACAATTAATTATAAGATTACATTTTACGCTGTGGAGTCTTTGGTCGTCACAACAGTATTAAAAAAGTTTTAATTCAGAGATTTTCCCTCACTTTAATAAGAAATATTTTAGTGACGTGACTGAATGAACTTTTTTTTTGTTTGTTATATATTGTTTCCAGAATTCATTAAGGAGAGATTATTTTTCCGTTGCTTCTAACTTGATAAACCCCTTTCTGAGTAATCTTTATTTCTTCCTCTTCTTTCAATCTTGTTGAGCAGGACTATAAGGTGACCATAATGCTATATCGAACACCCTATCTAGTGGACCTTGTTAACGAACGGGCGGGGAGAATTTTGAAGCTTGATTCAATAAAGTTCGGTAATGCATGGAAAGGCATGGACATGCTTGTTTTTAACACCTGGCATTGGTGGACACACACTGGACGATCCCAACCGTGAGTTAATCTTTTAGCAATTTGCATTGTGTTATTTTTCTTTCTTTGATAGTTTCCAGGGAAAATAAGAATCCTGATAAAATGATAATCATTGTAGATTTGATTATTTCCAAGAGGGAAACAAATTGTACAAGGATATGAACCGGTTGGTTGCATTTTACAAGGGGCTAACCACATGGGCTAGATGGGTCAACCGAAATGTTGATCCTTGGAAAACTAAGGTCTTTTTCCAGGGCATTTCTCCCACCCATTATGAGTAAGTAAATGCCCATCTATAATTTCACTCATTTAAGAATTCAGTCAAGTTGAGCCGAAAATATAATATACATCACAAAATTATAAATGGGCTATAAAAATTATAAAATTGTATATAAAATAGAAATGTTGATACACAATTTATATTTATGAATAAGGTTAAAACTTTTACACGCCCGTTTATAATTTTTTCTGCATTGACCCTTGTTTAATACTCTATTTTTGTGTGTTAATGGGTTGTGTCATTGGTGAAATCAGGGGCAGGGACTGGAACGAACCATCAAAATCATGTTCAGGACAAACGGTACCATTTGCAGGGTCACGGTACCCAGCAGGGACACCCATGGCCTGGGTGGTTGTGAACAAAGTGTTCAGTAGGCTCAAGAAACCAGTGTACTTGCTTGACGTTACCAGGCTCTCTCAGTACAGAAAGGACGCACACCCATCAGCCTACAGCGGCGAGCACAGTGGCACAGACTGTAGCCATTGGTGTCTTCCTGGTTTGCCAGATACTTGGAACCAGCTCCTGTATGCAGCACTTTTCGGATGAAGCTGGCAGTTGCTTTAGGAACGATAGTTATAAGTTAACCATTGTTTTCCAGACGCCTGGAAATTTGTCTTCATTTGTTCTCTTTAAAGTGGCCAATAAGAGGGATGATGCTTCAATTTGTAAATTTAGAATTTAATTATTTGGACTCGAAGTTGTCCTGGATCATGAAGGAAAGTCCCTTGATCTATTTTCCAAAGCTCATGGTACTTGACTACTTGTTGCTGTGCTACAGCTGGAGATGGGCATTAACATTGTCACGTGAAGAAGAATCGACTTTATTGATCCTGCTTAGGTACAATGGTTAAAATCTTATAAAGTAAAAAACATCATTTCGTGTTGGCATATGCACGAACATTTTTATTATTTTAGGTAAGGTAAAACTTAATTAGGCAAAAAACAATTGATTGGGTTAAAAGAATAGCATGGCATACCAACTGTTTGGAAATTATATTGTGAACAAACTCCGTAGACTTAAATGGGCAGACTAATAGTACTATTGCATTTCGTTACTATTGAAATCCACCTCTTTGAGAGACTGGTTTCTCCGTACTGCTGTAGCATTACTACATTAGCCTATATGTCAGAAAGCCTAAAATTTTACATAAAGTAGTTAACGCAACCGATAATTCACTGTGATAGCTTGATAAAATATGCACAATCTTTCTTAATTAGTTTTGACCTTGCTAAAAGAATAGTATTGCAAACACGTATTTACAATATGTTTCTTTTTATTATAAACTAATTCTTGTACCATGAAAGTATGCTAAATATCATGGTCAGAGTTTCAATAAGGGATAATGTTGTCCTCTGATTAATATATGGATATTTTGTAAAGTGTAATCTAAAAATAACCCAAAAAAAAACAATCTATCTTATCAACTACCAAAAAAAATTATAAAAATGTAAAAACAACCAATATTTTGAAAGTGTTTCACGAAAATTTTTTTATAAAAATTTTGATGCTCATAAATTTCCTATTTAGAATACAAAATTGCACCATTGTTCCTCAAATGAAGGGTAATTCTTTATAACACATTAGATTACTCTATGAGTATCCAACTGGGCCTCAACAGATAACACTTTATTAAATGTTTTATCTGATCCCGCTCAACAACAATCTTACGTTATAAGAGACTTTGTTAACAGCCCAACGATTGACTAGGTGTCCAAAAAAGTAGAATTTGATTATTTTTTAAAATACATCCCAACATCTTAAGTCATGATTATTATTTTCAATGCCGATAAACTAAAAATAAACAAATTTAACGTAATTTTTTGGCCCCCTAAATATTGAGGAATCAGGTGTCAGGAACCCTATTATTTTATTTTATTTTATTTTTTCTGGATGCTGCTAAACGGATAGATCTTCAGGCCTATCATGAACCACCGCCCTTTAGGCCAGGGGGCACATGGAAACACGTCCAACCTCCAAGAGAACGCCAAGTGTCCTACATCGACATTGACACGTGGCCGACTCGATGTGCTTGTTTGTGTGAATCCATTAAGTCAATCTGATCTCCACAGTGTCCCACGTTCACAGGTGTATACTTTAAAGAGCAAAACAGCTGAGTCATCTCTTTACGTACAAAGCCATGACACATGGCATGAGACAGTCAACACATGTCCAACACCATGCACACACGTCCCTTCTTCTCCAACCGCCATAGCCTCTTCACTCTTTATTTTAACACACCACTATGAGCAAACCCAGAAAACAAGAATCAGAAGTACCTTAGCACAATAGAAAAAAGAGAAAAAAATTATTTACCTGAGAGTTGACAATGGCATCCGAGCAAGCCCGTAGAGATAACACCACCAGAGAGCGAGAAATTCATGTAGAGAAAGACACAGTTCCTAAAATAACCATCCAGTTTGAGTCTAAAATTGAGAAAGCAAAGGGTTCGGATATTGCTGGTGATAAAGATCAAACGCCTCAGGAGAGCGGGAAAGATCAATCTCATGACAGTAGAGCCAGGAGTGGGAGTGTCACAGGCGAAGTAGGTGCGCCAGGGAAAGCAAGAGAAACGCACGAGTTGGGCACTCAGGAGTTTGAGTCTCTTGCGGATAAAGTGAAGGACAGGGATGCTACAGGTGATAAAGACACAGAGAAACAGCAAGAGAAAGACAATAAGAGAGATGAGAATGCTGATAAAGCGAGAAATGCAAATTTAGTTGCTGATAAAGAGGTGGAATCTAAGAGAAGAGGAGAAGAGCAGGAGAAATCAAGAACTCACGCTGTGGGGAAATTAGAAATGAGTGGTGGAGAGGCCCACGAAGAGAAAGAAAGAGGCAGAGAAATGCAGGGCAAAGAAAAGGGACGTGAAAAGAAACAGCAACCTTCCCTGGAAGAAATTTCCAATGCCAGAGGAAAAGCTCAGCAGAATTCACTGGAAGCTTTGAGGTCAGCGGAAGAGCGGTATAACCAGGCAAAAGAAGAGGCCAGCCGTAAGCTTGGTGCTGCGACTGAGTATCTCGAAGAAAAGGGCTCTCAAACAAAGGGCACTGTCGTTCAGGGTGCTCAGAAAACTACACAATACGTAAAAGAGAAAGGCAGCCAAGCCAAGGACACAGCTCTAGAAAAGGGTCAACAAGGTTATGAGGCTGCCAAAGAAACCCTTTACAATGCAGGCAAAACTGCCAAGGATTACACCGTACCAAAAGCAGAACAAGCTAAAGAATATGCAAAAGAAAAGGCGACGGAGGCAAAGGAAACAGTTGTTGACACGGGCAAGAAGGTAGCAAATTACACCGAAGAGAAGGCGTCAGGGGCAAAAGAAGCTGTCGTTGATACAGGCAAGAAGGTTGCAAATTACACAGAAGAGAAGGCTTCGGAGGCAAAGGAGGCCACAGTGGAGACAGGAAAAGGGGCTGCTAAATATGCAGGGCAAGTGAAGGACAAGGCTGTTTTGGCAGGCTGGAGCACTGCGCATTACACAACTGAGAAAACTGTGGACGGGACTGCTGCAGTGGCGAAGGCGGCACAATATACGACTGAGAAAGCCGTGGAAGGGACAAAGGCAGCAGTGAGAGCTGTTGGAGAAGTCGCAGGGTATGCTGGTCACAAGGCGGCCGAGATCGTGACTAAACCACTGAGTGCTGCTAAGGAAGTCGCTGTCCATACTGGTGAGACTATGAAGGAATATACCGCCAGGAAGAAGGAAGAGGCAGAGAGAGAAGTTGAGGCTAAGAGATCAACTAGAACACAGCAACAGGTATTATATAATTGGACCAAAGCAATTAGCATGTTTGATTAATTTAATAGCTTTGAAATCTTGTTTTATTCATCTGTATCTCTTCATGCATGATAAATAGAAAATAGATTGAAATTAATTTTACACTACTTACTGGTAACTTGAGTTCATTCAACGTTCATAATGACATTAATTTAGCTTGTCCTTGTCTGTCTACGCTTCCAATAATTAAATGGAACATTGTAAGCGCGAGTTCCGTGTTAGTTTAGGCCTGGTAAAATGTAGTATACTACTGTGTTTACCTTGAAGTAGTATCCAATATAAGCTTTTGCTGCCTGCTAGAAGTTAATTCTTGGTGTACTAATGACATGATCTTGTTCCACTTAGCTCCGATGTTAAGTACCTTGAAAACCGTGTTTACCTTCATGTTGATTTTTTGATATATAGTTATAAGTAATTGGGTTTCTTCTATAGGTAGATTTTTTTTTTTTTTTTTTTTGACAAGGATTTCGAGAATCTCTGATGAAAAATGAAATAAGAGATGGATGTGCAGTTATTAGAAATGGCAGATTTTCTCCGTCATAAAAAGTGAATCATAATAGATTGGGCTTCTACCTTTTATCTCTTGTCAACGATATAATACTGGATTTGAGGGGGCCATTTGCAAATGCATTGTTTCTATCAGGTAAATAGAATCGGAGTGTTTGTAGTCAGATCATTAACATAATGCTTAAAGTAATAGCTAGGATTCGAATTTTCTTGTATTAGTTCCCAAATGTTCCTTAATTTCAATTAAAAAACGACTTTGAAGAGTGTTGATTATGAAATCGGGGATTAGGAGAGAATTTCTGTTCTAGCTAGCTTGATTTAAGTTGATGCATGCTGATATCGTTGACGACTTGATGATTGAGGACGCCACGAGGAGCTACCAGCAGCAAGGAGGAGACATCCAAGGACAACAAGCGTCTTTCACAACAAAAGCACAAGAGAAGGTTGAAGAGTTCGCCAGACCGGTTGCGAGCACCATCCAGGAAACCTTTCAAGGAGTCTCACAAGGAGAAGAAGAACAAGAAAAGGGAATCCGACAATACGAGGGCGATGAAAACGGGGGAGGAGTTCTCCGGGCCATTGGCGAAACTGTAGTTGAAATAGCACAAACAACAAGAGACCTTGTCATTGGCGAGGGCGAGACCGGTGAGGAGATATTTGGATATAGATCAAGCCAAGAACGCAAGCAAGAAGAGGGTGGAAATGGACAGTGAAGTAAATGAGATTTTGTTTCGGATGACTATTTGTGTGGCTGGTTATGTTTGCATTTTGGAGTTGCGAATAATTAGATCTGTAATAATGTTGTGGTACCGTGCATATTTGTAATCATATGAAGTTTGTTTTTGATGAACTTAGTTGAGCCGTACGATAAAATTATCGCTGCACAATGCGTCACCCTTGAATCACCCAAATTTCATGTGATGTAGATCTACCAACACTTTTTGCATGTTCCGACATGCAACTTACATAACCTGAAAAAGAGGTAAAATGTGGAATGTGGACATTGCACACATAGTACGTGGAGCGGGCTGAATTCCGTCTTCGAATTGCTTCAACCCGAGAGTTTCTGATTTTCGGACAAACTCCACCTCTATATCTTGCACTTGCTTGAACTACTGATATTCTGCTAATATCTTACACAACGTGTCGGGTTATAAATACAGCTTTTTTCTGGGAAAGGCCTTAGTCATAGTGGTGATAAGCATTCAACAAACACGACTTCTTGCTCAAGTTATTGCTTCCGAGCAAATGAAGGGAAACATAGACAAAAGATGGCGCCTGCTTAGCGGGGAGGATAACTGGAAGACCCTCTTGGATCCTCTAGATATTGACCTGCGCCGCTACCTTATTCACTATGGTGAAATGGCTCAGGCAACCTATGACACGTTCAACGAGGAAAGAGTGTCGAAGTATGCAGGGGATAGCCGATATGCAAAAGAAAATCTCTTCTCCAAGGTTGGTTTAGTTAGAGGCAATCCATTCGAGTACGAAGCCACCAAGTACTTTTACGCCACTTCTGCAATTGCAGTCCCTGAATCATTTATTTTGAAGCCATTATCTGAGATGTCTTTGCACAAGAAGTCAAACTGGATTGGATATGTGGCCGTGGCTACTGATGAAGGGAAGACTGCGTTGGGTAGAAGGGACATAGTCATTGCATGGCGTGGGACGCTCACGATTGGTGAATGGATTAAGGATTTGACTTCTCCTTTGGTGTCGGCTCCTGAGATATTTGGGAAATCGGACGCTAAAGTGCACAAAGGTTGGCTATCCCTGTATACTTCAAGCAATCCTCAATCGACTTATAGCGCAACTAGCGCTAGAGATCAGGTGACCTATGGATTAATAATGATATATCTTCCAAATTTTTATAAGCATTTATTCTATTATATATATACATATATACATACATACATATATATATATATATATATATATATATATATATATATATATATATGCAGTAAATACCAGTATTTATTTATTATATATGTTCAAAAGAGTAATTACTCTTTTGGAGGACGATAAATATAACAATAATTCTTAGTTTTTTGGTTTGATATTAAAATCTAGTGTTTTAATTTAAACCTATACCTAGAAAACCTCTATATAAATCAAGGACCATCTATTAGAACTTTTGATACAGGATAACCTAACAATTATAAAATGATTAATTACAACTCCTGAGGTTTATCCAAGAAAAGATCATCCTCGTGTATCAGAAATTGCATTTTACAATCTTATATATATATATATATATATATATCAGATTTTGGCTGAGGTGAAGAGACTGATGGAAGAATATAAGGATGAGGAAATCAGCATAACAGTAACTGGCCACAGCTTGGGTGCATCGCTTGCAGCTCTAAATGCAGCCGACATAGTTGCTAGTGGGTACAACAAGCGAATGGATAACAGTGGCAAGAATTGTCCTGTTACGGCCTTTTGTTTTGCCAGCCCACGTGTTGGAGATATCCACTTCCGGGAGCTTTTACACCGTTATGTCGATCTTCACATTTTACGCGTAGTCAATGTCCCTGATGTTGTAACGCATAGTCCTCCTCTTGCTAGTGGGTACATAGATGTGGGAGAAGAGCTTAAAATCAACACTCAATTATCCAAGTACTTGAAACATCCCGGAGACGAAGTAAATTGGCATGTCTTGGAGGCCTATCTTCATGGAGTTGCTGGAACGCAAGGAATAAAAGAAGGGTTTCATTTGGAAGTTAAACGTGACATTGCCCTTATCAACAAAATGGTAGATGCTCTGAACGAAGAGTATTTGGTGCCTGTGCGTTGGTGGTGTATGGAAAACAAGGGGATGGTTCAGGAGGATGATGGCTCTTGGAAGATGGAAGATCACGAGGAAAATGATGATGGGCTCTGAATACTTGAAAAATTGTAAGCCATGTGGAGACCCACGAGGTTTTATCCTTTTATCTTAAATATAAAGTGTTGAGCTTTGTCCCTTGAGCTTAATAATTAGGATGCTCATAGTTATGAGCAGCAAAGCCTAAATAGTCCTTATGAATAAAGAATTTGCATTCCTCTATACCTTCCAGCTAGATCTGAGATCTAGAAAGGCTTTTGTGTTATGAAATTCATAAGATTAATCTAACACTTGTCACATGTCATAAGCAATTGGACATAAACATTCTAATGACATTTTTCAATTCAAAGTATCGTGAGATTTTGTATAAGAAATTTGGATTGATGTTTGTTTGTAGATTAGATTCGACACCATTAATATACATTTAGGACATAAACAAACCATGTACATAAACCGTTACACTGTCTATTCAATATTGTATTTGTCAGATTGACAAATGACACCCTAAGGAACTGGCCGTTATTACGCCATTGTCGTCAGAAAATTTTCCAATACTCCAAACTCCGGGCATCTTATATGTAGAGACTCGACTTTTTCCAGAAATTACGACCAAATAAGATTTGAAAGAACATCAAAAACATTTTTCATGAATCAGTCCTAACATAGCTTGTTAGAGGTAAATTTAGCTAGCAGGCAAGCAAAACATCTTTTACACTCAATGTGTAAATAGAGCTTTCCGATTGGAATTCATTGGCTAATATCTGTAAGATTTTTCCTAGGAAAATTACTGCCATTTTCATGTGATTTCAAATCCATAGGTCTATTCGGCTACTGCAAAATGCTGTTACCTTCAATCAATACAAAACGTACTTTTACACTCAATGTGCCTTGAAACCAAAGCTTTATAACAAGTAAATAGAGCTTTCCGATTGGAATTCATTGCCTAATATCTATAAGTTTTTTCCCAGGAAAATTACTGCCATTTCATGTGATTTCAAATCTATAGGTCTATTCGGCTACTGCAAAATGCTGTTACCTTCAATCAATACAAAACCTTCTTTTTTCATTTATACAAGAAGCACTCTTCAAAGAGTAACTTCGGATACACCCTGAAGTATTTCCTACAACACAAACAACAACGCTAAAAGGTTGAAGAAAAATATCAACAAAGGGTAACTTACTTAAGGACTTGTTGTCCTTGTCATGTTGCCAATCATCTCCAAAAACAACATTACGCTTAGCAAACCCGTTCGAGCATAATCTCCTGGGCAATGCCCATTTCATGACTGCTTCTAGTTTTTCTATGTGCAACCATATCCTCTTTTCTTTCTGGCTCTCAGCTAGAACAAATCCTTCTTTCTCACATTTCACTCGCTTGAGAAACATACTCTTTAGCAGCATCATTTCTATCCAACGCAAAAGACTTATAAACATAGCTTGAAAACCAGTTTCCCATGTCAGAAGTCTCCGACAGCACAAACAAGAATCATAAACAAAGAGGGTATGTGCGGGGATGCTTTGTTAACTAACAATTAAAAAAAAAAAAAAAACCCATCAGCAAATTGATGCTAATGTGTGGTAACATATATATCTACCACACGTATATAATAAACTAATCGATTTTATATACTGGCTAAGGAATATAGAAAATAATGAGTCAAGTTCTTTCTCAGATGGCCGCTTTGGAGCCTCATCAAAAGCTAGTTTATCCTATGCAAGTGCAACAAGCCAAACAAGTAGTGAAAAGTCATAACTCCTATGCAGCTAAAAAAAAAATGTGCTACATGATACATGAAGCATGTCCTTGCACTTCATTCAACTCTTGCAGATTTCTTCCCCTTCTTTCTAGGTTCTCATTATCAGCTGCTGTCCTTTCAGCAAGTAATCTATAGAGTTTAGCATCAACTGTTTGTTCAATATCTTCAACAGAAACTTCAACCCCTGTTCAGTTTAGGTTAATCAAAAGTATTTAATAAAGTAAAAAAAAAAAGGAATAACCAAAACTTAAATATGCTTAACCAAACAAAGAAACAATTAAGAAATGGGCTAATCATACAGACCCCCTAGGTTTTGGCTTAATTTCATCTAGATTCACTGTTTGCCACTTTTCATCATACGGTATCCCTGGCTTTTTCGAAATTCATCATGGACACCCCTTCCATCAGTTTTGCCGTTAAGTAACATCAGATTTCGTCACATTTCCATCCACAAAATACAATTTTACCTAAATAGTCTTAACTTTAGTTTGACAAAACTTGTATAGTAATAAAATAATAAATGCGAGTTTAAATGATGATTCTGCCCTTGTAGTCAACTTAATATTGTTACGAAGTTGGCACTTTAACATTCAAAATTACTTTGTTGCCCTTAAAATTTGAATTTAAGTTAATAGACGTTGCAGTAGTCGTTGGAATGCAGCCGTTTATACAGCAAGCCAAACGTGTATTGGGCACTATAAAATAAAGACAAACCCAGCAAATGAAACACACAAAAAGTAGAAAAATAAAAACAAAACAAACCTAAAGATACAACAAGCCAACACAGCAGTTCATCAACAGCAGGTCAGAACTTCAAAAACACAAAAGCAGTTATCAACAGCAGCTCATCCACATGAGTGCAAGCCAACAGGTCAAAACTTAAAAAACACAGAAGCAATTGCGGGAAAAAACACAGAAGCAGTTCATCAACAATACCAGCACAAAAGCAGAATCAGTTCTTGAACAACAGGTCAGAACTTCAAATTGCAAAGTAAGAAAAGCTTAATATCCCAAAAGATGAGTCAATCAACCTCAAGGCAACAAGATAGTGGTTCAAGTAATACTTATGGCAGAAATGACATGATTAATGACAACTTAACAAAGTTTAAAAACAGAAGATGCAAGTGTGGAACAAAAGCAGCTGTGATGATATCCGAATCAACAAGGAATCCTGGTAAACTATATTTTGTAAGCAAAACAGGGACATGCAATTATTTTAAGTGGTGGGAGCCTGATAATGAAGAAGTTGATAAGTTTGAAGAATTTTGTCATGGTCATATGGAAGAAATGGATATGAATGCTAGTGAAACACTTATAAGTCAAATACATAGAGATCTGAAGCAATTGATCATGAACAATGATAGTGTCATGCAAAGATCTGAAAAACTAGAGAATGCTCTAGTGTCTTGCAAGTTAGTAGTTTACATTTTCATTATTCTGTTAATTGCATACCTTGTAAAGATAATGTAGTGGGAAAAAAAAAAGAAATAAAAGTTCTGTCATTGCACAATTTCATTATTTGTAAATAAGTATCATTCTTATCAACAAAATTACAGCAAATGCATGAAGCAATGTTAATAGACTGTGTTAAATATACAAGATAAAAAGACATTAAATGTTTCCTTATAGGAATCTAAAGGACTGTAATAGTCTTTGTACAAAAAAACAACCCTTAACCATATATGTGATAACAATTTTGGGTTGTTGTAAAACCAAAACCTACCAAAAAACAAAAACATTGCTTGCTGCTGGCTGTCATGCAGTCTCACTACATTCCTGGAGGTGTCCTTGTGCCTGCATGCATGTTTGCAGTATACATGGTTAACAAAGAAAAGGTGAAAGCAAAAGTGATAGACAAAATCTCTAAATTTTTTTACCTCTAGTTGCCTTTAACATGGTTGAACCCACTGACTGTTAGGATGGTACTGGTGTTGTTGCTGGTTGTTGACAGAATGTTGTAAATTGCGTTACAGTTGGAGGCTGGTTGGATGCTGATAAATTAGAGCAAGTTATAAAAGATAAATCATAAATAGATATTATACAGTATTGATAAATGCAATAAAGGTAATTTTAACCTTTCCTTTTACTTGATATGCTTGAATCCATTGATTGATGAGATGGTATATAAGATTGCTGAAATGATGTTGATCCAGCCTGCCTTACAGTTGGAGATTGCTAGGGTACTGGTGTAAATTGGTAGAAAGATAATAATTAGTCAAAGTTAAGGGAGATACAAACAAGGAAAAAAGTTCCATGATTTTAAAGCCAAAATGGAAATTTTTACCCTTCCTTCTTCTTAATGTCTGTAAAGCCACTGACTGCTGAGATGGTATAAGAGGTTGCTGAGATGAGCTAGGAGGTTGCTGAGTTGAGCTTGGAGGTTGTTGAGATGAGTTAGAAGCTTGATGGGATGTTGTTGATGCAGCTTCTGTTGTTGATGGTATCTGTCTCTAACACTTACACAACAATTACAGTTAGTATTTATTGAAAATATGATAATATTTTGAAAAACAACTTCTATGCATATGACCTTATTTTGCTTTGGGGCTGACTTGCAAGACCTTCTATTGTGATTGTATCCCCCACAATTTGAACATCGCATTGTGAACAAAGAGTTTACAGGAGGGTCTTCATCAGGTGCCCTTCTTCTTGCTTTCTTAGGCCTGCCTGCCTTTGTCCTCCTCTTTGGAGCTTCTATATTATTACAAGCCACCTCAGGCCATTCACTTTGGTCTGGTATAGGCCTCAAGTGGTGGTTGTATGCAGCTATATACATATCTCTTAATAGTAACTTATCCACAAACTGATTGACCTCAATCCTCCTCTCATTTGCGCAGGCTATTGCATGGACATAAGGTATTCCTGAAATCTGAAATAAACCACAAGAGCAAAATCTAGCATCTAGTCTGACAATGTAAGCTCTTCCTTTACACACAACTTCAAACTCCAAAGCTCAACACCAATACACCTCCATGATTCTACTGAACTTGCCTCTATCACTAATTATTTTCCTAATCCTAGGACCAATATCTGAATGCCATCCAAGGCATTCTTTATACCTGGTATTAGGAAAAAAAAAAAAAGAAATCAATTGTTGATTATAAGGAAATCAAATATAAACATTTCAACAATCAAAATGCACTTTTATGCCTAATGCAAGGTGAACAGAAATGGGAAGAAATAAGCATACAGAAATAGGGAAAAGAAGCAGTAAACTTACTTTCTTTGCATCCTCTTCATAATCTTTCTTCTTATGTCCTCTACCATTGTCAAATATGTTTGACCTCGATGCCTATTGATCCAAGAGTTGAAGGATTCAGTGATATTATTGGTGACGTGGTCCACTTTTACTCTTTCATCAAATGCATATCTACTCCAACTATTGGTAGGGATGTTTGAAAGGTATTCAAAGGCCCTGTAGTCCACAGATTTGATATCCTCCATGGCAGTGTGGAAGTCATTAATATTACTAGCTTTGCATGTTGTCCAGAACAACAACTGAAGACCTAGCTCACAGTGTCCTTTCTTGAAATTATCATACAAATGCTTTGCATAGTACCTATGAGATGCATATGGCCACTTTAAATTTAAAGCATTGAGGGTTCCCTTTTGCCTATCACTCATAAAAGTCATAGGCATCCCAGGTGCATCAACCCCTCCTAAATGCTCACCTAGATGTTCAAGGAACCAATTCCAAGTTGAGCTGCATTCCACTTCACAAATTCCTATTGCTAAGGGGTACATACCATTGTTAGCATCAATCCATACAGCAGCCAAAAGCACTCCTCCCATTGGCCCCTTGAGATGACATCCATCTATACCAATAAATGGTCTACAACCTCTATTAAAACCAATCATTTGAACTGGAAAATTAATGAAAAAGCCCTGAAATTTTGGAGATGTAGAAATTAACTTATAACCTACCTTTACAAAGATAGTAGAACCAAGATTTGTTAGTCGCACTACATTGGCATACTTATGCAGTAGATTAAGGGCTTTTTGGTGATCTTCTCTATCACTTGAAGAGCTTTCATCTTTGCCCTGTATAATTTCTGTTTTGAAGGTGAGTAATGCTACTCTTACAAACTACTTATACAAACTCATCTATACAAACTGACGTGGCATAATGTGATTTAATAAATCAATGCAGTGATTTGATAAATATATATTAATAATAAATTACATTAATTAATATGGGTGATGTGGCGATCATATAGGGATGCCACATCAGTTTGTATGTGTGAGTTTGTATAAATAGTTTATATGAGTAGCATTACTCTTTGAAGGTTCCAACCCAAGCCTTCTCTTAATATCCTTCTCTAACCACTCAATTTCTACATTAGGATTATCTTTGATGATGTCTTTATATTGTTTGGCTATCCATATATATGTGCATTCTGGAGTATTAGGCTGTTTTTCACATCTATTATCATGACAAAAGCTCTTAATTTTGAAAGTTACTAAGTCTTGGGTTAAGGAGGCATGAATCCTTCATGGACACCAAGCAGCTGTACACTACATGTAACTCTCTGTCTCTCATTTTTTTCTCTTTTCAGTATTATTCCACTCCTGACTGAATACTCCCTTAAGGCTTCACTAAAATGGTGAATATTCTCAAAAGTCTACCCTACCTTAAAGACTACATTTCCATCTACAGTTGGCCTAAATAAATGTTGCCTTTGAACTCTAGCCATTCTAGCACTTCCAACCTCTTCATCTGAACTGCTCATAATTTTGTGGAAATGCTCTCCAACACTCTGATAATGAGAGATATCATGTGATGACACCTCTTTACCACTTCCACTATCACTGCTCTCCCTTTCAATACTATGATATTTTACAAATTCTGCACCAGATTCAGGCCTATAGTCTGCATATGAGTCATACTCACTATGGCTAATAGAATGACCAACAGACTCTACCTCATCTTCTTCTCTATGCATCTCAGGCTCAACTCCTACATTTTCAACATCTTGGGACAACTCAGGTTGAGGTCCACTAGGGTTAGTAGGATCATTTTCACCTTCATCACTCTCCCCAACATCATTTCCCACTCATTTTCTTTTTCAGGCATCTCACATGCTAAGGTTTAGTGTCTAATGGTGTAACCTCAACTAACACAGTTACTTCGAAAAGCTTATTTTTCTGGTACTCTCTCAATACTTCTAGAAATTTGGCATCAGTGTCAATGTCTATCCTATCCTAATTCCAAGGTAAGTCAACACTAAATTTAACATCTCTATGATCATATACCCCTAGATGGCAAACCCTATTAGCTATAACAAACAATCCTATCTTACTAACTCTATCATAGTCAATAAGCCCAATAGGATACTCAAACTCTAAATATCTTAATGTTAAATAAATAGGATCCATCCTATCCTACTGCCATATGCATTCATAGATATGCAAGTGTATGAGAAGAAAGTTGAACCAAATAGAGAGAGAGAGAGAGAGAGAGAGAGAGAGAGAATCCATTAGATTGCTCAAGTAAAAGTTAAGTATTAAAAACAAAATATGTATGCATCCATGCAAGATATACAATATAACAGTTTATACCAACACGTTATGTAATCTATCATCAATTTCTTCCATTAGTTTCAAAAACCCCTAACACTTCAAAATTGAATGACCAGTACAAAGGCTAAAAACTGACCTTAAAAACTGACAAATCAAAATACATTCAACGCATGCATGTCATTATCACATATTATAATATCAATTACCAACTTCTATTACCAAACACAAAAAACCCCAAATTTCTCACCATTTTAGGGTTTCGATAGAAAGATTTTGACACGAACACTAGAATAATAGTTACATCTAACAATAGCACACTAAAAAACGATTAAAATATGTAGAATGACAAAAAAAACCATCAGCTATGGAGTTCAGAAGTTTCGTATTGTGCAACGTTTCACTACCAATACAAACAAATAGACATCTTCTCAAACTTACATTAACACTTACTGAATCATGTGACCAAGTGCTGAACGAACTTCCTCCAGTCGAAAATGGTTATGGACCGGCTTTCGGTCGAGCAGAAGACAGTGAAGGGTCGTGCCAAGAGGAACTGGAAATGGCTATGAAGTGGGGACAGGGAGAATCGAAGAAAGCTAAAAAAATAACAGAGAAACTTTTAGTGGGGTTATTTTAATTGATACTTTACGTTTATATAGTGTTGACCAAATCTGTTAAAATGACTTTTTTAGTCCTATTCATTCTATTTATTTACATACACTTAACGGTAAAACTGACGGAAGGGGTGTCCATGATAAATTTCGAAAAAGTCAGGGATACCGTATGATGAAAAGTGGCAAACAGTGAATCTGGATGAAATTAAACCAAAACTTAGGGGGGGTATGTGTGGTTAGCCCATTAAGAAATTCATGGCTTAGTGAACTATGGGAAATAATCCATAAAAAATTAGTAAGACATCTTCTTGATTTATCCCAATTTTTAATTAAGTTGTTGTCCATTTAAAATTTCAAGCATAGCTCTAGAAACTATAAATAGGAGAAAATTGAAACTAAGAAAATAGCATAAATAATTCTTGTTGCCTGGTAATATTGCAATATATATAAAGAAGAAAAAAATTAATAAAGCAAAAGAAAACAAAAGAAAGTAATATACAATAGAATATAATAAATGATAATTATTTGTTGTTGGTGTTCTTCTCAATTCTTTTCTAGTATAAAAAAACAATAAAATTAATATTTTTTTATTAGTATGGTATATGATTATATATGTTGTTAGGTTGTATTTCTATTTTATATTACCAAAGAAGAAAACAAAATAAACAAAAGAAAGCAATATATAATAGAATATAATAAATGATAATTATTTGTTATTGGTGTTTTTCTGAATTCTTTTCTAGTATAAAATAAACAATAAAATTAATATTTTTTATTAGTATGGCATATGATTTTATATGTTGTTCGGTTATATTTCTATTTTATATTCCTAAAACATTACAAATTATAATGTTAATCATAATCTATTTGATTATATAATTATTTTATATTCCTTAAGAATTAAAAATAATATATAATTACACTTTTCAATTATATATATTCCTTAAGCATTAAAAATTGATTAGTTCATTTATGTGGTTATTTTATGTTATATAATTATTAAGAATTACAAACTTTTTTTTTGTTTGGTTATTTTATTATTTTAATTCCAAATACATTACAAATTATATATGTTATAAGGCTATCCATAAAAGGAGTGCACTTGTGTACTTTTTGTCACTAAAAAGTACTTTTTGATTATATATAATCAAATTATCTTTTAAATCATAAGAGCTTTTTTAACTGACAACTAAACAACCAATAACTTATTAATATAAGCTCTTTTTTAATAAGCTCTACTTCTAAAAAATCTACTTTAAGAGTATTGTTATTGAAGTCTCATTAAGGGCCTGTTTGTTTCGGTTTCTTCAAGTAGACTTATTTAAGCAGATCTTTTTGGAGTAGAGTTTCTGAAAGTAGAGCTTTTATAAACAAATTATTAATTGTTTGATGGGATAGATCTCTTTCCAAACCTCTCTTCTAAATATGTTTTAAATAATGTCATTATTAACTTTTTTTAAATTATTTACCATCTCTTTATCTTCCTTTTCTCAGTTTTTTTCCTCCTCTAAGGAATCAATTTTTTTTTTTTGGTTCTGTAGGATATCAATTAAATTTTGATTATTTTATAATGATAAACTTGCAAATATTTAAATATAGCAAAACTCTTTCCTCTTCTTTTCATTTTTAAAATTTTTCTTCTAAAAAGAACGAAGTCAATGAAGGCTTTGATTCTAGAGCATGTTCAAATGGGACTCTGAACTAAAGAAGTAATATAGTAGGGAACTCCTTCAATGCTTCTATAGAGGAGTAGTAGATTTATTTAATTGACTAACAATTAACAGTTCTTTGAAATTTGAATAAGATAATGGCTCAGTTTAGAAAGTGAGTGGATGAACTTTCACTCTTTGCTCACTACAAGGGAAGATGAGAGAAGAGTTCAACTGGGTTTGGCACGCCTTGGCTTGATTGCATTGACTCTATGCGTGTGAAGTCCAAGATTTTCATTAAAATCAATATATAAGTAAGGAGATAAAATTATATTTAAAAACTTTTCTAATGAAATCAAACATGAAAGAATATAAAATATATTCTGTTCTAATTGTAAAAACTAAGAAAATTAAGAAAATATAATGTGATTTTATTTTTTCAGGTAATAAAATATAAATTTAAAGAGGTTGCTTGATTTTGGAGTTCATATTTGAATGGGGAGGAGTTCAAATTGGAGAGTTATATATGAATTTTAAGAAATTAATGAGAAGATTAGGAGCAAAAGCTTGTAGAAATTTATAGTTAAAAATAAAAACGAAAATTTATTAAAGTTGTTTGTTGAATAATTTTAATGAAGAATAGACATAAAAAAAGAAGAAAGTAATGAAGGACGGTTATGATATTATATAAAATATTTTTAAAAAAGGGCTTAAAAAGAGATTTGGTGGACTTGAATAACAATAATCCTACTTTAATAAATTCTACTTAGAGAAGGCTAAAAAAATAAATCCAAAGAAATGTTCTTCTTATGTCCTAAATGATATTTACCAAATCCCTAAACCACTAAACCTCGTTTTTTGGAAAAAAAATAATTAGAAACAAAAATTCTAGAACATTTTTTGAAACAAGATCCTTGAGCAAGAAGGAAACTTTGACACAAATTAGAATAGAGCCATTTTTTAATGAAAAATGGCCAGTCTTCTTTTTCGTCGCCTATCAATTTCCTCCAACAAATACTTCTTCTCACTTTCTTCTTCTCCTACATCTCACCTACGACCCTACCTTTCTTCTGCGCGTGCCTTCTCCACCGCCACCAAAACTTCAACAAAATTAGAACATGTTTGTGTTGGCGACAAAGTACATGGACTACATAGCACATATGTGGGACTGAGAAAGTTGAAGAGAGAGAGGTATGCTTGGTCAAATCTTGACATTTAAGATTTGATATTGGCAGATTTTTTGGGTATTTTTTTCTATTTTATTACATATAGAAATTCATTTTTCTATTTTAATTTTTTTTATTTATATTGGAAGTCAAGTACTTACTATATAGTAAGTAGAGTCTTTGTTTGTTTATTCAGCCTTTTGTATTTTATACACTATTCTGCTTCGAAGCAGCTCTCTTGGTGTTGTAGGATATCCTTCATGGTGTTGTAGGATATCCTTCATGGTATTGTAGCTTTGCATTTTCTGATACTCCTTCAAGATCTAGAATGCACTGCCATTGTCATAGTTATGTTTCTATTTCTTAGAGGATTAAGGGATATTTTTATCTTTTGTATCTATGCATAAAGATCATTAATTGCAACCTGTTTAAATGTGTTAAATTTGTAGACGAAAAATGTTTGATTGTGAAAGTTATACCCACAGGTTTGGATGTAAACAAATATGTTTAACTGATTTCACTATTAAATAATTTATTTAACCAAGAGGCCAAAGGTTTAAATCCCCTTGGGACAACCTATTTGGAACTTCCATAATACTCCTCAACTATCCTTAGTAATTATTGGGTTTGGAAGTAACCCCTAGTTTAGAACTGACAAATAAACAGTTTAAAGTACAAAATAAAACATTTTTAATTATTGCCATTCATATGTGTCGTTGTTCTCAAATTTAAGTGGCTTCTCCCTTTCTTTCTTCGACTGTCAATATAGTCTGTGTTCTTTATATATATTGTCATGACAGTTTCCTGTAATCGAAATTTGTGTTGATTAGAAATTTTAATAGTTTGTTCATCTCTCTAATTGTGATTGTGAATGCATTTGCTAGGTTATAACTGCATTGCCCATGATAGAGTTGGACCCTTCAACCATTTCCATGACTTTTGGTGTAAATGACTCTCTATTTGATTCAATGATACGATGTCTCAAATTTTGTTATGAGAGAGATTTAGTTGATACACAATTTCTTTGTTGCATTTGGGTTGAGACGTGTTCGTAGGAAATGACTTGTATTATTTTTAGTATTCCATACGATGTTATCTTTATTTGTATGTTAAACAGAGTTTAATAGGCTATGGTGCAATCGTAGGTCACGCACTAATGAGTTTAACAGCTCTTCGAACTCTTTTTGTGATTTTTGGGATGGAGGTTGTCTACTAAGAAGATAACCAGTTCCACTTCTTTCCATTTGTCTCTTTGCTCTTTAACTTTGCTCATTATCATATATAGATGATGTTGAGAGTTCTAATCTTTGAAATTTTAATATGATTGTTGGACTTTTTTTCTTTAGTTTTTCCTCTTAAAAGAATTATGGATTCTACTTTGTTCCTCAACAAATGGACTCTTTCAATTTTAACTATTTATTTGAAGTGCTAGTAATTGACATCCATCTCTATGCAGACATATGATGGCATGATTAGATATGTCAAATGGACCTAAATACTATAATAGATTTTATTTTTGAAACAAAATATTGGTGATTATATAACAGTTATCATATATCTTGCTACTATTTTACATACTTTTGTATTTTATTTTTAATATATATTTTTATTTCATGTTTTACATAAATTATTATAATTTTTAACATTCCAATTACATGGCCGTTTGACACTTCTAGACATGTTACTCCTCTTACTCCAGTGATTTCACTGGACATTTTGTGGAGGAGAGCTATGAAAGATGGCTGGAACGATATGGCCGAACTGCGAATTGGAATCTATGCATCCAATGATCAGTTTATTGAGTATTTCAATTCTCAAAACTTATCTTTTAAGCTTGTCTATTAGTTTCTCTTAGGAACTACTGCCATTTTCATGTGATTTCAATTCTATAGATCTATTCAGCTACTGCCAAGTGCAGATAATTACTTTCAATCAATAAAAAACGTTCCTTTTTCAGTTACAAAAGAATATAGCCTCTCATAATTTTTTTTGGGGACTTGAATATGTGGTATGATCTAGCTTGGAATCACAAATAGATTATGGAATTATAAGTTCAGAAAATTTCTATTGAATTTGGATATGTTCTAGCTAGGTTGTATTTAATTTATAATTGGATGCTGATATTGTTGACAAATTATTGTTTGAGGACAACAAGAGGAGACATCCAAGGAGAAGTTATGACTGCGTTTTCGTGATGCGAATAACTAATATGTAATAACTTTTTGGGAGCTTTTTGTCACGAGCTTAGAGGTTTGCGCAGCCGCTTGTGCGACACTTAGGCAACTTGACTCTGAAAGTTGTTAAGTAAGCCTTGATGCTAGTCTTCTCGCTCAAAGAGAAGAAAGGATCGTTGAGCCGAAGAGCCTGTAGACAAAGAAGAGAAGAGATGGAGACAGGAAATGCTAAGCAAAAGAGCTTTGTATTAATACTAAAGAGCTTTACAATGCTTGTATGCTGAGATACTTTGTGAATTGTTGTGGATGATTTACAAATGAGGTTGGAGGAGTTTATATAGGAACCATCTCTCAAATGAATGGCCTAGATCTAATGCATCTAATGGTCCTAATTCATCCTTATCTAGAACTTTACATAAATAGATAAGTACAAAGGGATATTATGATAATATCCTATCTTGCTAGAGTATTCTAGAAGATGGGCTTGGGCTTGCAACTTTCTAGAAGCCAGGCCAAGTCTTACACATAAATGGGCTATTCTAGCAAGTAAATTGGGCAGGTCGTTACATCCTCCCCCACCTAATTCTGCGACGTCCCTGGCGCACTCTCATCCTTGTAGCGTTGGATGTGCTTGCTAAATTGTCACAAGGTGTCTTCGCGTTCCCAACTTGCCTCACTATCCGGAAGGTTTTTTCACCTTACCAAGTATTCCGTGTATGGTGGAACTCCCCTCCTTCGTATTACCCGATCCGCAAGGATGTATTCCACGTCCTTGTCAAATGCTGTGATTACGGCTGTGGGTACTCTCTTGGACTCACTTCGACTAGGATCTTCCTTGTCCTTATGATAGGGCTTGAGGAAACTGACATGGAAGAGCGGATTAATCTTAAGGTTGGGTGGTAACCCAACCTTGTAGGAGACTTCACCCACTCGTTTGAGAATTGGGAAGGGACCTTCATATTTTCGCACCAACCCCTTGTGCACTTTGCGAAGTGATTTGAATTGTTGGGGTAGGAGCTTGACAAGTACCAAGTCTCCCTCCTAAAATGCGAGGTGTTGTCTCTTCGTATCCGCCCACTTCTTCATCCGTTTGACGGCCTTGTCCAAGCATGCTCTTGTAATATCGGCTTGCTCATGCCATTCCTTTGCAAGCTTGTAGGCCGCTGGGCTTTTTCCTCCATATATCGAGGCTATGGCATGTGGAGTCATTGGTTGTTGTCCCGTCACAATCTCGAAAGGACTCTTGCCCGTTGCCTCGCTCCTTTGGAGATTATGTGAGAATTGGGCAACATCTAACAACTTTGTCTAATCATGTTGATGGGTGCTCACATAATGCCTCAAGTATAGTTCAAGCAAGGCATTGATGTGCTCGGTTTACCCATCGGTTTGGGGATGAAAGCTTGTTGAAAAGCTCAAGTCGGTCCCCAATATTTTGAAGAGCTCTCCCCAAAAGCGTCACGTGAAGCGAGGGTCACGATCACTTACAATGTTTTGTGGCACACCCTATAGCTTCACTATATGTTTGAGGAATGCTCGAGCGGCTTCGTTCGCGGTGCAATCCGTAGAGTCGGGTATGAAGGTGGCATATTTGCTGAACCGATCAACTACCACCATTATGCTTCCATACCCTTCAGATTTTGGCAAGGCCACGATGAAGTCCATCGAGACGATTTGCCATGGCCTTTCTGCAATGGGTAGGAGTTTAAGCAACCTCGCTGGACGTTGGTGCTTAACCTTGTCTTATTGGCACATAAGATAAGTCCTTACATAGCCCTCCATGTCTTCCCTCATTTAAGGCCAATAGTAAGAATCTTGCAAGAGTGCAAGGGTTCGTGCCATACTTGGGTGACCAGTCCACTTGGAATCGTGGCACTCCTTGATGATCTCCTTCCGCAAGTTCTCATGTCTAGGCATGAAGAGGCGGTTACCCGTTGTGAGGAGTAAGCCTTCATCATGCCAAAAACGTCGTGTCTTCCCCTCACTTGCCAACTTCAATAGATTTTGGCTATGGGGTCGTGCTCTAGACCTTATTTGATGCGGTCGATGAGCATACTTTATGGGCGACTTGCACTCAATGTGGCAAATTCTGCCTTGCGACTTAGGGCATCGGTCGTAACATTTGTCTTACCCGCTTTGTACTCGAGCCTATAGTCAAATTCGGCCAAGAAGTCCTGCCATCATGCTTGTTTAAGACTCAGCTTCTTTTGTGTTTGGAAGTAGCTTGTGACCACATTGTCGGTTTTGATGACAAAGTGGGAACCAAGCAAGTAATGTCGCCAAACCCGTAAGCAATGGATGATGGCGGTCATCTCCTTTTCTTGGACCGTGTATCGCCGCTCTGTGTCATTGAGCTTGCGGCTCTCATAGGTAATGAGGTGCCCTTCTTGCATAAGAACTCCCCCAATGGCAAAGTCGGATGCATCCGTATGCATCTCGAATGGTTTGGTGTGGTCGGGTAACACCAATACCGGTTCTTCACATATTGCCTTCTTCAAACCCTCGAAGGCATGTTGGCACTCTTCGGACCAGTGCCATGTGCGGTTCTTCTTGAGAAGATCCGTAAGTGGGGCGGCTTTGGCTGAGTCACCTTTGATAAACCGCCGGTAGTAATTAACCAGCCCAAGGAAAGATCGTAGCTCTGGTACCTTGGTAGGAGGCTCCCATTCTTGAATGGCCCTCACCTTGGCTTGATCCATCATGAGTTTGCCATCCCGTATATGATGGCCAAGGAACTCTACTTCTTGTTGAGCAAATGAGCATTTCTCCTTTTTAACATAGAGTTCGTTGTCATGAAGCACTTGAAAGACTTGTTAAAGATGTTGCACATGCTCTTCAAGAGTTGTGCTATAAATGACGATGTCATCCAAGTAGACTACCACAAACCGATCAAGGTAGGGATGGAAGAGTTTGTTCATGAGGGTGCAAAATGTAAGGGTGCATTGGTGAGATCGAATGGCATGACTAAGAATTCATAAGCACCATACCTTGTCACATATGCGGTCTTTGGCTCTTTACTTTTGACAATGTGCACTTGATAGTACCCCGATCTCAAATCAAGCTTAGTGAAATATCGAGCCTTCTCAAGTTGGTCGAATAAATCCGCAATGAGTGGAATCGGGTACTTGTTTTTTACGGTGATCTTGTTAAGTGCCCGATAATCAATATACATGCGGAGGGATCCATCCTTCTTCTTTTGGAAAAGGACGGGTGCACCGTATGGAGCTTTTGAGGGCTGGATGTAACCTGCATCAAGCAAGTGTTGGAGTTGTTTCTTCAACTCCGCAAGTTCGGGTGGCGCCATGCGGTAAGACGCCATAGCTGGAGGCTTGGCACCAGTCTCCAACTTAATTTGGTGATCCACTTCCCGTCATGGAGGCAACTTCTTTGAAAGTTCTTGGGGCATGATGTCCTTGTACTCGTCAAGGACGAATTGAACTCGTCTTGGCAATGGATCCTTGGTAAAGGCAATGTCCTCACCATCGTTTAGTTCTCGAATGGTGGCAAGGAAACTTGGATCCATCTTTATCCCTTGCTTGAATTGTAGTGCGGTGAGCATTTTACTTTCAACTTTTGTTACACGTTCCGCCATAACTGTGCATGATTGACTCCTGTCGAGGATGTTGAGGGAGTTGGAAGATGGTATGAGGAAGACATGGACTTGGTCGAATAACTCCATGCCAAGCACTACTTGGAAGTCGTCCATGGGGACGATGGAAAAGTCGAGTTGACCGTTCCATGTGCCAAGTTGTATCGCGGTTGCCTTGGATACCCCCAATATTGCCGTGGCAGGTGAATTTATTGCCTTAATGGTGCCTCCTCCATTGACATACTTGAGGCCTAACTGTTTGGCCTCGTCTACGGAAATGAAGTTGTGCGTGGCTCCCGTATCAAGCATTGCACGCACATCCTTGCCATTGATGGTGGCACGCACATACATGAGACCCTTTTGCATATGTGTGGATCTCTTGAGTACGCCAATTGTGTGGAGAGAACCCATCCCTGCTTGAGGCTATTCATTTTGTACGTCCTCTTGTTGAGCGGCTAGGGCGTTGAGAGCCTTCCTCTTGGGGCAATCCCGTACCCAATGAGGACCATCACAAATAAAGTAAGGACTTTTAGGCTTAGGGGCGTCGGACTTACCTTTGTTAGGTGTGTCACGTTTGTCTCCCCCGGTTGGTTTCCGTGCACCACCTTCCTTTCAGCCATTGTTCTTCTTGGAATTCCGCTCTCCCCTACTTTTCCCTTGGTTGGTCTTCCTCTCATTGGATTGGGATGTGTAATCAATGAGGGACTCGGCCACGGCTATGGCGTCATCAAGGTTTTGTACATCGCGCCTTTCAAGCTTAGCCCTCGCCCAATCTTTGAGTCCGTCGAGGAAGTAGAGGAAAGAATCCTTCTCAGACATGTCCTCGATCTCGAGGATGATGGTGGTGAACTCTTCGATGTAGTCTCAAATCGTGCCATCTTGCTTCAAACGGCGGAGGCGACCCCTTACCTCCTTCTCGGCATTGCTAGGAGAGAAGTGCTTTCGAAGTTCTCTCTTAAAATCCTCCCATGTGCGGAGGGAAACGATGCCTCTGCCCACGTCACCATGCTTGTGACGCTACCACAATTGGGCTGCATCTTGAAGAAATGTTGGTGCAATGCCGATCCTCGAAGCATTATCACGAACACATTTGGCTTCGAAGTATTGCTCCAAGCCAAATAGAAAGTTCTCCACTTCCGTGGCGTTGCGAGTGCCATTGTATGTGGCAGGAGTAGGCACGTGCATGGTGCTTAGCCCACTTGGGTAAGAGAGATTACCATGGTCACATCGATGCTTCTCTCATTCTGTGCAGGATTCATCCACATCCGCATGAATTGCTCGCAACTCATTCTCCACAAAGGTCCGCAAGCCAATGGGCTCTCGTGTAAGGTTATGCAACTCCTTCTCATAGGCGTTGCTAAACTTAAGGATGTTGGACTTCGCTGCTTGGGTGATCTTGCCATAATCTGTCTCTAGGCCTTCGAGACGGTCGTTGAGGCCCTCAATTGCATTGTCCATCCCCGAGAGTGCTTGCTCCAAGCTAGCAACACGATGTTCTAAAGACTCCGAGGGTGGAGCTTTGGACTTACCTCGTTTTCCTTGTGCCCGTAGTTGAGGTTGCTCCTCTCGTCCACGAACTTGTTCCTCCATGGTCACTTTAAGGTCGGATGCCATGCTCTTGTGCTTGAACTGTGCTCTGATACTAACTGTCTCATGCGGCACTTAGGCAACTTGACTTCGAAAGTTGCTAAGTAAGCCTTGATGCTAGTCTTCTCGCTCAAGGAGAAGAAAAGACCGTTGAGCCGAAGATACTGTAGACAAAGAAGAGAAGAGATAGAGACAGGAAATGCTAAGCAAAAGAGCTTTGTATTAATACTAAAGAGCTTTACAATGCTTGTATGCTGAGATACTTTGTGAATTATTGTGGATGATTTACAAATAAGGTTAGAGGGGTTTATATAGGAACCACCTCTCAAATGAATGGCCTAGATCTAATACATCTAATGGTCCTAATTCATCCTTATTTAGAACTGTAAATAAATAGATAAGTACAAAGGGATATTATGATAATATCCTATATTGCTAGAGTATTCTAGAAGACGGGCTTGGGCTTGCAACTTTCTAAAAGTCAAGCCAAGCCTTACACATAAATGGGCTATTCTAGCAAGTAAATTGGACGGGTCGTTACATTTTGCTGCCATCTTGTTATATAATAAAATTGATTTGATGTTTAGCCTGAGGGGAAGAAAAACAAATTGAGATATATAAGTTCGCTTATATATAAAAAAAAGCTAGATCTTTTTAAATGAACATCGTTGACCTGGTTTTTGTAGTTTTATAGATAACACAAGAAGTGTGTGTTGCTTCACAATGGATCGATCAATGTCAATATTCAATTTAATTCCACTCGTAGGTTCATATGATCTACCAACACAATATATATAAATGTTCGGTTTACCTTACCTGAAAGTGATGTTAATTGTAAAATGAAAGTAAGTGAAAGTTGGGTATTCTATTCTACTCCCGATCTCCGCCAAATATCTTATATGACGTGTTGGTTATAAATAAAGCTTCTAGGGGAACAAGCATGAGCATATACTAAACACGTCGGTCGACTTCGTTTGTTTTTTGTTTTTGAGTAGATGATAGGAAACATAGCCAAAAGATGTTAGGTGCTTAGTGGGTTCGATAACTGGAAGAACCTATTGGATCCTCTTGACATTGACCTGCGCCGCTACGTCATTCACTGGCTCAGGCAACATATGACACGTTCAATGATGAAAGGGATTCAAAGTATGTAGGGGATAGTCGTTATGCCAAAAAGAATCTATTCTCTAAGGTTGGTTTAGTCAAAGGCAATCCATTCAAGTACGAAGCCACCAAGTACTTTTATGCCACTTCCGAAATTCCAGTCCCTCAATCATTTATTAATGTCTAAGAAGCCTTTGCACATGAAGTCAAATTGGATTGGATATGCAGTCGTGGCTACTGATGAAGGGAAGACTCTAGTGGGTGGAAGGGTCATAGTCATTGCATGGCGTGGAAAGATCACGACTCATGAATGGATTAAGGAGTTTGATTTTTCTTTGGTGTCGGCTTCTAAGATATTTGGGGAGGTTGCAGACGCTAAAGTGCACAAAGGTTGGCTCTCTATATACACTGCGAGCAATCCTCGATCAACTTATGATGTAACTAGCGTTAGAGAACAGGTGATCTATATATCCAGTCTCTATTTTATTAACTGCATTCATAAATTAAATTTATTATAAAGCATATACCAAATATCTGAACCAAAAGACTAAATCAATAAGGTGGAGGGAACAATCCTCTTTATGAAACATTAAACCTCCACTTACACTTTTGGCTATAGGACAATTCGACAATTGTAGAGAGATACATGCATGGAGTAAACATGGGAGCCATATAATTTCTAAGCTCACTTTACAATCTAATATCAGGTTTTGGCTCAGTTGAGAAGACTTTTGGAAAAATATGAGGATGAGGAAATCAGCATATCAATAACCGGCCACAGCTTGGGTGCATCGCTTGCAACTCTAAATGCAGCTAACATAGTTGCTAACAGATACAACAAGCGGAAGGATAATAGTGTGGAGTACTGTCCTGTTACGGCCTTTTGTTTTGCCAGCCCATGCATTGGAGATATCCGCTTCCGGGAGTTTCTGCACCCTGTTGTAGATATTCGTATTTTACGCGTAGTCAATGTCCTTGATGCCGTACCGCATTTAGCTCCGGCTGGATACATAGATGTGGGAGAAGAGCTTCAAATCAACACTTCTGAGTCCAAGTATTTGAAACATCCGGGAGACGCTGAAATATGGCATGCCTTGGAGGTCTATCTCCATGGTGTTGCTGGAACGCAAGGAAGAAAAGGAGGGTTTCATTTGGAAGTTAAATGGGATGTTGCGCTTGTCAACAAAACTGAAGATCCTCTGGCGCAAGGGTATTTGATACATGCTCGTTGGTGATGTATGGAAAATAAGGGGATGGTTCAAGAGGATGATGGCTCTTGGAAGCTGGAAGATCATGAGGAAGATGACGATGTTCTCTGATTCTAAAAGCCGGGAAAATCTTGAGCTATGTTTTTTAGACTTTTCTGAATAAGATTGCTGCAATCCATTTTCGATAAAAATAAACAACCACGGATTCCATCTTATAATTTAAAGAACAATTGCCCTGTATATGGACAGTTTGGCGAATTAAGAGTATATGGACAGTTTGGCGAATTAAGAGTATATGGTCATTGGATTGGGATCGTAATTGTCACACCCCTTACCTATAAAAATACAGAATATTAATTTAAGCATCCGACCAGACACAAATCACATGAGAATATTTAAATTATATTAAAATTAGTATCCAAAATACACAAAGTTCCCATATTGTCAACCATGTAATCATATGTACAATTTTTTTTTCCAAAGAACTAACACCAAGATAAAAAAAAATGTCAATGTTGCAGCGGTGTGATGGTTGCCAAGGGAACTTTGTATCCTATGCCAAACTTACTCCCAAACCGCAAAATCGAACGCTTATCTGAGGCACACAACAGATTTAGTGAGTAAAACACTCAGTAAGTAGCTATAAAGTGAAGATAGAATAGACTCATGTAAGTAGAAATCACAAAAAAATAAATCACAATCCTTTCTTGTTCAACAAGTAACTCTTTCTTTCTCTACAGGTCAAGTGAATAGTGCCAAATTTCATGGATTGCGCCCCTAAGTGAATCACTTGGCATAGTAGTGCTAATTCTCGGGTTCCCTATAAGTTTTCTATTCTGATGTGGCGCTCTTGCACCATCCATATTGCGCTCTAGCACCATTTTTCTGTCTTAACTCATGTGCATTTTAGAGCTTTGCGCTCCTACGTGATTTATATGGCGCTCCGACGCCAACTCTCTATTTCCACACAATTCACAGGAACGAGGTTGTGTTGTTGGGCAACTTTAATAGCGCTCCTACGCCAATTATGTGTTTGATCAATCTATGGAGGCTATTTTCTCTCTTTCACTGTCCCTCGCATTCCGGTTAATACTCATAGATCATGCTCTACAAGACCTCAACATATTTAAAATACATTTCCATCACATATAAAACACAACCTCAAACACATTCCATACACATTGTAAGTACATTTGAGGTACTCATTGTCAACCTATTACTGCACTACAATAAGGACTCCATACAGTCCATTCATTAATCATAAAAGTGCATAATCATTATGGACACTATACAATAAATTCACGGTAGGATTTCCAAACAACACAACTCACATCATGTCATTCGTTACGTATTGTTGTCAATGACATGTGTTATTCAACACCTATTTGAAGAACATATCACTCGTTACGTATAGCCGTCAGTGATATATTCAGTGGTCATTCATCACCCGCTACATATCGCCATCAGTGACATATATATTTCACAAATTCACTTTACGAATTATGTCATCCGTTACTTATCGCTATCGATGACATATTTCATTGGTCACTAGTCACCCGTTACGTATCACCGTCGGTGACTTAATACACATGTATGGTTTATAAATCCCTCTATATATATATGCCTACCATATAAGAAGATTTACTGTCCATATATCTTAGGCATGGCTCACACCTTTACATACACACACAATTTCGTTAACTAGGTTATCCATGCCCTTCCACACCATATTTTTATATACACATGCTCATCAACTTTCCTAAATCACAAACTCAGGGAGCTCAATTCAAAATATTGCTCAAACATACATATAAGTGAGAAAACCACACATCACAAGAGTCAACTATGAATTTCAATCATGCCCTCTCACATCCATGTTCAATTATTTCTCAATTATGCATAAACACAAGAAACAAAACACACTTATAATTCGATGTAAACCCTATTTTACCCGTAGAAATGTCCAGCTACTTACTTGATTCCTTCACTCTTTGAGCCTTGATTATCACATAGAAATCATTACACCCCTTAAAGATTAGCAATACATTAGGCCAATCCACAATAAAAATAACAATTTAATACTACACATATATGGGTTGGATAATTGTAATAAGAGGACACTTATGTCAATCATCACCAAACTTCATGAGATTTAAGTGAACACACATATTATCTCTCATGAATTTTGTTGTATCTAAATGAGGCCATATATCTCTTAAAATCCCTTAATCTTATTCTTACAAAAAATCTGTCTACAAGCATTTCAATTGAGCAGTATCACTTTGAAAATTTTTATAAAATTCAATATTAATCAAACCAGTGCCAAACTTTGCAGTCTATGACTAGACAGATATAAAATCATTTTTACCAAAAATCATAATTTTCTGATGAGTTGCAGTCAGTCAAAATCAATTTAGATTAGTTGCCCTATTCTACAGGTTAAAATTTCCAGTTTTACCACCACCATTTCGAAAAATCATATAAATTCACCCAAAATTTCAAAAACTCTGAAAATTTCCTGTTCAATAGGGAATAAACCCAAGATTTTGCACCCCAAAAACCAGAATTTTTCATGAAGGATTGGTTCCTCAATTAAATCCAATTCAGGTACTCTGTTTCAAAACAGGGGGGATTCAAATTTGTTCTATCAACTTGAACAATTCACCATAAATTGCTCACTTCAAATTTTTTGAGTGATTCAAAATACTACAAACTTCTAATGTGTCTAGTTTCACATATAAAAATATTAGAACCAGATGACAACCTTAAAACTTTCGAGAATATTCGAAATCAGCACAGCTCAGTGTGACTACCCTGCAGAGTTATCTTCTAATCATCATCTATGACCTCTATACATCATCCAACCCATTCAAATCATTTATAACTAACTATAATTCATGATTTCTATCCTATCTCATGGTGCACATAACATGAATACATCACTAGCCATAGCTTAAATCTAACAATTCCTTCCTAATTTCATAGCTAAGCACTATAATTAGAAGGAGAGATTAAATTTTTAACTTGATTCCCTTCTAACTTCCCCTAATTTTCCTTCGAAACAATTGATGAGAGCAAAGAAGAAGCAAGAGTGTACTAGGACCTCTTGTGGAGATAAGGGAAAAAAATGATATTTCTAAAGACTCCTACACGTATATATGGATAAGGCTTAAACACAATATCACCTTGGCCGTTAATTTTCTTAATTCTATACCCCTAATTTCTATTAATTACTAATTCACACATACACACACATTTATAATGTACATATACAAAATGCTGATTAAGGTTACAAGAGTTGGGATGTTACAGTAATAATATGATTGACAAATGATACACTATTATACTAAGGTGCTATTCGTTACACAATTGTCGTCATAAAGTTTTCCAGTACAGGAAACTTTGAGCATTTTATTCTATATATGAACAGCTAAAGAACCTATATGTGCGACTGTTTTTTCAGAAATTATAACCAAATTAAAATTTGAAAAAGCGAATCCACAAATAGTTTTGATTCGATCCCGACATAGCTTGTTTGTCAGAGGTAAATTTACCTAGCAGGCCAGCTAAACATCTTTTACGCTCGATATGCGTTGAAAGACACAACGTTGACCTAAGCTTGATGTATAACATGTAACTAGAGCTTGATTCATTGCAAAGACCATGTAATGGTAGACGCAGATCAAGTGAGGACACAAATAAATTTCATTATTATAATAATATCCCAGCCTGTCAAAATGTTGGAAAAAAACATAATGCCATGGAAATAGGAATTAACAAATTAAAGAAAGAAAATCTGTGAATTACACCAGGATGTACGCGGTACTAGATGTATGTATGATCTAGCTAGGAATCCCAAATGGATTATGATTTTCTGAATCTAGCTATTCCTATTCAATTTGATGGATGCTGATATTGCTGATGACTTATCGTTTGAGGGCACTGAGAGGAGTTAGCAGCTGGACCTGGGATGAGACATCGAAGGAGAAGTTGTGTCTGAATTTTGGTGTTGCTAATAATTAATCTGAAATAACGCTTTGGTAGTTCTTGCTGCCATATTTATAATCATATAACAAATTTGGTTTGATGTTTAGTATAAGGAGAAAAAGAAACTGAGATTTATATGCCTTTATAAATAAAAGTTCGATCGTTTTAGATGAACTTGGTTGATCTGTTGTTGTAGTTTTATAATTGGGCAGAAGAAGTGTGGGTTGTTGCATATGGGATCAGCTTCAATATTAATTTAATTCCACTCCAGAGTTCATGTGATCTACCATCACTCTTTACATGTTTGGCTTACCTAACCTGAAAGTCATGAAGTAAATTATTGTAGAAGGAAAGAAAGTGAAAGTTGGGCAGTGTACCCAGACTTTGACTAATTCTTTTTGATGAATTCTGCCGTTCTTAACTCGGATTTGCTTGAGCTACTCCTGATATCTTATATGACGTGGTGGGTTAAAAATAAAAGCCTTTTTGATGGGCAAGCTATACTTATAGTGACAATAAGCATTCAATAAACACGACGAACGAATTCGTTTGGCTTTTTGTTATTGAGCTGATGATAGGAAACATAGCCAAAAGATGGCAGACGCTTAGCGGGGTGGATAACTGGAAGAACCTATTGGATCCTCTAGATATTGACCTGCGCCGCTACATCATTCATTATGGTGAAATGGCTCAGGCAACCTATGACACGTTGAATGATGAAAGGGCATCAAAGTATGCAGGGGATAGTCGATATGCCAAAAAAAATCTCTTCTCCAAGGTTGGTTTAGTCAAAGGCAATCCATTCGAGTACGAAGCCACCAAGTACTTTTACGCCACTTCTGACATTCCGGTCCCTGAATCATTTATTTTGAAGTCACTATCTAAGAAGCCTTTGGACAGGGAGTCAAACTGGATCGGGTATGTGGCCGTGGCTACTGATGAAGGGAAGACTGTGTTGGGTAGAAGGGACATAGTTATTGCATGGCGTGGAAAGATCCAGGCTTACGAATGGCTCAAGGATTTCGATTTTGCTTTGGTGTCGGCTTCTAAGATATTTGGGGAAGTTACGGACGCTAAAGTGCACAAAGGTTGGCTCTCCATTTATAATTCAAGCAATCCTTAGTCAACTTATGACGAAACGAGTGCTAGAGAACAGGTGATCTATGTTATTGCTATATATTCATTCTTTTACTGCATTTGGTTTCGGTTATGAATTAAATTTTGAATGAAGTGCATAGCAAATACAAGTATTTGTTGTTCAATCCAAAAGATTAATGCCCTTGGGCCCCTCTCTTGGAAAAGAGACATATGAAACACAACCGTCTCAGCTCAATTGTAAAGTCCTTGGTATCCAACTCCTCACATCGACAGTTTTTAGGTTTTTACTCTATTACCAGTGCTAGAGGAGTAAGATATGATGTGTCTAATTCAAAAGAATCACATATTGCATCGAAGAATTAATCCAATTTATAAACTCAAATCCTATTTTACAATTAGTTAAGGAGGGACAGCTTCAGATTTATAAGTAGATTAATTGAGTAAAGATGGGAATACTATAATTAATTTCCAGGCTTACTTTGCAACCTGATCGTATCAGGTTTTAGCTGAGGTGAAGAGACTGATGGAAAAATATAAGGATGATGAAATCAGCATAACAATAACTGGCCACAGTATGGGTGCAGCGCTTTCAACTCTAAATGCAGCGGACATAGTTTCTAACGGGTACAACAAGCTGCAGGACAAAAGTGAAAAGTATTGTCCTGTTACGGCTTTTTGTTTTGCCAGCCCACGTGTTAGAGATAGCCGCTTGTGGGAGTTTTTGAAGCCTTTTGTAAATCTTCACATTTTACGGGTAGTTAATATCCTTGATCTTGTACGGCATTATCCTTCAGCTGGACACACAGACGTGGGAGAAGAGCTTGCAATCAACACTCATGACTCAGTGTACTTGAAATTTCCTGGAGACTTGGAAAAATGGCATGCGTTGGAGCCCTATCTCCATGGAGTTGCTGGAACGCAAGGAAGAAAAGGAGGTTTCAATTTGGAAGTGAAACGGGACATTGCGCTCGTGAACAAAACACTGGATGCTCTCAAGGAAGAGTTTTTGGTGCCTGCTCGTTGGTGGTGTATGGACCATAAGGGGATGGTTCAAGAGGATGATGGCTCTTGGAAGCTGAAAGATCGTGAGGAAGATGGATAAATGTGATACAAGGAACGGGCCATTGTGGTCAGAAAGTTTTCCAGTACTGAAAACTTTTTGCATGTTATGTATAAGAACAGCAAAAGAACCTATCCAGGGACTAGAATGTTTTTCAGAAATTATAAATAATTAAATTAATATTTGAAAGAGAGAATCCACTGATAGTTTTCATTCGGTCCTGCTGCAGCCTAGAGGTAAATTTACCAAGCAGCCCAGCAAAACATCTTGTACTCTCAATTTGCCTTGAGAGACATAACATCGACCTATGCTTCACAACATGTAACCGGGGAACTTTCCGATTGGAATTCTTTGCCAATATCTAACTTTTCTCAAGGAGACTACTGCCATTATTATGTGATTTTAATTCTATATATCTATTTAATAAGAAAATCTACCCTGCAATAGATGCATTAGAAAATCTACCCTGCAACAGACGTATGTACATCTATCAAATTATAGGATACCATATCAACGTGCTTGTGACATTATTTCATAATAGATAGGATAGTTCTAAATATATTTCTTTTAAGTAACACAAGAATATAGCCTTTCATAATTGTGCTTGGACTTAAAAGCTATGGTAAATTAATTTATTATTACAAACACCCTGTAACGGCAGACGCAGATTAAGTGAAGGTACATAAATTTCGGCAGATGAAGTGAAATTACAAATCAATTTCATTATTATGATATTATCCCGCTCTGTCACAATGTTCAAAAAATCATAATGCATTGGAAATAGGAATTAACAAATTAAAGAAAGAAAATATCTGAATTGCACGAGAAGTTACGCAATGCTAGATGAAAAATCTAGCTAGGAATCCCAAATGGGACCAAATGCAAGGATTCCAGCCCCCTTGCATGCGTTGACAATGTCTTTACTAACTTCAGGGTTATGTTGGGATGCAATGAACACTCAGAACAGATTCTGAGAGAAAAATAACTTGTATTCACAGAGAAAATTGATACATAAGAATTATACAAAAACTTCCCTAAACAATTTCCTGGAGCTCTCCTGGCTCTCTAACTCTTCTAAACTCTCTGGTTTAGATTTTTCTTATTCTCTCTAGAATGCATGGAGCTCTCTGGCTCTCTTTCTATCCAAAACTCTCTGGTTTTTGGATTCTTTGGATTTCTGAGAGCTCTCTGGCTCTTTTCCTCCAAAACTCTCTGGTTTTGGGATTCCCTCTGGAATGATTGACTCTGCAGAAATCGTCCTCTATTTATATGAGATTTCTACATTACATTTTCAAGATGTTAGGTGAGGTTGGCCACCTGACCTTCACCTAACACACCTAACACATATCTACCTTCACCTACCTCCTCTTTCACATAGGAGGGAAATTCCAATAATTCTCTCCCTCAATCCCATGTGAAAGAGAATAACCACGAAGATAATTAAACAGCCTCTAATCCAACTATGTCTCTGCACAGTTCTAACTTTCTGGCTCCCCCTTCATCAGTAAGCAGTAAATATTTTGATTCCGGATATTTTCTCGACGGAATCCTACCTCGCTCAGATCGTCTTAGCTGAGGTTCTTCATCTCCAGGAGGTACAGTAGCTTCTATAGGTGATTGTGGCTCCCCTTGGCTCAACAATCTTTTCATTTTTCTCCTCCTGATCTGCTTCTGAAACTTCTTCTAGCACCTCAGAATTTTTTCTGTTCATTTTCTTCCACTCAACTTCTTTTCTTAGTCTCAGGTCTCTGCCCTTGAAATTCTATAGGATCAAATAGATAATTACAACTAAGGAGATCCTTCATCATGGCTCCGGATGATTCTTCTATTTTAGAACAATTAATTGACTAAAATTGGAATTGAATTTCAAAAATTCGAGCGCACCGTTGCATCCAAAATGGTAAAAAATGATAGAATAGCCTCTTCCAGGGCTCAAAAATTCTTTTTGTGCAAGAAATACGAAGCTTGGAAATCTCAAGGACTAAACTGAAAATTTCAAGGATTAATCTGAAAATTTCAAAAACTTATGGGGCCATAAGTAATTACCCAGAAATATAGGGGTCATATGTAATTTCATAAAGATGGGCTGGCGTGGCAGTCTCGGGACACGTGTCGCTGACGTGTCTAACACGTGTCTAATGACGTGACTATGTTGGCATGGCTACTGACGTGTCGTGATGACGTGGCTAAGCTGACGTGGTGGATAATGTTACTGACGTGGCTCTGATGTTGTCACTGACGTGGTGGATGACGTCAGCCTTCTTCAACCTCTGGAGCGCATGTAAGCGCGTGAAGCGAGTGACGCCCACTTGCAGTCCAGGTGGGAGGCGCGTGCGGCGCTTACAGTTTCTTTGAGAGTCAGATTTGTCACCAAAAAATTGCAGAATGCTCACCTTAATGTCAGGAACACACTAGACACTTCAAATTTAAAATTTGAGTACTTTCGAAAATTCTGAAATTTATGGAAACAGGGGACAATTTTTTCTAATTTTTCTCTCTCTGTTTTAGCACTCCAGGAACTCAACCAGGCTCTAATACCACTTGTTAGGATGTAATGAACATTCAGAACAGATTCTGAGAGAAAAATAGCTTGTATTCACAGAGAAAATTGATACACAAGAATTATACAAAAACTTCCCTAAACAATTTCCTAGAGCTCTCCTGGCTCTCTAACGTTCCTAAACTCTCTAATTTAGATTTTTCTGATTCTCTTTGGAATGCATGGAGCTCTCTGGCTCTCTTTCTATCCAAAACTCTCTAGTTTTTGGATTCTCTAGATTTCTTGGAGCTTTCTGGCTCTCTTCCTCCAAAATTCTCTGGTTTTGGGATTCCCTCTGGAATGATTGACTCTGCAGAAATCGTCCTCTATTTATAAGAGATTTCTGCATTATATTTTCAAGATGTTAGGTGAGGTTGGCCACCTAACCTTCACCTAACACATATCTACCTTCACCTACCTCCTCTTTCACATGGGAGGGAAATTCCAGCAGGTTACTGGTGACTATGACGACTTCTGCATTCCAATCCATTGCAGCATTTACACTCATCTCAGCCACATTAGGTCGACCAGTGATAGCTGTGTCGTGAACTATAACTTTATTCTTAGGATATTTCTCCACCATTTCCTTAATTTCCTTTCCGAAATTATTCTCAATTCCTTTGGCCACCCAAACGAGATACATATCTGCTGGAGATGGCTGCAAGAGGAATGACAAGAAGACACAGATACCAGACCCTGTCGCCACCAACACTACCCTCTGGTACATATTTACTAGGCAAGGCAAGCCTGCAAAGTGCATCCGAAACCACATATAGCTTGGAGGTTTCGTGACCAAGCCCCTGGTGAAGTCCCCAATAGCTCCTGCCAACATCATGTGCTCTTTATTTCCATTAGATATGATTCCGAAGGCATGCCACTCTGACAAAGGTGATAGGCTGATTCTTCCGAGTAGTCCTGCTTGAATCCCTCCCTGGAACTTGATGATCGAAGCATGACCTAAGGGAGTTGATGCTTTAACTGGGACGCATCTTTCTGACAACCATGGAATCATAATAGCAACTGTTATTGCTAAAGTGAACTAGAATTCTTGTCTCCTAACTAACGTTGTGAAGCTTGAATTATAAGTTTTCGAAATAGGCTCATAACTTATATAGAAAGTTATGAAAAACCAGAGGAGGAATAGAGCGGTCCAGCCAGCGAAACGATGGATACGTTCAAAAACATTGTGATAGAGATGGCGGACAAGAGGGAATGCTGCCAGGCAAGAGAGGGCAATGAGAAAGAGGATTGTGAAAGAAAGGCCTATGATAAGTGAGGAAGAGTTCTCTTTGTCCTTAACGGTTAGGATGAGAGCATACACAAGCCAAGCTATTGAAGACACTCCACAACCGCTATGTATTCCTCCCAGGCTTTGAAGAAATGCCGTTGTGACTATTTTTGTAATGACCGGTCCCCTACCATGGCGCACTGTAGCATCGGGACCTTACAGTTGTCCTCGATCGCACAACAGTCAGTATTGTCCGCTTTGGTCCGTCTCCTTGTCTTTCAAGGGTGTCATAGATCGCACGGTTTTGTTCCTGTTAGCCCACAGGCCCAGGACGTGTCCCCCACTCGAATCCGGGACCTCCACCACAAAGGCGTCCAAAATTCATCATGAGTACCATTCGGGCACCCTTGAAAGACAGGGAGACGGACCAAAGCGGACAATACTGACTGTTGTGCGATCGAGAACAACTGTAAGATCCCGGTGCTGCAGTGCGTCCGGACAGGGGACCGGTCGTTACAATTTTCATTCTAAGAGGTATCCATGATCTCCCCAATGACTTCACAGCCAACCAGAAGACTACTCGCAGTAAGGCCTCGCTTCTACAGAGAATTAAGGCCAGAATATTGCCAATGGAGAACACTGCAGCATTTTGTTTGGCATATTTGAAGTTGCCGGTGGCTGCTAGCGTTAAACCAAGAACATTCAATGTCAAGCAAACCAAAAATAGTCGCTTATACACTGTGATTAGCCCTTGATAAAGCAGTATTACTGACAATCTTGAATCTTTCTTTGGCACAGGTTTGGGCAATTCCTTTACTGAACTAACAGCGTTAACTGTCTCCTGGATTTCGATGTCTTTTCCAGCATATAACTCTATGTCAATTTCATTGTCAAACTCAAAGTCGCAGAAGTGACTGCTCGGTCGACTAGGACTTCTCTTACTTGAATCAGAGACTGAAATCCTTCCAATCCAAGGAAACCAACCCGATTTTCCATTTTGCTCCTGTGCAGGAGCCGAAATGGCAAATAGGTTTGTTTTGGAGGGATGGATCTCAAATGCTACCCCACGACAACTTGAAAATCTAACAAGCTTTGAGTCTTCCATGTTAAGTTGGTATTGACTGTTGAACTAAAACTATGAACAAGCTGAAGCTGCTCAATAAACGCTTTGGCGCTTAGCCTGAAAGTGAGCAAACCTATATCTAGTTTTCTGAATCAAGCAGACGCTGCACAGCTCCCAAAAATCTGTCAGCAATTAATGAAGATTCACCTGAATCTTTTATGATTAATTTAGGGGTAAGAAAGGATTCATGGACGGCTCATCAGAGGTTCTGCAAAATTCCTAGTGACCATTTCAACAAAACAAGCTATCGCTTAATTTTTAAAAGTTCATGTGAAATTTTACGATACTGACTTCATGCGTGCTAATTATTATAATTATTAACAACAAAATTCCCGTGCGAGTATGACTACTATTTTGGTTTGATTCTGGAAACATTGCAGAATTGGTGGAAATGTGGAATAGGTTGCACCTGAGTCAATGCTTTACGGTAAATGGCAGGTCGGCCCAATGATTTTAAGGCCGTCTATTGGTGTTAATGGGTGCGCCCAGTTCACAATGAGAAACCAATGTTTTTTATTGAACAAAACATTGACTTAGAATGGATCTCCAGCTACGTTCTAATTTTGCCGGGTCAATTCCAGGCCCACTCAAACTGAGTGGAGTGGACCACAAGTCTCCCAAATGCTCGATGACTTTAATTTGCATGGCGGTTTCACATCACACGATATGAGTTCATGGTGGAGAAGACTTGGTTGCTTCATGCCAAATACAAGCCCCCATTTTTCATACAAGGGCTTGTTCACATTTGATTTAAGGTTAAAGGTAAAGAAAAAGAAGACAAGAATGAAGGAAACTTCCCATAATAGGAAAAACCAAAAGATAATAGAAAAGAACAGGCTAATTTTTATTTGTTGTAGCAAGATACATGTCTTGTCATGATTCTTAATCCTTGAACGAAACGTGCCTAAGAAACTTTTGGCATAACATCAAATTCATTCACGTTTGAAAATCAACTATGCTATAATAAATTTCATCATAGTAATTATGAAATTGATAAGTGGATTTTTAATCCATAAATTTAGTATTTTTAAGCTTTAATTTTGTTTAATTTTTGAGTATTTTTATGTTTTTATTTGTATTTTATATGTTCTTTGAAGTTAAAAAGGAAATGAGATCAATCTGGAGAAATTCTTAGAAGAAAATGAATTTCATGCTGAAAATTTTGCAAAATTTAACATAATTGGCAAGTATTTTAACTATATTTGGTGATGAAGACAGAAAGTATCACGGTCCTGTGCAAGATTGCGTGCAAGTATTTTAACTAGATTTGGTGATAAAGACAGAAAGTATCGCGCTCCTGCGCGGCTGCATATGCGAGCCAGTGCATGATCAAATCTGAAAATATATTTGCTTTCCGAATTTGATTCGAATAGGGATTTTTTGCTGCATGCATATAAATACATCTTTTAGACACTTGTTGAGGGTTCGACCTTGTCTTCTTGGAGGCGCATTGGACGCAAGGAAGAGCTACAACAACATGTTGAAGGCGAATATGGGTTTATTTTCAAGATGTATCAATTGTCCTTCAAGATTCCTTTAGTTCTACTTTGTTCTTATCTAACCCATGATTCCAATGTTGATTTTTGTTATATTTAATTTCATTATGAGCTAAACTTTTAATTTTAGTGTTAAGCTATAGCCGAATTTGGATATTCTAATTCTTAATGTTTAATATATTAATTGTTTATTTTATATATGTTGAGCAATTTGATTATGTGTTTAATGATTGTGATTGTCCAACTTTTGCATGATTTGAGATATAGATTGAGAATGAGAAATAATATTCATGTTAGCCCTTAATTATTTTGTCATAAATTAACATGAATATGATTTGTTCAATTTTATTGATTTATTGTGCTTAATGAGTATTAAAAGAGAGTTAAGATTGACATAGATATAATTCTAGCCTATTAATATATATTATTGTTGCTTGAGTCAGAATAACAATTAAATTAGTGAAATTAGTTGGCAACATGGGAATAAATATTGAATAAATATTAATGTTATTGAATTTGAGAACTAGAATGGATAAATCTAGGTGAAATATGACACCATAGATTCTTCTTTCATTGAGGTTTTCACAAAATTTGATTTTGTTTTAGTTTATAAATTTTGTTTAATTTAGTTTCGTTAATAATTTTTAGTTAAATTAGTTCATTAAATTGTCATTTGAATATTATTGTTCAAATAAAACTTAGTTAAAATAGGTTTAGTAGTTAATATATAATCCTTGTGGAAATGATACTCATTCATCATTCTCTTACTTGTTAAAATTCTGTGCACTTGTGAATTTTGTATAACAGAAATTTATCAAAAAATTCCTGTACAGATACAGTTTCTAAATTTTATTGAAGATCGGTTTCACTTAATCTCATTCTCCAAGGCATGAATCACGTCACAGCTTGCGCATGCTTGATCCTTCAAAGCCTTTTGACAATTATTTCGATTTTCTTCTCCTGTTAAGGGCACTCACGTATCTGGCTAGAGCTGTTGAAGTGACAATGGCTAAGCTATTTGATCAATTTGTGTTTGAATCAACAGCTTAAACTATTGGAGCTAATGACTCTTTAGCATGCACTTGTGCCGCACAATTTGGAGAAGACATCAACGAAATTAAGCTATTAATTAAGACGTTGACAAATAAATCCGAAATTGCCAAGGAGTGATATGAAAATTCTGAAAAACGAGTGCAAAGTGCTTGTAGGCCAAAGGATCATCATATTATAATAATAATTAGAAAGAAATTACAAGGATGTGTGGTGGAGAGGACATTCCTGAGCCACTAATAGTGCATTAGTGGAGTCCAATTTTAGAAGAAAGAAAAGTAGCAAAAGTTGAAAGAAACTGTTTGGAATTGAAGAAGTCTGTAATCATTTCTTTGCGCAATACATAATGTAAAGAAGCGTAAAAACATGTTGTATGGATAATGATCTCGATTTTCTCTTCCAAGTTTTAGGAGTGTAACGATTACATTCCTCCATTTTGGCTTGTTCTGTCTCTGGCTCTAATGCTTTTGTTTCTTTTTGTTTTCTTTTTTCTTTTCGGCGGAAGTATTCCTTAGTTTCAATACAACTATGAGCATGATTTTCTACATAAAAGTTTGGAATTTAGATTAGTTTGTCCTTGCCTAGCTAATTGCCTAATTTGCATTAGTTCTGGAATAAAAGAATCCATTTCGCTGTAAGTACTTCTGCATCTCTGTTGATGGTGTCAAGGATCAAAAGATTCTTCTAGAAGAATTTTGGCCACAAGAGTTTGCGCAGCAAGAACAAGTGTATAAATCTATTTTAGTTAGAATAGATGGTGGCGGGTGATGTCGATTAGCAATAAGGTCTAACCGGTTATATAAAACAGAGACAGCCGCAACCGGGCGTCCAAGGACTTCCAAATGGCAAGCAAATAAAACTAAATTATCTTTGATTCTGAGACAGGCCTAAACAGAAACAATTAAATCCAAGATTGTTCGAGTAAGCTGGCACTGGGTAGTCAGAAAGGTTGCAGGCTAGCTGTAACCATGAATTGTTGTAGTAGTGATACTATTGAATTGGTTTGGTTGAAACTGACTAGAGTTTCTAAGATGAAAATGGAAAGCTGAAATAATACTGTTAAGGCCTTACCTGAAGATCATCTGAAGGTCAACATATGAGTCGACTAGTTCAAGTTGGATTGATCTCTGTAAGCCCCAAAAGGGTCTTCTTCCCTTTGAGAAACCTTTAACTTTGATCGGGGTTTACGCTATCCAACTTCATGCCCATCTTTTCGCTATTCCATATGCTATAACCTCCAAATTCGAAAAGGCCAGGAAGCAAGTTTTATGGGTCCCAATCAATCACACTGTGTCTCCTACACAATTCTTTAGCAAGTACAAGGCTTTATAGATCAATGTTATACAGTGAGAGGATGACGGAATTGTTTTATCACAGAGCTTAATTATTTATATCTATTTCTTTGAATGGTAGTTGGCTTGTGAAGACAAGCATATTTTTATCACGTAAGGTCCAAGAATTAGAAAAAGAATAGTTTACATGGTCACTACATGTTAAAATTAAGTAACAATCACTACATGTTAAAATTAAGTAACAACAGGAGGATTGGTTTGGGATATTATGTAATAAGTGACAATTTCACTCGATCAAAAATTAATAAAAAGAAAATCATGTCTGCATAGTTTGATCAAGAATTATATATCAAGAATTCCAGATGTTCCCTTTCAAGAAATAGAGAAAGGGAAACCAATCTTTTATACATAGCGAAGAAAACCATGAAAACATGAACACAAGAAGCTAAATAACAAGGCATTTCAGGATTCAGAAATCAAATCAACAAGGGATCTGATCGGTGAACCACTCCATGACATGAATAGGAGCTTTGATCAACTCCAGAGCAAGCTCCACTATTACGGTAACGCACAAGCAACAAGGGCATATACAAGTCAACAACAACCTGCACAATTTCCAATATTGATGCCACAACTCATCAATCAGTCTCAATTTCAAACCCAATCATGCCAAGAAAGTCACAAATGTCAGCAAGGCCACCAGACAATCGAACACACATGAAAGACCCAGAATAATAAATTTACACAACACAACAAAACACTCAAGAGTTTGGTAACAAATTCCAGTAGAAAATAAAGAAAATTTTAGATGCCCAGAATAAGTAACTTCATCAAAACTGTAAAAAGAGAATTTTTGATGGGTTATAGTAATGAAAACAAAGAAATAAAGGATGCCCAGAAGATAGAAATCACAAATAGCATGAAACTAGGAGAGAAAGTGAACTGACCCGACAATCCAAACGACAACGCCAACGATGGAGATGAGGAGAGAGAGCAAGGCAAAGGGAAGACCCAAGAGGAAGCCCAATGGCCTGCAATCACCATCACAGCACATGATTGCTTGGCCGAATGTGATGCTGAAAGTGTAAAGGAAGTTAGGGATGATAGAGTTAATTTCCTAACTTCTGTTTTTCCTTCCTTTTTGCTGCACACGCGGTCTTTGAGAATATTATTGATAGAGAACAACAGCTAAGGAGGAAGATGGCAGGAGACACATGTTAGTCTTGCCTTTTTTATTAAGCAACAATTAGTCAACGGCTTAAACCAATCCAAAGCCAAAACTAAACGAACTCACCCTAAAGTTTCTTAGAAGGGTAAGAGATATTATCACTAATTTCACAAAAATGCAAATTTAGCTAAAGGGGGTTATTCTTCTTTTGAATATATATATATATAATAGTTAATAAGCTATATATTCTATGATTTTCTTTTTCAAGACAAGAAAATCAAATTGTTTGATTTTATCCCAAAGCAATTTGTTGGTATTATAATCTTTCCCTTTTTCTTGTAGCAAGCTTCTTTCGATTGTGCTCTGTTTCTTTCTAAATTTTCTTCTCATACATCTTTACACGCCATGAGCAGTCCTGTCATTTGTTCCTTGACGACAAAATCGAATTTTGGCTCGCAAATTTCTTTCTTACGTTACGCGTGCTCCGAAGAAGCTGATTCCGATAATTAATGGAATGGCCTGGTTGTCAAAGGGTTCCTATTATATATCAAATGAATTTTAGAATTCGTATTCACATGGTTGGACATGATTCAATTATTAACATGTAAATTTTTTAAAGAAATACGAAAACTGGCACATGATATGAGGAGGTTTTTTGCAATGTTTACATTCTTTATGTATTAACTCTGTTGTCCGTATGCTTTAGGCTCTCTAAAGATTCTCCCCCAAAAGCGACTACAATCAGCTTTATGATTTTTAAGGGTGGATTATAAAAACCACCTTCAACATTTAGGACAATAATATTAAAAAAGAAATTCATTAAAAAACCCCACTCTACCATTTTATTATAAACTTTAATTGTAATAATTGAAATATTCTTATATTTATTATTTTTTTAATCTCATAATTAACGCGTGCACTATAAATCCGTATAATTGATTGGTATTTCATCAAAACGAGGAAAGTTTTTGTTTTTCTTCCAAAGCTTATGTTTATAATTATAGTGTAAACTGTAACATGATCGGACTGATCACCAACCTTACCTATCTAGTGGCAGCCTGGTGATGTTGGTTGCCCTCTTTAAGCCATGGCCCGTGGGTTTTCTTTTGGTCAGAAAGAGGCCAACTACTTTTTCCATTTAACCCATGCGAAAAATCATAGTATGTCCCTCCTCCTAATTACCAGCTCAGCCTCAGTTGAAACCTATATTAATATGCAGAAGGTTAAAAAATAATAATAAATAAAATAAAAGAGAAGGAATTTTTGTTTGGTATTATATACATCGTTAGTATCCTGAAAACAATTTTACTACCTACAGTAAGTGAAACTAAAGAGTCACCAACTTCATTTGACTTCCAAAGAAGCACCGGTACCTCAAACTCAAACAGCAAAGAATGAGGTGCAAGCAGGCACTTGAACTCATCTGCCATCTTAAAATACAAATGCCAAAGAATCAGTTCGGCAAAACAAGTAACAAATTCTGCATCATCCTGGTTGCCATAGACAAGTGCTCACTGAAAGACCTTGAGTCAAAACTGCTCATGCCATTGAGCACTAAGCATCATCTAGAGGATTTATTCAAACTTGAGTTTTCACTCTCCATGGAGATGATGGAGGCAAGCCTCTCATAAACCTGTAACAAAAGTAGGATTGTAAGTACACTGTTTATCTGTAAAATGAATCTACCCATTAATTATCTAAATAGAGTAATTTCACAGACTACATACCACTGAAAGGTTGTCACCAGTGTCTTCTTTCTTGTTCTTGTCCTGCTTATTTCCTAATGATGGATCATACCTAGAAAGAAGATGGAGCAAGAACTTGTCGAAACAGATATCTCTAGTCATGCAGATTTAAGAAACTCAAGGTTTAGTTCCGTAGACAGGCTAATATAAAACTTCCTCAAGTTATTTTCCAACCAATGAACCAAAATACACAATTCTCACCAATCACGGGGAATGCCAGCTTCATCCCGAGCTGAGTAATTGAATGGCCCTTTCAGCTCCACATCATACTCTTTCAACAATTCTGCATAATTGCCGATAAACAGAGTTGTTATTTTGCCTGCCAGTCATAAATGTAACAACATCCCCTCAAATAGCTATATGCGCTGAAAGGTTAAAAGGCTACTAAACCTTTAAAGGTGGAACAAGGGACACGGTTCATTTTCTGACACACTGAAAGAAACCAGTAGACGCCAACAGCTACATGTGCAACTTCCTCATCTGCAATTCTAGCTACAATGCTAGACGTCCTGTGATCTCCAAAGCCTATCAATCTCTGCACTAAGCGTGGCCCAGCATCAAGTCCCCTTGCCTCCTACATAATGAAGTAATATTAAGTCCTTACGAAACTAGATTTACACTAGTGTAACCGAATGTTTAAGAAACCAACTAGGGCAGCTGGAGAAATAAAAATGCAGGTCCTTTTTTTGTGGAGAATATGTTTTCCTTTATTCATAGATATTAATACTGAAGCAAATCATATTGAAATTTTGTTAATATATTTAGCCCACAAAAAAGTGAACTGGCCTATCCCTTCCATATTTATAAGTAGTCCATACATGAGCACATTGACCAGAAGACCCCATCTAGATGCCGGCGTATAAACAAATCACACTTCTATGAAGCTCTTTGTTTATAAATTGTCTTGATACCATCTAATATAAAGGATGGATCACAGCTATCCCAACAACCAGACATAAGAAAACATGTTTGTGCTCCTCTTTGCCCAGGCGTCCACGGTCAATCAGCTGGTCCAGGAATAGCCTACCTTTTCCACTTTAAGGATAAAAAATCTACAAGGAATAGCTCCTAACCTCTTTCTCTTCTCCCTTTTTTTTAGCCACCCATAGAATTTATTGCTTGCAGCAAAAACTATTGACATCTTCAGTTATTGATTCTCATTAAACCATTCACTTTGGTTTATAAAGCTTAACAAAACTTACCAGTTAAGGGGAAGGAAATGCATCAATTTTTTTGTGTCATCATTATTAAACAAATATTCAGATTTTTCAGGGCCTGTTTGAACAACCATCTAAATCAAAAAAACTATGCTTGTTGTGGGTTGGAGATATGGCAACCACCCTCTTGTTTTCTTAGTACTACACAGAACTGCAAATCTTCTACATCATTAAATATTCTTAGTAGTCAATCTTTAGCTTAGAGCAAGAAAATATACTTTCTCAAATGAATGACTATCCCTTTTCAATGACCTAAAAGTCCTCGACAAACTGCGCATAGTATTCATATCCAATTAGGCATTAATATTCATATATATAAGATGCTCTTTGCTTGAGTAGAATAACATAAAGACAGACCAGTTTTATGCCCTTATTCATTACCATTTGAAAGGTACTGCCCTTGGCAAATCAAAGAAAACTTAACTGAGTGATTATGACAATTGATCACTCAAGTTCAAAAGACATGCTGAAGAAGATTGATTATGCTCCTTCGTGAGGTGAAGGACAAGTACAGAATACGTCCAATGAACTTGATAAGCCAGGTGATTGATTAGGAGGCCTATGTATCAGACAATTTTCCGTCTAGAAGAACACATACAGGTGCAAAATTAGGCACGCATGCTGATATACTCCTGAATCGCACGTAATTTAATATGTAGAACTGTTATAACCTCCAATTTTCAGTTTGGATAGCCAATCCTCAAAGATTGAACAAAAATTAACACAGACAAGGGCATAAATTCACAACAAAACCGTTGTGAAAGCTTATTAGGTCAGGTGCTACATTTAGAAGTAAAGATCAGAAACTAAAGAGCAAATGATACTACGTGGACTAAGATCAGAAACTAAAGAGCAAACGATTACTACCTGGACTAAGGGAATCACTGCCAAACGTGCAGCGACATTGTCAGATGATTTCTCGCACTGACTCCAAAGCAAATTATGAGCAGGCATATCTCCATATCTGATCATGGAGGAGATTTGCCAAGTCAGTCTCACTAAGCAGAGCCAATAGTAAGATTGAAGTGTAAAAATGATTAAAAATCCTCACTTGAAACCGAGCTCAGCAAGTCTCTGTGAACACCAAGAGAAATGACGGCTCTCATCGTCGGCAACATGAGCGAAGTCAGCAAAGAACGCCTCACCGAGAATGTCACAGTAGGGTGAAAAGCGAACAACGGTATCCCATGCCAAATCAATTGCGTTTAGCTCCACATGAGCGAGATTATGAAGCATATAAGCATTAAGAGGCAAAGGAGAGTTTTTGGGAGATGGAATTTCCTTTGGGGAAACCTAAGTCACAGAAAGGATAACAATCGTGTTCAGTTCATGTGGTAATCTACAAAGAGCTAATAACAATCTCTAATTCTAAATAATCCTACAAACTAACCAATTCAGGCTTAGAAGGACGAGCGGGACGAGAAGGGGGAGCACAAACTCCAATAGGCAAATTGTGATTGCGCCACTTAGAGAAAGCCAAGTGAGAGAGCTTCGATTTGTGGAGAGGGTCAGCAGTGGAGAGTACAACAGCACCAAGCCCTGCAAGAGAGGAAGCAGACCCAATTGAAGTGTGAATGTCATTGTCAATGTCTGGTGAATGCTGCAAAGGTTGAGGGCCGTTGGGTCCCCAAAAGCGCTTCTCATTGAGTGGACTGTCTCTCCAGTTTTGGAGACCAGTCCATGGCGAGTAATGCGAAGAAGCATAAGAAGAGGAAGTAAAGGCTCTGCATTTGGAGAGAGGAAGCTGTTTCAGAGGTGGGGAAAGCATGGCTTTCAGTTGGAGTTCGAGTTTGAGGTGCATTTTTCCTTCGAACTACAGCTAGTCACTGTTTTCTTTAGTCGCTTGGTTTTGACGGCGCCAGCTTTTGTCACGTCACTAGCGATTTTTGCATTATTATTGTTTACTGGTACGGAGTAGAAAAAAAACAAAAGAAAAAGAAACAGCAAATATTATATTACTGATAAAATTTATCAAATAAATTATTATTCGATTTAAAATTATATAGATGTTATAAGTATGTCAGAAATAATGATTTTTTAATTTTATAAGATCTAACTAAGTTGCTTTGATTTATTGGCATTGTATGATATTATCTGTTTAATGTTTGAAAATAATACTTAATAAATACGTCAATAATAAATTGATAATAACCAGTACATTACCAAGTAAATACTCAAAATTGAACAAGTCCCATCACTATTCCATTCTGGCTGAGTACACTCCAATTATAATTACATATTAAGTTGAAACCGACTGAGTAATTTCCCTGAATACACTATGCACATAACCTTTCATACAAGTGAATTGCTTCCCAGCTAGAGCGCCGATTTTTGCTTGTAACTAATCAAGTACTAAGCTGCACGACAGACACGTCAGTGTGAGTGAGACATATAGCTTGCTACAATTGCAAACCTTTGGCATCCAGAAGCTTAGAACAATATGGGCGCACCATCTTGCCGAAACCACACAAACTACCCTGTTCAACTACCAAAATAAAAAGATCCACACAACCTGTACGAAAATCATTTCATACGATGCGATTATAACTCCGTCAACTTTAATTACAGTCCATCTTTGTATAACACCAAAGAATTCTGAATCTGCTACAGAATCTAAAAGAAACTAAGATGAGTGGCGGCAGTTAGCAATGTACAGTGCTATGCAAACAAACCAACTATTTCTAATCATTACCATATTCTACCGATATTATACAAATTTGGGACAAGACAGATAAGCCATGCCTAGATTACTGAGAGCCTAGCTCTGATGAGATAAAGAAAAAGCCCCAACTATGAAGTGGTCAAATAATTGCTGGCCTTGCGATCTTTTCCACTGTACACCAAATCCTGATTAGCTGAAAAAGCTTCTGGTTCGGCAAAAGCAAATCATCTACCCTAAAGTCCATAATCTGCCACAGAAAAAGGGGAAAAAATGAGTGACCGTAAAATACCTGGCGTCACAATTATCTAAGCAAGAAATTTATTATTGTCAATCACAAAAACTCTACATGTCCGGTTGACTGCAAATTGCACCGCAAAAGGAGAAAATTCTGTATGACCCCGTTTTATGGGGCGTCAAAATTCAGAACTCAAGACATGAATCTCAACAAATATTACTCATGGAGGGGGAAAAAAGAAGCAATTTACTGCCCATGTTAAAGGCCAACAGCATAATCAGATAAATTCAGACTCAGCTCAAAGGAAAACAGTTTGCTAAAATGTGGTTTCCATTTTCAGTTAGACAATTCAAAACAAAATACAATTTCCTTTCCTTAAGGTCTATACAAGATGCAATTTTTTTAGTCATTCTATTAACAAAAGGCATTTTTGCACAACAATACAACACAAAGTTGGATATAAGATAATTTTCATGCTTATTAAGAAAGCCCAAGAGAGTCCAGTAATAAAATACATATTATTGATCATAACATAGCCAGTTAACAAACTAGTACCAAAATTTACACGTCCTGATAAACATAGAATAAAATTAATCAGTAATGCTAGACTGATAACATTCACACAACATAATCTCTACAACATGACGTGACAACTTAAATGGCACAATCCTAATGGAGATATAACTTTCACATCCATTTTTATTTTTTCTTCCTCTAATGAATTTCCGTCATGTATGCTGCTATCTCATGTTGTAGAATTTAGACTGTATGAATATTGTAAATCTAATATTACTCAAAATTAATTATCTTCATAATGTGTGACCATTTATTTATTCTTGTTACATTAAGCAATCACTATTCTACCCACTAATAAAACAATATGGATCTAACCTTGCACAATGCAGCAAAAACTGTGATAGCTCAAGACACCAGAAAGAAAAAGAATGTGAAACGTGTGCATACAAAAAGAGCATCTCAAGATCCAATGGTGTGTTTTACGTTGTAGTGCACTACAATCATTCTATTGCGTCATTTACAATTATCAAATTCTCCTAACATTTTATCATCACTTTTCATCCCAAGAAGTTATGCACTACTTTAAATATTGACCAGCGGCAAGCCAAATTAGATTGATTTAGGTAAACTAAATTGAAATAGCATCAATTCCGAACCAAACCAACCAAGTATAAGCTGTACATGCAACATATAGAAAGTGGGGAAAAAAAAAGGAAAAATAGAAGTACAAAACATGAGAACACAAGAAAGAATGTGGAAGGCTCCTGATGGATGAGAGTGCATTGTCATCCCATAAGCTCAATACATATACAAAGAGGAAAGCCAATAACATCACAACCAATTCTTCATTATAATAAACTTCCTCTCTGTAACACTACAAAGCTAGATGCCTTGATTTATTGCTAAGAGCTTCAAGCATAACATACTACAAGTAGATTGGTTTAAATTTCCCTGACTAACCCTTTGGGGCTCATACAAGGAAAGATTTGTTGATGACAAGGCAATATTTTCTGCCATGACAGTAAACAAGATCAATATAACGAGAAGTGGAGATATGGTATATTATCAACAATAACATGTTAATAATAGGAACAATTAATAAATAATTTTATTAAAAAAGGTGGAGATGGCATGTAATTAAGGGTGTGTTCTTTTATGAATCCAGTATTTTTGTTTTTAATTAAATTTAGAAATATATGATTGATTTTGAATTATTTTGAATTTTAAAAAGCATATATGGTTGAGATTGAGTGTAAATTGCATTAGAAAATGTGCAGCACAGAAAACAGGATTTGGATTCATAAAAGTACAGAGCCTTAGTTTGCAATTCTATGTGGTCAACTTTTTCTCTCAACCAGTTATAGCCATAAATTCCAAACAACTTAGCTGACAAATTAAGAATAAAACAGTTTCCAATTGAGTGCTAGAAGTATACATGTACAACAAGATCTATTTCATTATTATAGTCACTTCATGATATGAATGCTGACATCTGGTCCACTGTGGCAAAAGTCACTTCCATCCCCCACCCACCCAACCCTCTCTCCCAACCAACAAGGGCATTATATATGAAACACAAATTCATTCCGCATGAATCTGCTTGGTTTTACCCTATTCCCTTCATAAAGCACAAATACCAAATGTTTTCTAGCATGGCAAATTACACATACACAAAACCATTGCTATGCACACACTTGAAGAACAGCGCACCTAAATGCCATAAAATAATAAGAGATTGGGGTCTACCATACAAATGCCACAGTACAACTAAATATACCCCATCCTAAATAATGACAGGCTTGTACACATGAAAATAATCCAATACGAGTGAACATGTAAAATTCTTTGATAATACCTGTCCACTGCTATCATCAGCCAAACCACTCATAAAACAAGATTGTGCAATAAGGAAATTTATTTGCGCGTAATGATTTAGTTATTACTGAAGATGATCATAATAAATATATTCTGGAGAGGCAGATTGCATTAGAACTCCAAACAGAACCAAATAACAGGAACACATCTTTACAAAATTGAGATAGTCAAGAACAAAGAATAAAATTAGCAGAGGTCAGGGAAAAAGAAAACCAAGCTAAAATACATAAAACAAGTGGTATGAGCTTTACCTGGATACAATATGTCAAGTCCTGGGTGAATTCCCACCATCAGACCCAGATGAGGAAGTTTCACTATCAGAATCTGCAACAAGCAAATTAGAATGAGAGAAAGAACACTTCAACAGAATATTATACTAGTACTGCTACTAACTCTAGAGAACTACTATTATTTGGATCCACAACAGAGACAGAAATTCATCACATACCACTTGAAGAAGATCCAGAATCACTGCTAGAGCTGCTTGAACTACTTGTTCTACTTCCATTATCACCCTGTTTTTCCACCTGAACTGGTGATGAAGTAGAAACATTCCTTTCATCTACAAGCAGAAGATAAAGTAAATTACCAAAATTTCAGTTTATGAATCAAATATAAAACAAACAACCAAAATACCATCAGTACTCATATTCTCATAGTTGGAAGACTATTACCTGCTCTGGTCTCTTTCGGCACCTCTGCCACAGCTGGGGCTGGAGTCTGCAAGTAGAGGACAATAAACATGCATTCAGCAACTTGACCCTCACTACAAAGAATCAGCGAGAAAATGTACGACTCAGGCTTTACCTGCTGCTGGGCATTCTGCTGAGCTTCTGCTCTGGCTTGAATTGCAAGCTCAGCCTTTCTCTTGTTCTTGCTCAAACTCTTCTTGTAGTTGGTAACAAACCTATCAAGCTCCCACAGAGTCTCGGCGTCAACACTATCAATATCCACCTCAATTTCATCGTCATGTTGGAAGAGTGATGAATTCCTTTTCTTTATTATCTGTACAATGTTGTCCAGCTTCTCTGAGGGTAAACTCTGTAGGTTTGTACTAAGCTTCTGCTTCTCCTCATACGTCATGTCCCTTTTATGCGGGTCCTTTGCCTTGGGCTTCTTCGGAGCAGGGGTCCTCACTGAAGGAGTAGCAGTAATGGGTTTTGTTTTTGGATCAACGTGATATGTCATCGATTCTGATCGATCCAAAATCCTTCTCATATCAAGAGGGGGTGGAAGTGGAGGAGCCTTTCTTGATGTGGGGGTATGAAAACCCTTCTCATAGTCTGTAGCAAACCTCGTCTCACGATTATAGTCCGACTCTATAACCACCCACTTGTCCTCAAATATCTTCAATAACTGCTCTGCCATTATGTGAACATCTTGCCCTTTCGGGTTGTATGTCATAGCGTTGTGAAAGGTAAGTCTGACATCCTCTGCAAATTCTTTGGGCGACTTGTACCAGTTTTTGTTCAGCCTCGCCTTCACAGTCCCCAAGTCCATTGGATGGTTAATAATGGTAAAGTAATCATGCAAACCAAGAGCCTTAACATCAACAGGAGCATTAAACACCCAACCATGCTTGTGCTTCATCAATTTCTCAAGCAAAGCACTGCAACTCTTGAAGGTCTTACTGCCGGTTCCAAAACCATGTCCGAATTCTCCTCCTGCTTGCTTCTTTCCATTCAATTTCGACTTCTTGTGACTCTCAGCTGGCGGAAACTTATCTTTTGCAAGTAAAAACTCTGAATTCCTATAAAATTGATTGGCTTTCGGCGTCCGTTTCTCTTTCTCCACAATTTCACCCATCCCCTGACCATTCTCCAACGTAGATATAGTCAACTGATTCAAAGGCCTCGACGGCCTACTAAAACTAATACCTCCATGAGGAACTGGAACTGGAACTCCCACTGAAGCAACCTCTGAATGAACTCTCTTCAACCCATTATCAACCGCATCACTCACTGGCACTCGTGAGTTACTGAACCCACCACTAATTTGCCCATCTTTCGCCTCAATCCTCTTCACCAAACTCCTCACAATATCAAGCTCACCTTCCAGCTTCCTCCTAATTACACGCAACTCCTGCTTCGACCTTGACCCCAAATTTATCTTAACTTTGTTCTCCAAACTCGACTTTGCCCCACCATTCCCTACAGCCAGGTCACTCGCGTTGGACGCTGCAGCCGGTTGCCTGTTAAGACTCGAAGAGTCGTCCGAGGCAGCATCTAAACGAGAAATGACCAGCTGCTGGGTCGAATTCGTTTCTTCTAAAGCTAGGGTTTGCGTGGGCGCTTCTTGAATTGAAATCTTGCCGTTGCTGTTGCCGTTGCCCTTGTTCTCGTTCTCCTTCTCGTCAGTTTTGTTGCAATTCTTGTCGCCGTTGCTCTCAATATTGTTGTTCTCGTTCTCTTTCTTGTCATCTTTTTTGTCGCGCTTGTCGCGCTTGTCGTGCTCGTGGTTGTCTTGGCTGTTGCTGGTATTGTTATCATTAGTGGTCACGTTTGTCGTGACGGTGGTAGCGGTGGTGCTGGTTGTCGTAGTCGTCGCAGCAGTGGCGTTGTTCGCGGCAGTGTTTTTGTTGTTTTGATTCTTCGGACCCTTGAAAGCTTTTCTTGTATAGACTTTGCTTTCCGAATATCTTTGCTTCTCTCTATTCGCTCCATCATTTCCTCCTACAATTGGCCCAGAAGCCATACATGCATCCACCTTATAACAAAAACCCTAAATTATCCCGTACACAAAATCCCTCAATTCAAAACCACCAAAAAAACCCTAATTTTTTTCCCAACGGAACACCAAATTAGGGCTTCTCACCGCAACCGAACAATCAAACTATTATAAACTACCAACAATACAAGTGCCTACAACAAGAGCACAGCAACGACAGTTAGGGTTTCGATCTTTTTACCTTCCCTCTCGATCAGATCTTCTCTCTACTTTCTCTCTCTAGAAACTTTCTCTCTCTCAGTATCCTTATCTTACAGGTGTACGGTGGCAGAGACGCTCGTGAATCGCAATTGATTTTGGAGAAGCGTGTGGGTGCACTAAAAGAGTCGTGCTCGAGAAGCATCATAGCGTAGAAGTAAGATGTTAGACTCACGTGCTTCTTTGCCGCGTCGGTTACACCATCCAATTAGAGTGTCCAGACATTGGCTCGTGACGTGGACATGACTTGTTGAATAGGGATTAAATTGTGGCGGGGACTTTTGAGTGTGCGATGTTGAGGTATTACGTCAGTCTATGGACTAGCGCGTGCTGGTCAATTGCCTAATTTGCGTCGAAGGTCCCGGCGGGCTTTTACACGCGCCGGTGTGTGTCGGTTGATGGAAGCGGTTTTTGGGACTAAATTGAATTATAGGGAAATTCCAAGCCCAAATGTCATATTTTATAGCATTAAGCTCAAAGCGAAGTCAAAGTGCACGGGCATTGCTTGATGTTTCGGGCCAAAACCAAAAATTTTGGGGCTGACTTAATTACCCAAATGAAATCAATTAAAATTGGATTAATCGGTTTCTATTCTAAATAAATCAACAACCTTTAAAAACTATCACAAATAACGAATTTTTTTTAGTCGATGAGGATACAATTATTTGATTAATTACATTTAGTTAAAATTGAAATTATATAATTTGCAATAATTATGAATATATATATATATATATTAATAAACTTTCAATACAAATTGAATTAATCTCCGATAACCTAAGCGACATGTAATTGAAAGCAAAGAAAAAGACTTTTTACCTTTTTATCAAAATGAAACCTTTAGGTACGAAGAGGTTCTATAGCATTCTACAAGAAGACTCCTTTGGACTTGCAGCTAAGATAAGGTAGAATTTCATTATTGCCAAAGCCAATTCTTACGTGTAAAAAGAGAGAATTCACTCTTTACAGTAAACTAACCGAGTGAAGTACAGAAGTCCATTAAAAAAAATTCATGGATCATACTAATCCAACTCTGGGGCCCAAACATCATAAAACCCGTGGCACCTTCTATTGAGCCCTTTTAAGCCAAAAGGCCCGAGACCACTTTACAAACCCAGACCATTGGCAACGGATTTGGGTCATCATAATTTGTTAACGAGTTTATTCAATCCCTACTTTCTACCTCTTCAACTTTCATTTTCAAACTCATCCAATTAAAATTTTAAATAAAAGTAAGAGTATTATCATATAAGCCCTTTGAATTCTCTTTCTAAGTCCCTTAATAAATAAATTTTATTAAAAATTTTAATCATATATTTTAATCATATAAATATATCTTTATTTGTTCCACAACTACCGTATTATCTCTTTCTCTTATATCAAGAATAACTTTTTTAGAATGCTATGACTTTACTGAAAGTTATAAACTCCTATCATTAACAACTCCTAATACTGAAAAATCCACTCGTAATACTGAAAAATCGATAGCAAAACCCCAAAATGGTGTAAAGCACACATTCCCAATAAGTAAAAGAAACTTAACGCTATAAAGAATAGAGTACATGTTTAGTCAATCAAAACATAAAACACGTATCAGAAAAGCAAAAGAATCGTAATAGGAGAGAAGGGGCTGTTTCAATTAGAATATTTAAAAAAAAATTGATATGGTGAAGAAGATCATCTTAAAGAGAATATTGGGCTCTTACATTATTCATTATCCAGGTTGAAGAATAATCACGTAAATAGATTGAATCAAATCAATATTTCCAATTAAAGCAATTATTAATTTAGTTTATCAAAGTTAAGTTTTTTTGGGAAGGAAATCATTGGGAAATCTATAGTTAAGAATTAATATGTTCTTCTCTCCATTCTTTAGTTCTATCGTATATCAACCCTAGTATGGATTTTTGGTAATTTAAATTTTAGATTTATTTTACATTTTTAAAATTAAGAAGAGGGGCTTACAAAAACATAAAACATGGCTTAAATTTAACAACACTCTAAAAGTAATTTCATTGGATGATGTTTAATGAAAAAAGAAGATGTTATTTTAATGCTTTTAAATTAAAATAAAAAAAGTAACAAATGTTGATACAAATATCCAACTTACAAAAGCCCAAATTGGACCCATAAGATTATTAGACCATAAAATGCTACATTCTTTTTACAAAAAGTTATTTTATTCAACCCCGATGAGGGTAAAATTATAATCTTACAAGATTTCTTTTCTTAGTATTATCATTAGAGGAAAAACATTAAATATAAAAAGTCATGAAACAATCATATATATTAATTCAATACGGTAATTAAAGATCTATCTTATGACTGTTATGTTATATTCTTGTGTGGAGAAAACAAATCCTGTTTACGCATCTTTATGAAGATTATTAAAATTAAATCAATGAACACAAATATCTTATAAGATTCTTATACTAGAGAAGCTTTTCAAAATCTCTTAAATCCCTTCCTTTTACTCCAACAATCTATCAAATAAATTGTTCTCAAAATTCGCTCACCCAAGTTCGATATCTTCTTAAGAGAATAAATCTCTTTTTTACTTTGACTGATCGCATGTTCTAACATAAGGGGTTGTTAGAGGCTATGCAAAGAGATAAATCATATTTGTTAATTTTAATGTTTAAAGCTATGTGATAGAGACTTTAAGATTAACATTTAGAGATTTTAGCGTGGCATGAATAATTGGTTGGATGAAATTGGAAAAAAATATTAGTTTGATTAAGTGAATTCTTTCCATTATTGATCACCTCAATTGATTAGGGTTAATCACGAAAAAAGAGTAGCTTGGCTGAGTGAATTCTTTCCATCATTAGGCACTTTAATTAATTATTTTTGTCATCTCAATTTTACCCTCATCTAAATTTGAAATGGGGTTTAATAAGATAAAATTTGAGGGCCGAAAAAATCACTATTTTACAAAGCACATATTTCAAAGCTCATGAACCCAACACATCAGGAGAACCCGGCCCAAAATTCACGTCCATCACTCAATCAATAGGGTCGTCCTACAGTACATCAGGTCAGGTGCAGCCATACACCTAAAAAAAAATAAAAAAAAAAAATTGAGGGATTTTCCGTAAAAAGTTGGGCAATTCTAGGGGTGGCAATTTGGGCCATAACACGCGAATACGACATGAATATGATACGAACACGATACACGATTAATAAATGGGTCAGATTCGTGTTGAGGGGGTTCAATACGCTAACCCGCTTAATGACACGAATAGTTAAACATATTTTATCTATACTTAATATGTAAGCTCATTTAATGTTATAAATTATTAACTACTTACAACATATATATTATAAAACTGAAAATTTTATATTATAAAATAAATTAATTTACAAAATAATAAATTATAATAATTATAATAATATTTTATACCAATAATGGTTTATATTATAAAAATAATTTTAATTGATATAAATATATAGAATATAATATATTATGCATAACTAAGTTAAATAATTAAGTAAATTATGTGAATTAAATATGACACGATTACAACACGTGGATAACACGTTTAATAATCGTGTCGAATCCGTATTTTATGTTTTGACACGAATAATTAAATGGGTGATACGATACGACACGAATTACCATCCTTAACCAATTCCCACGTAAAAGTGGAAACTTTTAGGGAGGTGCATCATTGGCGCATCCTATTCAATGCCCAGTCAATAACGAACATTACCTGAGTTGAGACAACAACGCATGACACATGCCTTAATTTAAGGCTTTCCTACGTTTATTGGAAGTGAGCATTATGCACCAAGTATAATTTACATACTCTTAGTTAAACTATAATCTAATGTGATAAGTTGGCAGTTAATGGTTAAAATCCAATTAAATGGCTATTACCGGCCACTACTTGTGGATTGAGACTTGAGCTAACAAATCCACTATTTATACACTCCCCATGGAAAGTTAAAGGTAAGTCTGATTATTCAATCATTTTAGCTTATATTTTGAGTCATTGTCACTGACTTCCACTGGCCCTATTAATAGCAACTTCCACCGGATTTTGCCACTTATACAGCTGCTGCTGCTTTTACTCTATATATATATTTTATAAAAACATCGTAAACATATGTGTAAAAGTTATGAATGATTGAATAAAAATTATATATAAAAAATCATAAATATAAAATATATAAAAGTCATAAATACGATTTTTTTCACTCGCTTACGATTTTTTAGACATATATAACAGGAACTATACTGTATCAGACCTCAAGTTTCTCAAGGAACTGAGCTGCCAAATTCTTGCACGAAAACCAAATATTTTCCATTAAAAAAAGTTAAAAGATATTTTTGCAAGCCTGCCAAAGACCAAAGTGCTTTTAAAAAATCATACAGGATCAAACTTTTTTTTCCAAGATACATTGATCCTCTCCGCTATCTCTGGTACTGACTTCGAGTTAATATATGACCTAGCTAGGTCCCCTCCATCATGGTCAATTAATTCACGGTGTACTGTACCAATGCTAATGCTTTTCTTTCCTTTTCATGAGCTTCCAGGGGCATATTATTCATGGGAAACAATCATTAAGCATGCATTATAATATTAACAGTCAACATCTGCGGCATGAGCTAGGTTATACCAGAGGCTACCAACACTGCATCCGGGGTCTGATAGATCAATCTCAGCAGGAAGACCATATCCTCAACAACCCTTGCAATCAAGTGGTACGTTTTTAAGTGTAGGAAAATTTGAACCTTAAGCTTGTGCAAGCTATTCCTAGCTAGAAAGAATAAAATATTAAGATCTTCAATAATGGGAATGCACTATTCTGTCAATTTGAAAGGCCAATCGTTAATCTGCATGTTTTGTAATATGAATGTTTGTATTTTTGTCGTAGTAGGCCAACCGTTTTAGTACCATGAAAGGGCACATGTAATAGTTTTTTTTTTTTTTTTAGTCTAATAAACAAAGAAGTATCTGGGGGTGAGAGGACTATGCTTAATTTTCAGTTGCAGGGGACAATTAATGAATTAAAATATTATCTATCTTCTGTTTTTTTGCTTTCTCTTAGCTAATCAATAACATGCATGCATGCAAAATTTCTTATCATCGCAACGGGAGGTCAGTAATTAGTCAGTCTATTATATTATATCCAAATTTAAATATATTATATTGTAAAATTTCGATAACTAAAAAAATTTAAAATATTTAAAATATTAGGATATAATATATATATTATATCGTATCAGTTAACATGACTAGCTAGCTACTAATACAATATATAAAGACTTTCTCTTAAGTATTAGGATATATTAATATATAATAGACGGACTAGTTGCAAACCTAGCTACCCGTTATGATTAAAATAAATTTGCATGCATGCATGTTGTTTGATTGAAATAAAGCAAAAAACAGAAGATACATAACAATTTAATTCATCTTGGCCCCTGCAACTGAAAACCATTTTCCATTTCTCAACTACTTGTTTGTTCTTAAAAAAAAAAAAAAGTTCTACATGGCCTTTCATGATACTAGAAGGTCTTGGCTACGACAAAATGCAATGTCATATATCTCAACAGTCAATAGCCATTGACATAAATTCATATGTATTACAAAACATGCGGATATCGATTATGAATTGTCTTCAAATTGACAGAATTGTGCATTCACGACCGTCTTAGCTAGCTTTATCTTTTCTAGTAGCTAGACTAGTAATAACTAGAAATACATTATTAGAAATGATGCTGAGGATCTGGTCCTGCTGGTGAGACTCTATCAGACCCCGGACGCAATGTTGACAGTCTCTGGTAACGCCTAAGTTTGGGGAGATCAAAACCTAGCTCATGCAACAGACGTTGACTGTTAATACTGTTATGCATGCCCTGTTGATGATGAAGAATATGTGCCTGGAAGCTCATGAAAAGAAAACAAAACACCGTAAAGAAAAGCATCAGCATTGGTGCAATACGCCATGAATTGGCCATGGTGGTGACTGGTGACCTGGCTAGGTTATATTTATCTCAGAGAGTAAGTACCTTGAGATTACAGATCAGAGGATCAACGTATCTTGCAAATAACGAGTTTGATCCTATTTATAGCTCAACAAGAGAATAAAATATTTGTATACAGGCCATTGTGTTAGTGGACAGCACATGCATATAGACTGACAAAAACTTTGCAACTTCAGCTGCATACTCGACACTGTAGGATTTTTCTCTTATGTTTTTATGCGCGTTCTGGCCCCATTACGTTTACAGATGATGACAAATTACTTAAGCTTCTCTCCCTCCAAAATGCTCACATGGGGCTGCGGCAGTGCGGCTGCCTTGTCTTGTCCTCGATTGATCAACTTTCCTGACGGTCACATTTTTTATGGCAAATGGATTATAAACGGATATTTCAACAACTTTCAGGCCCCGGCCGCCCCCCCGCCGCTCCACACCCCCACACACCCCCGCCCCGCCCCCCCCCCAAAAAAAAAAAAACCCAACCCAAAGGTTTTCAGAGGACTTGTTGCTCCCACACTTTTTTGAAATCTCAAGTTGGCCCCCCACGGCAGCTGGCCACTGTTAGATTCAACGTTAAAAGGAAAAATTAGTAATTATAATTCGTATAAATATCCTTTTCTTATATTAATTTAAAAATGAATAACTATAGGTACTAAATTTCAAACCCTGGATTTTCTTAAATTCAATCCAACGTCTCTGATTCTATTGTTTTTATTTTTATTTTTGTTTGGGCTAATTTATTTTTCATCTTCATCTTCATCATTAGTCTCGCTTTTTTTTTTTTAAAATTAAATTCACTCGTCTAGTTGTTCAACGTATCCCACAACCAAGAATATCCACTACCATCTTCATCTTTGATCCTCATCTTCACTGATTTCACAATCCAACATCAAATTACAGTCATCAAAACACGACATCACTATCACAAAACTACTAACCCCTAAATCTGGTCATTGCCAGCCATAAAACCACCAAGCATCAGTAAAAAAACCACCAACGCCATAGACCACCCTAAGCCAACGCCATCAGTAATCGACACAACGCTCCAAATTGACTTATTTTTATGGTTGTCTGGGGATTGAGCCACGATAGATAGGTTAGGGCAGTGATGGATGATCAGAAGGGGAAAGGGGATTGTGAAAGACAGAGAAGTGAAGAGAGAGAAATAAGAGAGATGATCGAATTTTTTATATTAGGTTTGATTAGTTTTTTTTTTTTTTAAAATTTTGTATTGAATTTGACTCAGTCAAACCTCTTAGGAAAGGAGTATTTCAATGCATTAGGATTAGATAAGTGTTAAAGGTATTTATCTATTAAATCTAATATTGGCCGGTGGCAATAAGGGGCAAACTTGATAATTTTGAAAAGCCAGGGAGCAATGTGAGTTTTTTTAAAACCTCAGTCCCAATTTTTATCGACCATGTTTTATAAGGAAATCAAGATTGGGGGCCTTTTCGATTTTTAGCCTCCTTTCCCAAAATTTTCAACACAGTATCACCAACCCCCAAAGTTACACAAATACCCCTCATGCAATAGCTTCTCTAACTAACTTGTAACCAACCACATTAACTCTATCTCTAACAATTCTAACTCTTAAACCAGCTCAAAACAATTAGGAAAAATCAAATACCACAAATCAAACTCTGTATTTAACAACCGAGAAATAAAAAAAGGGGGAAAAATTGGATTTGGAGAGCTTTGAAACAATTTAAGATAATGTTCTTCTCTAACTAAGCTTCAGCTCCATCCTTTTGACATTTCATCATGATTTAAAATTAAAAATCCATCCCATATGTGTATAAATAGACTAATAATAGCTGGAAAAGATATATTTGGTTGTTTTTGTAATTTCTCTTATGAAAACTCCTTTCCTGTGATTTTCTCGATTCGAAATTGTGACTTCGACAATTCGAGACAACTTTGATAACTCGATAGTCGAACTGTCGAATGATTGTTGAACTTCAATCAAATTGTCGAGTTTACATTGAATTTCTGTCGAATTAATACCTAACTGTCGAATTGTCCATCGAAGTTTGCCGTCAAGCTGTCGATTGAATGTCAAATCAATTAGATGATTCGACAGTTGCTTGTCGGACTGTCCAATTTTTTGACAGAAAAGCCCATTTTGAATACTTAGAGGGAATTTTCGGATTTTAATGTTTTTTCATTAATTCTTGGACATGTTTCACTTTATATATGGATGGTATTCGATTTGCTCTATTCTTTGGTGGTAATTAGGAGGTTTTACCTAATGGAAACTACGTTTACATGGGCAGAGAGGGGTTGTCATTATTGATTCTAAAAGAGGCTTCTTACAAACAATCTTTGCAACTGATATGTCAAGAACTTGGGTTAAATAGCTATATAACAATGCTGAAATTGAGTGTCCAGTATGATATTATGAGGTATGTTAGGCCTCTCCCAATAAGGAATGAGCGTGACTATAATTTTTTAATTAGAGACAGTTTGAAACATTTGAGTGAACACACACCAATTTATGTTGAGGTTGAGCGGTATGGGAGTTGAACATCTAGACCAACCATTATTGATCGTACACAACATGTTGAAACCTCAAAAGGGGAGGCATTTGAGCAACATGGATAGCGTAGTTATCGTAATCCACCCGCCACGAATGCTGGTGATGCTGGTAATGTCAGTGGTGATGTCAATGTTGGTTGTGATGCTAATGTTGTTTATGATGGGGGCGTTGGAGGCATTGGTGTTAATGTTGGAGGTAATGTTAATGTTGAAGGTGATGTTAATGTAGGATGGGGTGGTTCGTTCAGGGTAAGTGTTACTCATGGTCTCGACAGCCTCAAAGAAGAATTTAAAGAGGTGTCAAGAGTAAAGGACAACTATTAGGGTATGTATGTTAATAATGAGAGAGAAAATATTGTAGATGCGACAGACGGGGAACCATTTATCTAATGCAAAGGGGGTTGGCATGGTGACAACAATGATGGTGATTACAATGATGTGAGTGGATTGCATCTATCAAATTTTGAAACAAGTGTCGTTAGCCAGATGGATGCTGGTATCTCTAATCATGTGAGTTTTGATATGATACTATGAAGGGTAGAGGACATCTTTCGGTTTATGACTCCTTTACCATGCAAGGTCCAACACAAAACACATGAAATTGATAGTGGTGAAATATTGGTGAGATAAATTATTGGAAACAAAACTGAACTTCGTCACAAGTTGGGGAATATGGCATTGCAACATTACTTCAAGTTCAAGGTAATAAGGTTAACAAAATCATGGTTCGAAGTTGCTTGTCGTGATGAATTTTGTAAATGGCATTTGAGAGCCACAAAGGTTAATGACACCGATATCTTTCAAGTGAAGGTGTTCAATAACAAATGCACATGTGATGGTGCCCGTCTTCATCCTGAGCATAGGCAGGGAAGTTCTGATCTCATTGGAAAACACATAAAAGAGAAGTTCATGAATGACTCGAGAATATCTTGTCCAAAGAAAATTATTGTGGATGTTCAAATAGACCTTCACATCATAATAAGCTACCAAATGGCTTAGAAGGCAAAAGAGGCAGCCTAAATCAACTTCATGGAACTGCAGAAGAGTCATATGCTCTCTTGCCTTTATACTCCTACATGATTAAGCAAAAAAAACCTGGAATAGTGACTATACTTGAAGTTGATCCTGACAATCACTTGAAATATTATTTTATGGCATTGGGAGCATCAGTTAGTGATTTCTTGACATCGATTAGACGTGCTGTGGCTGTTGATGACACATTCTTGAACTAAAAGTGTAGGGGTATATTATTGACGACACAATGTCTAGATGGCAATATTAAGATTTTTTCATTGGCCATCGGACTCGATCATTCAGAGAACGATGAATCTTGGTGTTGGTTCATGTCGAGGCTTCATAGTGTGATTAGACATGTCGAAGACCTAGTTATCATCACAGATCAACATAAAAACATTGCTACAATTGTGTCTAACATCTTTCCGTATACATTGTTAGGATTTGCATGTATTATTTACTATGTGATCTGAAGACAAGGTTCAAGAATAATTACCTTTTTACAGTCTTCATTAATGCAACCAAGGCTTACCGGGTAGCCGATTTCAATCTTTTTTAAAGCACATTAGAGGCGTTAGAGAAGGCGACATGGAATAGCTAATGCAGGCTTACCCACATACATGGGCGCGGTGTCACTTTCCCAATTTTAGATACAACATTATGACAACCGACATTGCTGAATCTATGAACAACCGGATGAAAGAAGCAAAAGGATTGGGCATAACCCTCATTTACGAATACTATCGTCAGGTTTTCTTCGTCAGAAAGTTTTGTAATTACTACTTACTACTTGTTGCTTTGATGCTAACTATATGTATAATTTATTTGATCAAGTCTTGCAAGAGTGGTTTCATCAACAATGGTCTGTAACTGCTCAGGCTGCATCTATTCTAACCAAGTAGAGTGAGGCACTACTGACGAAAAGAAAAGATGAGTCTATTTAGGGACTTCAATTAGTACACACTTATATCAAGTCTATTCAGGAAGTAGTGTTGATGTACTGGATCTCCACGTGTAGACATGTCTTGCAGGGTATTTGACTTGGACCATATTCCATGCCAACATGCCATTGCCGTTTGTTACTATGCTAAAGTGAGGTTGTTAGCCTCTTCTTATAATAAACTATACCAAAACAATCATTTGATACTTGCATATGTGTCATCACTCATTCCAGTGGGTTTGAGTATAGATTGGGTTGTTCTAGATGACATTATATCACAGGTTGTTCTTCCACCTGTTAGTCGATGCAAGCTGGCCAACAATGCACATAATGATGACCTTTTGAGGGTGAGACAATCAGACAATGGACATGGTCTCGATGTGGAGGAAGAGATCACAATAGAAAAACATGTAGAAATCCTATACCTCTTTGCCGTGATACGATTAGAGTGAGACCGTCACATTCGACTTGATTCCTTTTCAACGTGCATTTGTTTATAGCGGTTTTCTTATTAGTTGTGATACTTCTACCAATGTTTGAAATTATATGTTAATGTTTTTAACATAACCCAATGTTGTATATGTAATGTTGTCTTGGAATTGATATATGTGCTTTGCTTAATCACATAACATTTATCGCATTTCATTTTATCATGGTAAAATCACATAACAACAGAAACCAATATACAAGTGCGATAACTAAACATTATTCAGTATATACTACTGCTGAACATGGTAATAAACACTGCAAAAACCCTCATCCCGAGGCCACTCCCTCAACGAGTACTTCCAAAACATCTTAATGTGATCCATGCCCTCCAAATGCCATATTCTCATTACCACTAGCTTCCTTAGCCTCTCCTCAGTAAGATGTGCCATCGCCTCCATGTTGAACCCTGAACTAAGTAAATCTGCATATATAGCAATGTACACACTGTATGCATAGCTACCTTGAGGTTGCTGAGGGACCACTTTCCTAGCCCAAAATATGGCAAACGGAGTAGTGTTGCGAGGGACGTCAGTACTATCGGAGAAGCGAATGGATGTCTCTATCAAATAAGGGGTCAGGACAACAAAAGGTATACAATAGTCAATCAACTTGTGGTGGCTATCTTGCTCTTTTGGTATCTATAAGTCATGCAAAATGACCTCTCATTCTTTAAACGAAATCCACACTAAAACCAATGTTGACTACTAACATTTAAATAGGCATATACCTGCAACAGTACATTGTTCAATCCGTTAGTTACAATGTTTTTACAACTAGACGAAAGAATAGAACGTAGTATTAATCGTTATACGACTCACATAACGATCTCAGACCACATGAACCCATCGCTTATATTAAGGTTGTCAGGGTATCAGAAAAGAAGTTGCTCTTACATGATGCTATAAAGGCTATATTTGCACCTTTCATGGGTGCTAGCCATCCAACACTGTATGAAATAATGTAATGTTAGATGAAAAGGCAAACTGTTTAGTGTAAAAATCAATAATGTACACAAACTCTATTATACTTACAAAGAATCTGTGACCAATGGCAGTGAAATGCTGAGATATCACCTCAAGGCTGTGGCTTCATCGAACCCGAAGGAAATACATGAAAGCGTTGATATGCTGCAAACAGAAACAAAGTCACTTATGTTAGTAAAGTTAGTTAAGTAGAACTTGGTGTTGGATGTCAATATACTATAGTCGAAAATAAGAAACTCAGGTCATTCCCTAGCCACGAGCCCGTTGTAGTGATATCTGCAAACCAGGAAGCCCTAGTTCCATAGTAGTCTGGTCCAAGCTAGATCTGTAGGTGACTGGCAGTGCACTATACATCGTAGCACGGCTTAAAATGTGGATCGAACATAAACTCCCATTCAGAGGGTGAAGACGATTGTGGAGCCACAATGAACAACTCATGTGATGAACGGTCCACTTACTATCTCTTTGCTCAAGGGTCTGGATTAGTGTACGGGCTACGTAGTGCCTGCGCTTTCTTAAGCACTCTACCTGCGTAAAGCTTCACCATCTGATACATCATAGGCGGGGACCCAAGAATGCAGATACTTTCAATGGGCGAGTCATTATGTACATCCTGGGATAGGTGCGAAACCAGGACCTCTGCAGTACTTCCCTGCGATAAATGCACGACCTCATCATTTACAGGGGAGAATTGTGCTGGGTCAGGAATCAGATGACCATGACTTTTGGGGGTCGCCATAGAGTAATTTGCTTCCTCCTATACGAAATAACTACTTGTTAAAGGATTTAGTTATTGTAGTATGACAAATAATAAAAAATAATGTAATATCAACTAACCTCGACATCCTCAGCAAACACTACTTGCTCCTCTCTGAGCTCATGGACCTTTTTGTGTAGCTCTTGGACCTCATTACGCAGAGTTTGCATCTCCCAAGCTTGTCTGGATTACATCTCTTGAACCACTGTAAGATGATTAGCAATAGTAATAGCCATCTCTACATGATGGATTGTAAACTTATGCTGAATAGCCTCCAGGAGAGTCGGCAGAACCCTCATATCAGAATAAGCCTGCACATAACCAAAAATAATTTGTTACATATATGAAAAACATAACCTCTTTCAATAAAAAAGCGTTCTGCTTATATTTTATCAAAACATACTGACCTGGCCCTTTGTATGCACAAAATGAGCAACAGAAGCTTCCTTAGATGATCCAAGAGTGGGATCCTCTGGCGCTGGTTGCTTCTCCTTCACCTTCTTTTGGGCCTTTGCATCGACGGGAACTGGTAACTCATTTTCGTTGGCCTACTCAACCAGTGTACCTCTGAGTCTATTTGTCCAGTGCATATTCTTTGTATATAGGTCGTTGCTAAACTCTGCTGCCTCTGGACGTAGCCTCACGCTAGGAATACCCTTCTTGGTTGGGAAAAAAATTAGGAAACTTGAGATTAAAATGCAAAGAGAGTTATATAAGCAACCTTTGACAAATAAAGATTAAACACTGTAGTGTCTAGACTTGATGAGTTTTACCAAACACGTCCCTCAAAACCCTACCTATGTGATGAGTCTATCAATACTGGTCCCTCTCAAAAGACGAGCGATCTTATCTTCATACATTGTGCCCTTCTGTGCATATGAGGACCCCACAAATGGAATCGCCTCATACAACTAGATCTATATCAACAAAAGCCGCATATAAGAAACGTCGACATATATTATCTCATTTAAGTACATGACAACCAAACTAAAGTTTATAAATCTAAAAATAGTTCAAGTACTTGGAAGTCGTACGCGCATCTATAAAGGTTGTATTTCTCCTTCGTGTGTGACTTCTTCATCTTGCACCTTTGTAAATACTTTTTCGCTCAGTCTAACACGTAGGTCTTTAGACTGTTATACATGTCCCTCCATGCTAGCTCGCCGCAAGGATACTGCTTGAACTTATCAAGTCATCAATCAGTTTGAGATAATCCAAATTTATCGAATCAGTTTTCAGCTGGTCTAATAAAAGATGCTGTAATACCCAATATACAGTTAACTTCACTGCATCCAAATTCCTCATATTGCTGAAATTTGTCAACTCGATCCAGGACTTGAATTCAATAATCTTCATATTCTTTCTGCCCAAATACCTATCCCTCAAGCAGTGCGTAAGATTCTTCTCAAAATCAAGCAACCGATCAAACTTCAGGCCCGTGATCAATGCAAATTCGTGTCTGGAGAATCTTATGGCTGTCCTTGCATAATCAATAATTCCACTACATAAATATACATTTTGCACTGTAGTAGAAGAACAACAATGTCTTACCAAAAGTGAGGTATCACAACTCCTCGTCCTAGATGTCATGCATCTTCAACTCATGCAACAGCACGTTGTTGACCAGTTTACCCGGGAAAGTAAGGTCCCGTATTTGCAGCAAGTCACTGAAGCCCTTCTTCTTATCAAAGATCCTTTTCTTCTTTTTGGTAAGCTTATTATACACGGAAATGCAATCAAACCCTACCATGGTCGTAATCATCCTATCAAGATGGGTGGCTTCTAGTGTTTTCAGGTCGAAAGTGATTCTCAGCTTCACGGGCTCCATATGTAGACCTGAAATGAAGGGTATAATGGGTTAGAACTACAAAACCATGCATGACATGTATAAAAAAAGTAAATCTGTTAAAAATTTTGATAGTTCGCCCATGGGCAAATCCATTGGCAAATCGAACTATCGAATTAAACATTTCGATAATTCGATAAAATAAACATATAATTTGACGCCAGTTTGACAAGATACCAAATTAGACCATATTAGATGACAACCAATTCGATAGTTCGACATATGTTCGACGACAATATAAGCTTGTTCGATGGTTGGACGATTCTACGACTGAACATCGAATTATCGAATCAAAAAGTGCACAATTGACGATGTCAATTCGATAGTTCGACAACACCTAGCATACAATTCGACGAGTGTTCGATAGTGCAGCAAGTTCATTGGACGGTTCGACAGTATGGTTCGACAAAAGAAATGCAATCTATTTGATAGTTCGATAATGGTTTGATGGTTCGACACCATTGAGCCATCGTCGTCTTCAGCCTCTAGATTACACAAAGTTCATATATTTCACAGATTTCACAAACAAAACATGCATGATTCTCAATACCCACAACATTGCAAATGCAATATCAGTATAATGAGCCTTATGCAACAACTATTAATTATAAATTACAAATAATATGGGTTTAAAACCATTCTAGATTCCATAGATCACATAAATCATCACAATCAACCAAAACTCTCACTTTATCTCTCTAATAAACGCAAAAAAGTCATCCCAATCAACCAAAATCAATAAAATGGTAGAGCGTGAATTATGATAAAATGGTATCTTGAGCTGCTTGGATGCTTTCTCTCTCTACCGTGTTCTCCTTTATCTCTTTAAAGAAGCAAAATATCAGAGAAGTTCTTCAAGAAGGTGAAGAATCTGTAGAATCGGTAACAGTTGTGGGACGGAGATGGTGCCGGTTTTCAAATTTCGGAGGTTGAGAGGTTATAAGAAATGGGGGCAAGCTGGTCATTTCACCCTATGGGGGCTAGTGTACTGAAAATTTTGGGGAGGGAGGCTAAAAAGAGAAGGCCTCCAAATGGGGGCTAAAATGAGAATTTCCCTTGTTTATAATGGGCAAAACTCGCGTATTGTCAATATATATAAACTTACACAAACATCTTCGTACAAGTTTCCATGAAATTTTCCTTTTTCGTAATATTAAACTGTTAGTTCATTTTGGGCATGTGGGCACAAATCGTTAGGGAACACATGGGTTCCGCGTAGGATATGTTGGTCCACATGTAATGTAAGAAAGAAAGGATATTATAAAATAATAACTTCTTTTTCTCACTGGATCGATCTGTTTTTATTTTTTTGGTTATCCAACGAACTTTTTGTCTCTTTTCTCAATTTAACTTGTTTAATTCTATCTTTTCTAATGATAACCATATGATTATTTATGTGGTATAGGTTTATGAATGGTATGATGATGTGTTGAATAAAATGAGATTTATCACATTAATTAGCTTGTGGTATGAAAAATCTTCCCAAATGAGTAGAAATCCGCATTATAGTACATATATACTCGCACAATCGTCAACGGAAGCTTAATATAGTTAGAAAAATAGTGGTTCACAATTTCTTGCATAAAATAGGTTCTTCCTCAATTAACGAAAGAAAGAAGAGAGAAAGAAAGGAAGAGACTCAGAAATCGTATTAAACTCGCAATAAAATCATTAATTAATTTTGTGATAAGAATAAGAACATGATGTTCCCATTTTACTAGTTGCAATTCCAAATTCAGATATATGTTTCTCTTTCTGATCGCCGTGCAGTGGACGTTATTCTCTATAGTCTTATTAAGAATATTGTTTGGATTTGGCACCGCTATATGCGTCTTAAACTAACATATATATAGTTAAAAGCTAATTCATTCAAGGAAGGGTTGTTTTATAGCGTTTTGCAAGAACGAATAAAAAAGTTCTAAAATTTATAAATTCACTGGCGCTGTTTATGTGGAAAGCAACTATATGATAGATGCTTTAAAAATAATGGTTTAACTTTTACAAATTTTTGCATAAAAGCAACAAAAAAAATGAGGAACAAACTATTAAAAGCACTTTATATACATACAATGGTCTACAAGTGGATCGATAAACTGCTTCTTTGTCCCACATCTTTAATTATTTTAACTTAAACGATAGATAAGCAGATGATGATAAGGACTTAATGGAGTCCAATGCAAAATCTACTAAGTAAAGGTTGACCCAAATATTATTTTGGCATGCTATATGATCTTATGACCTGATCGAGGATTTTGCAAATGGACATTTACTTTTGGGTCGTAAAGCAGAATCAATTCCTTTGAAATCTTTTATAACTTAAAAAATTTCTTTTGCCTATTGTTCCTATCGCAAAAGCCAGAATCGAATCTGCTTGTATATATCGCTTTCTCTTAAGCTTAATGGGGCACCACCACATACACATACTAGGTTTAATTAGCATCAAGAATCAACATTTGTTTAATGATATATAACAAGATATTTTATAGTGCTTGTGGCGGCGGCATATTTAGTAAGAAGTATTGATCCATGAATTAACGTTGTGCCGTAGTAGTGTTAATTTTTTTATAGAGAAGAAGGCGTGGCTCCACGCAAGGCAGTTATTAATCTGTTTCAGATTCGCTCTAGTCAGACTCATGTGGGGCGACAAAAAGAAGAAAGAAACAAGCTTGAATAGCTGTAGCAGATATTATACTTATCAAGCTGTCATGCATGTGATTCAAGTAAGGCCACTGCGGCGTGCACTCTGATCAAGACGAACATTATTAAAATACAAAGTTTTCCGGCAGTTGGCTAGCTAGCTTCATCAACTATATTGCCTAGATTTACACTAATTAGTGTTGGATGACAAGTTGTTAAGTTTGCTTAAAAGCTTAAATCTATAGGTGTCGGTTTAATAATAGTTGCATTGTTCAATACCTTTTTTTTTTTTTTTTGGCATATGGATCAAGCCTCATAATCATTCGAACCTTAGATTACACCGTTAAATCAAATGATTCTGATACATATTCAATTTGTCATTTTATCTAAAAACTTATAACTAATATATCTAGACTTAATAATAGTTTTGTTCTTCAATTCAAGTGGAGTGAGAGCACAGTAAACAGGGTTGGACGGTTACCTATCCATCTCTATCCACCAAATTTCATCTTAAAAAGAGATTGGACGGAATCAGGAATTTCCCGACAGGGAAATAGGTTTAACGATAGACTGTAATTCAATTAATTTTCATTTTATCTATATATTTTTATGATAATTTATTGTTTGAATAGTTATTTCATCGAATCCATTCCTCCAATTAATATACGTCCCTAACCTAGCTATCCCATCATTAAGTTTGTATTTGTCTTTGTCTGCATATATACTTATTTTCATCATGTAAATAAACTTAACTAATTTCACTTACCAGAATATTGTAATAGTAAGTTAAATATATAGAAGTAGGGGTAGGGCAAAATAAACAATCTCGATCGATAAAAATGATACCATAATATATCTGCTCCATTGCAGCGGTTACAACTTTTCGTCTGCCTACAGTATAATTTACTCATTTTAATTATATAAACCCTAATCCTCAATATATATATGAACATAGATCGCGTATGTTTCTTCAGTACACGGGGAGAAGCACACATCTAGAGATTTGTGATTGTGAAGTGAAGTAAGAATGCTCATGCAACGGGCACTTCGTGGAAGAAGAAAAGTGTCTGGAGCAACTAAGTTAGGCATATTATAAAAAACACTACAATGCAATCGATCGAGCTACACCAGATGAGTTGCAGGAGAACTTATCTGGGAAGACTTTAGATCTCACAACTCTTAGATATTAAACATAAATATCCAGTATTGTTTTATATACATACAGCATTTATGGCCATCCCTTTATGGATGCTTCAATCACTGACAAAAAAAAAAAAAAAAAAAAATCAAAGACGAATTATCAACCAGATTATTGCCAGTAGGGTTATATTAATTTTGGATTAATTGGACCATATACATAAATTATTGCGCGAAAATTTTCAGGATTTGTCTTCATTGGAAGAGTTAGAATTTAAGTTAGAAAGAAGATCGTAAATATATACTGAAAATTAGTGTAATATAGCTGTAAAGTGTATTGACCATGTATACTGCCAACCCTCACGAAAATGAAGGGCTGAATGGAGGAAATTAAAGGTATAGTGGTTAAAACAAAAAATATATGATACAAAAATAGTTTCTTTGGATAAATAAATAAACCAACGTACGGAAACAGCTGGCGCTCGTGGATATTTATCATTTAGTGATGCTGCAGATTTGTTAATTTAATTAATTTCATTTTTAACGATATCATGATCATGAAAGGCCTTAAGAATTCCTCAATTCTCTTTTTTATTAGCTGCAAAGGAAGCATATCATGTATTAATGTGTCCTAGCTAGTGATTACAGTACTAATACAAATTAAAGAAAGAGCTAAAATTTATGATTAAATGTATAATTGAATTCTAAAATCTGAACAGCAGCACTTATGTCATATATCTATGGTGAGGTAGCCGGTAGCTCATAAAATTTCGCCGACCATATAGCCTTGCACGAATGCCTCCTGGACACCTAATTTGATAAGGAAGTAAATAAAGCCTTGAACAATCAAATAATAGTACGATTATAATTTGTTATCACCCGGGGGCCAGCTAAAAGGGGCACCTTAATTGACTAATCCACATTGAAGAGAAAGGCATTAATGTTTATTCTAGTTCGATATCGATCATCCGTCACAGTCGGACTCCTTACCATTGAACCAGAAAGACCAATAATATCCTGCAAATTTTCAACGGAATGAGAAGATATACATTATCTGTATCTATATACTATAATTTTTAAGTTTAATAGATAATGCTCTTTTGTTTTACAGTACCTGTATTTTCTTTATTATTTTTTCTAATTTATTCCTAAGCATTAAAGATTTATATAAATTATTTGTATGATAACATGTATTGAAGTATAATACTATTGGTAAATCACACCTACTCATTTAAGCTTTTAGATAAAGTGTAAACTTAACATGATATTTTAACCCTTTGATCTAGGGATGGCAATTTGCGTTAAGCGTGTAAACCCATTTAATTATTTGTGTCGAGACATGAAACACGGATTCGACATGGTTGTTAAACGTCTTACCCACCTGTTGTAATCCTGTCACAATTAATTCACATAATTTACTTAATTGTTTAACCTAATTATGCATAATATATCATATTCTATATATTTATATCAATTAAAATTAATTTTAGAATATAAATAATTGTTAGTATAAAAAAATTATTAAAATCATCGTAATTTACTATTATGCAAATTAAATTACTTTATGATACAAAATTTTCAGTTTTATAATATATATATTGTAAGTAGATAAAAATTCATCCGACCCATTTATTAATTATGTGTCGTGTTCGTATCATATTCGTATCATGTTCGAGTGTCGTGACTCAAATTGTCACCCCTACTTTGATCTAACTGTCTAAAGTTCGATCCCCCTATTGCAAAACAAAAAAGAAATTATATTGACCCATATAAAAAACCCAAAAGACGTCAGTCCACATATAAGAAAATAGGTAAAGTGGCAAACTAAACAACATGCAAGACTCATATGGAGATACTTTGTTTTAGTGTCATTAATTCACCAAGTTTTATGTTGATTCATATAGTTAACATACCTCATGGAGATACTTTGTTTTAGTGTCATTAATTCGCCAAGTTTTTCTCTCATGCACCTTGTGGCATGTAGGGCTTTCCTTGGAATCTGTCATCTGGAGTTGCATCAAAGTTCAATATTGTTTGGATTGAACAAGAGTTTGAATTTGCTATTGAGACACCATCCAAGAGGGTGAGTAAAAGCACTCTGATTCTCACTTTACTATGAATTCATATCAAAATGTGCTAAGGTTGCTTTATTTGGGCTAGGGTTAATTTCTTGAACGTAAGAAGAGCCTAGTTGGATGTGGATGAAGATGAGTAAATAAATAAGATATTAGAAAAATACGTTTATAACTGTCTGGTTAGGTCAATGGTATTTTAGTCAATTCATTATATTTGTCCATTTCATATATTTATAGTTAACATTATTTTTTGCACCAATGCACTCCTATCCCAACCTCGTAAATCAAACTTTAAGAGAGTCTCTAAATAATCTTTATGAGAACAAAAATTTGAATCGAAGACATTAGCCCAGGACTATTGTGTTAGTATATAGGTGCAATATTAGTAAAAGAGATTACAAGTAATTCTACAATATTTTTAAGGAAAAAAAAAGATTTAAGAATTTAACACCTTAAAAAAATAAGCTCAATACTTATTTGACGCTTAAAATTAAATAAGAGAGGTTATACATAGAGGTATGGCAACACAAGTATGATCTAATTAATTGTAAGTTATTCAGATATTTTCTTTTCTTTTCTTTTTTAAATTAAGAGTTATTTGAGATTTTATTTAAATAATGAAGTTAAAGTTTTATATTTTAAATTTTACATATAAATATTGAAACAAATTATGAATTTACTATAAAACTTCTGAATTAAAAAAAAAAACTGTTGATTGGAACTCTGCTAGTCTTTATTGAAAAATAAAACTAATATTGAGTCTCCACTTACTAGTTTAAGTTTTTAGTTAAAGTAACAAACTTAGTAAGGTATCAAAACCTTTTAACCCAATGATTTAAGGTTTCGAATCTGTTAATACTACAAATAAAAAAAAAAAAAAGAGAGAGAGAAAATAAATTGGCCCACATGTAAGACCCAAAAAAAGGTTTATTCGGTTTACTCCACATTCACGAAAAAAGTGAGATCCCACACCTACTAGCTTACCTTAGATAAAAAGGAAAAATTGAAAAAATAGACAGAATTAAGGAACTTAAATAAAATTTGGACACATCCTGAAAGCTTTTCATTCCATAGACTTTTTTTAATAAAAAGACTAAAATACCCTTATGTATTCAATTTTTTCCTAAAGCCTTATTTTCCTCTTCAGGCATATATTTCTGAAACCCCTCGACACCGCTCGAAACGCAAACCAACACGAGCATCCTCTGAGGATAGAAGCAAGACGACGTAGAGAGAAGCAAGAATTGACATTATGGTAAGTTTATTCGTCGGTTTTTTCGTAGTTTTAGTGATTTATTTGGTTGTTTTCTGTTTCGTTAGATTTGGGTTAGTTTTTAGGAAATTTGAATTAGGGATTTGAGTTTCCATCGGATTTGTAAACTTATTCTGTGTTTTTAGGGAGAAATCTAGTGTTATTAGGTGATTTTTGTGGTTTGATGTGTATGAAAACTGTGAAAACCGAAGAGTTTCGTCACGAGATAGATGATGACGACTGTCGATTTTAGCTCGACACATCTTGACACTCGACACTGAGTATGACGTGTCGAGTCGTGTCGGATGCACGAACCGATACTCGACATCAGTGTATTTTTGAAGAGATCGAGTGTCGGTTTCATGAAAACAGATATATTGATGTCTCGAACCATGTATCCGATACTCAACATGTCGGATGAAAGTGAAAACAATTTTGTCGAGTGTCGGATACATCGTTCGTAGAGTTTACAGTGTCGGATTCTACATCCAACACTCGAATAATCTGACATCTGATATAGTCATATTGTCAGTTGGAGGTATCCGACAGGAGTTTTGTTAGTTTATCTTGTCGAGCTCTATCAGGCACGTCGCTTTCTGTCGAGCGTGTCGAGCAGTTTCACAGTTTGCTTGTTTTAGCCTTTTTTTTTTATCTTTTTGCATCATATTTAACTACAACGCACTTGTTTTCAAGTTGAAGCAAATAGCAAATGAATTTGGATTGTCCTTCACCCTGAAGACACCGTATGATGAGCACTACCATACGGTGATCACAAACTTGGCAGGCTCGGACTGTATAGAATGGAGCGCGAATTTGAGTGTGAGGCAAAAATACATGTTTCGAAATACATGTTTTAGGTTTCTTCTAGACATTCGAGAGTTGTCCTTTCCATCTCAGTTGATGCACAATTTGCTTCTATGGGAGGTTAACACAGTGGGGTACAATGAAGAGATCTGATTCCTTATTAAAGGTAAAAATATGATTTTGAACTACAATGTAGTTTAAAAATTTTTTTTGAGCATATGGTATTTATAGTTTTTTTTTTATTACCGTTATTGGCATCTTATATTTTTTTTCCTTCTTTGCAGGAAGACTGATTCGTTTTTCTACCCACGAGTTTGGTTTGATTACCGGATTGATATTTACTTCCACCGTGCCACCAATACCGACTGTCTTGAATCCGTGCCCGTTGTTGGATATGTACTTCGAGGGTGAGGACGTGGAGCTCAAGGAATTCTATAAGAGACTTCTCAAATTGAATGTCTCAGCTATGCCAGACGAGGATGTTGTGAAGCTGGCCTTGTACTAAATGCTGAAACATTTTTTCATGGCACGGGATCGACGCCGACTTGTTTCCCGTGTGTGGTTGATTTTGTCAACACATTAGATAATTTTAACAATTATCCATGGAGATTGGTGTCTTTTGATAAGACACTTAAAGGAATGAAAAACGCTTTGGACGGGAGGTTAGAAAAGTATAAGCGAGCCCAAGCCAAGAGTAAGCAGGTAGAGAGATATAACTTAGAAGGGTGCCCCTACGCTATTCAGGTACATACTGCAAAACAAGTGTGTTGGCGTGTTTATTATTTTCTTTGGCATACAAATTTAAATATATAGTGTCACTAAGTAACCCTTATATTATTAAGGTTTGGTTGTACGAGGCCGTGCCGTACATTGGCATGACATATGGACGAGTGGGCAAGGATTTGGAGGGGAGGATACCGCGCTTATTGAAGTGGGAGACAAATAAGACCCCGTCGAAGAATATCGTCAAACGTGATATCCTAGTGGTTATGAGGCAGGTATGCAAGGTTCCCCTGTCTTATGAACTTTTCTTGTTTTTGGTCACAGCAAATCACTGTTTAATTTGATGGATTATTTGTTGACGCAGGCTCGTCCACTCATCGTTTTGGAGCCATCTGAGGCGGAGCAGAGGACACATTAGTATATTAGGCTCGCTGAAGTAGTTGGCATCTGGAGAGGTGCACATGTAGCCTGGGCAACATCTGTGGATGCTCTTTTAATGCCCGATGAGAGGATTGAGCCACTTCCAACAGAGGATCCATCAGCTCCACATCCTGCTGGTCAGAGTTCCCCTATTAAACCTAATATGGGGCCAGCCAGAAACACATCCAGTCCTACAGGTGATGTCCGTATGCTGTCTCCGTCGCCTTCTTCCCCTATTTGTCCTACACATCTAGCGTACGAGAGTCACTGTCATGAGGATCCATTCGGAACTCATCCTGCTGGACATAGTCCCGTCGATAAACCTGACGTGGGGGCAGATATAGACATAGTCAGTACCCCCATCAGTCCTACGCCAGAGACATTCGACAGCTATGGTCCTGCAAGCGATTCAATTCCTTCGTCGGGTCGTGCGATTACCTACCGTGACATTTCCTCTCCTGTACACGATGTCCCTCAAAGCCTGAAGGTATGTAATGATATACAGGCATAGGTGATCCATGATGAGTTCGAGAGCACAATTTTGTGTGAGCTTGTATTGTTACGGGCGAAGAACAAGGAAATACGGGAGGAGATAGTTCTTCTGCATAATGCTGTTGTTCTACTGGGTGGTCATTTCGGATACACTAACACGGTACATTGCACAAGTAAAAAAAACAGATTTTATGATTTCCACGATGTCACACCACTTAACCTGACGTTAAAGTTTGCTTTAATACAGGATTTGGATGGAGGTTCGAACGATGACGGTGAAGTTCAGCAGCCAACTGAACCTGAACTCGTGGACACGAGTGTTCGTGTCGTTGATGCTCCTCCCATGGGCTTCATTTTGCGTCGAGGTCGCCGACTAATTTTAGGAAAGCATAAACGGAGCCTGTTTGTCAGTCCACTGGGTAGGAAGAGCGTGAGGGTTGAGCCACAGGAGAAAGACTCAGACGATCAGCATGTACAGCCATAGGCCCTGGTTGTTCAACTTGCAGAGAGACCAGATCAGTAGCCCCTTGAGGATACAGACAATTATCTCGTCATATGGACTCGGGTTCCACTATTTGACCCATGTGCCCCCTACCAACTGCTGATGTCGAGGCCTTTGATGCATGGCTATAGGACGTGAAGGGTGATATTGATTTGGACGTCTGCATCACTGATCGTTCTTCAAGACGTTGCTGAGGCCGTCAAAGTGGCTTGCATCTGAGGTTCTTTAAGTCCTTCTTGTCTCCTCCAATATTGCAATATACCTTTCAAATTTTTATTGATAACTATTACTATATTTAGCATATGGATAGCTACTTGTGAATTTTACGTTGTAGAGCTTGGGATATGGGCGCAGCTGGTGTCCAGAGGTCTGCTTTCCTGGATACCACTTTCTGGGTACATATTTGATAAACATATGAATTTATAGTTGATTTCTGATTCCTTCAATACGCTAACCGTACTCATGAAATTGCAATTAAAAGTGAAGTCATTGTGAGAAGTATACTTGGATAGACTGGATGACATTAACTGGTGAACCAGGCTGATATGTTCCACTCGGGGAGATGCCCTCGTTGGAAAAACATGGGTCGATGTGGACAGGATGAGTACATTTATATTCAAAGAGTTAGTATGTTTCCTTTTATTTGAAATGTTGTCATCGATTTCCATGTTCTCAATTTTCTTTTCAGGTCTATGTCCCTGTTAACATCGGAGGCGATCATTGGGTGGCAGCCGAGGTGGATTTGAATCGCCGTGATGTAGTCATATATGACTCATGTCTTGGACACAGTTTCACAGACACAGTCAGAGAGATAGTCTGGTGCTGGCTGAGTTGATACCCCGTATGGTGTCAATGGATATTTATAGTATTCCTGACTACCCTCCCAACCCTATACGACATTATGCGCATCGAGGATGAGACCAAGGTGCCGCAGCAAGAGGTTGGGGGAGAAGCATGCGGCGTGTACTGTTTGAAGCACATCGAGTTCTTAGCGGGGGATGTTCTACTGACATGCATTAAGGCATTCACAGACGAATGCCAACGGGAGAGAATGGCGATACAACTTTAAGTTAATCGCGTTTATCCACAGAAAAAGGAGGCCGCCCTAACAGTCACAAGGCCTGCTGAGGTTGGGGCCTTCACAGGGCCTGCAGATGTTGTGCCTGCCGATGTTGCGACCACCATAGGGACTGTTGATGTTGTGTCAGAGGATGTTCAGACCACCATTGGGCATGCCGACGTCGATTCAGCGGAGGTTGAGTAGCAGCCCAGCACGACTGTACCATGATTTCGTGTCATGAATATATTTTGTATAGTTACATATTTTTTTGGGTAGACAGTTTATGGATATTTACACATCATTGTATAGTGACATATTTTGTATAGTCGCACATGTTTTCCATGTATAGTGGTACGAAAACTTGTAAATACATATTTTTTCGGATGTACTAGTACATATGTGTACCTCGTCCCATGGCACTCATACATGAATGGTTTAGGCATAACACATGTATGTTTTATACATTGACAAAGCACATAAATTTGGGTCTCATACATTGCCATAAAGAGAGTCTAACGCCCATCATATGCAAGAATTCTTTCACCCAAGTATTTCTCCATGTAAAGGCGAGTGCGATCCGTGATCACATCTCTATTTATTTTCTTTGATGTTACTTCTGGAGTTATAGTCACCTAAATAATTAATAAATATTTTTAGCTAAGCATTCTGAGGCTACGACATTAGATCAGAGTTGTTGTATCAACGTTTTATATGTATTTTTTGTAAAGCGTAGTACAACTAATATGCATTTGAACGGTGACTATTTAGTTTCCCATTTGAGTTTGCTTAGCTATAAAGCAACTTCGACTGTTTACTTTTTGTCTATGCCCTATGAGCACTTAAGCCGAGATTATTCGCCAACCAAATGAAGGCTTTATACTCATACATGAATGTTTTATACCTTGACAAAGCACATAAAGGAGAATCTCATACACAAATATTTAGTTTAATGACAAAGCACCTAAATTCGTGTTTAATATATGAATGTTACATACATTGACGAAGCACATAAATGAATGTTTCACACATAAATGTTTTATACATTGACAAAATCACATAAATGAAAGTTATTAATTTGAACTAGCCAAAAATTGGAATAAAATAAATAGACTACGTCGCTTACAGCAAACAAATAATATTACATAGACAAAAAAATTCCTTGCCTACATTTGGTAGACATCATCTCCTATCATGAAGTGGAACTAGGTTTCGACAAGTTTGACGATTGTGCTCGGAACTTTCACATCACCTTCAAGTTCAAGACGAGCTAGACTCACCGACGGAAGGGATTCGATTCCTCCGAGGACGACCGACTAGTCTTCTCATGACTGGTGGTAGAACCACTCTACTGCGTACCTCCTCAGGAACCATCCAATCGTCACTAACTCCAACAGGAACAACTGGCAGAGCATATGCATGTAGTAATGTTTCAGTCATATACCAATGGGCACAATAATCATGGCACGTTAGTAGGTTCATACATTTGCAAACGGCTAACACATGTGCACATGGAAGCTGGTCAAGATCAAACACCCAACACGTGCATGTACGAGCGTTCATGTCAACGATGCTTACACGGTCATTGCTTCTCACCTCATACACAGTAAGAGAGATACCGCTAACCCTCATACGTTTGCCCTCTTTTAAACGCTCATCCATCAATTTGTTAGCCCACAACGAGATATATAATTCTAAGTTAGCAAATAACTGTCGACGCTCATAGAACCATTACTGCAAGTTGACGCGGTAATAATCTGCTAACAATGTCACCGAAAGGAATCGCGCATGTCGCAAGCAGCTGTTCATTGACTCAATCATATTTATTGTCATGATGTTACATCGTCGGCCATGAAACTGTGAACGTGCCTATCTATCGACTCCAATCTCTCGAAGATAAGTTACTGCTACTGGCATAACGATTCAATTTGTCGCATATGATAGTTGAAATCAGAACAGCGATATGTCCTTGCAGCTCGAGAGTAGATATCCAACAAAGTCTTTTCTTTGAACGTGGCCTTCAAGTTACCCTTCAGATGATGAGTGCGCAATCCATGCAGCGCATAAGGAAAAACTGCTACAATAGCTCATTCAATCCTACGATGATGGTCAGAAATGAAAACAAGATCTCGAACATTTTGTACAAACATGATCACGCAACTATCTCATGAACAGTTCCATGAGTCATCATTTTCAAAATGCCCAACTCCAAATGCCAAGGTGTATATTTTTTTTATTTTCATCCATATAAGAAGCCAAAAACATTGTACCTCTATATTTCCAATTCAAAAGAGAACCATCAACTGCGAGAACTAGCCTAATTGATGATACAAATCCAGTAATAGAGGTCCCCATACTCATGAAAAAGTATCTAAAATGGTTGTTGTCATCAGTTTCTAAAGACGTTTTGGCCCTTGGGTTTGCTTTCACAATCATGTATATGTACTGGGGGAGTAACGTGAATGATTCCTCATGAGATCCGTGAAGTTCTTGTAAAGTTGCATCCTTCGTCCTCCATGCCTTGTTGTATGTGATATTAACACCCAATGACTCCTGAACATTAGACATAATATCCTTCGAACGATATTCTCGAAGCCTCAACGAATTTGCTTTTAATATGTTTGCCAATGACATGTGCAGTCGCCTGTTTGCGATTAGGGTGAATCTGGCTCCGGAGTATGTGTGATGGTTCTTATATTTTTTCACATGGAAGAAATGTGAATCGGCTACCTTTGTGGCACGTAAACACCATTTACAAGATTTAGCATGGCAGACAACCTCAAATCTTGTTGCATTGAAGTTCCTCACCTTGAATTGAAAGTTCCGTCTTAATGCCAAATTCGATAACTTCTCACGAAGCTCCATTTTGCTATTAAACATCTGCTCAACCCCAATCTGAATCCCGTCAACTACAAACGATGAAGCATCATCGTCATCTACAGATGATGAATGCATAATAGGCGGCATCCACCTGAATGTGTTAGCCTGATGGCTGTCATTCTCAGAGCCCAAATTAGCTTCTTAATGTCTACGATTTGCATCCATTCTCGGCTCATTATTCAACACCAGATCTTGCTGATGTCCGTATAGTGGAGGAGTAAATGCAGAGTAAATTAAAGAAAGAACGGTAAACGACACATCCTGATTCACATCATTCAAGATCTCCGTTTGTTCATCATTATCAAAATGTGAACCGTCTACATCTTGGCCATCAACAATAAAATCATCCAAACCCTCAACATCATTCTCAATACGAATAGTGTAATCATCATTGTCATCGTCAACATGCTCACTAACATCATCACTACCATCATCATTATCTTCGTAATCTTCATCACCACCATCGTCATCATTAACATCATCACTAGCATTATTAACACCAATATTACCTAAACTCTCAAACTCTCTAATGCTATCAAGATGACGTACCAATCTCAATGGCATCGACGGGGGCACCCTTTCTTCATTTTCAACTAAGATCCCAATTGACTCATGCCCTGCATGCCCTGAATACTGCTCAAACTCAATGCCAACATCATCATTCAATTGTGGTTATGCACAAATAGGAGTAGACTCACTTAATTGGTTGCTTCCACTTGTTGAGCGAAACAAAGAGGATGAGAAGATCTTTGTCGCCTACGTACTGCATCGGATCCTGTCCTCTGTCTTTGCTTCTCAATATCTTCAACTTTAACAATTAATGGTGTATATGGCTGTTGGTCCTCCAAACAATATTGTCTAAAGAAACAAATATCGTTGTCAGTCTCAATAGGAGTCGGCATTGGCGGAACACCCTTGAAAGCAAATTGAACCTCTAAACATATGTTATGCTTACGAAGATCCCAACCCATTTCAGTACTAATATATTCAACCAACTCATTTTAGGTAGTAGACCTACGAATTATCAATGGCTTTGCCCTCCCACCAGTGTATACATAACCACCATTCTCTTGCATAGTCCAAGAACCATTGTATAAAATAAGTATGCGTAAAGTTTTCATTTCCTGCATGATAGAGACATATCATTGAAGTCCATGGATAAAAAATTATTACGAAATTGCTTACACAAGCCACAAAGACGACATTTCTACCTAAACGCTCGACGAAACTCGACGCTAAACGCTCGACACGACAACCAACTAGACACACGACACACGACGATCGATGCTAGACTAACGCGCAACATATACTTGACACACGAACTCGACGAAATTTACATCTGACACTCGTCATGTTCGACACTCCACTCGACGCACTAACACGACACTCGATCCTAGACTCGACACAACCCCTAGACACTCGACATAACCATTCAACATGTTGAGAATCGATCCGACACAACCCCTCGACACTCGATGACGCTGATAAATCTCGTCTTCTTACCCGTCGACTGCAATACTAGATTTTCTCACAACGATTGTCAATTTTCAGCAAAGTTTGACAAAAACCGCACTATCTCTAACCTTATTTCACATATTTTAAGCAACATAATACGGTTGACAGTTACCAAAACAATAAATAATGAAAACATTACAACCTACTGAAATTTTCATACCATTTAGAGAGAGATTAAGGAAAGTTTTTCTTACCTTGTTGCTCAGCTTCAGCTCTTGAAGATTGTTTCGGACAGTGATGTGTATGAAGGAGTGACTGGTTTCTTTGTTTTGTTTACTTCTTTTTTCTAAATTCAATTACGTAAGGATAAGGGCATTTTAGTTATTTTCTTAACAATGTGTCTATGACATGAAAATTTTTCAGGATGTGTCCAAATTTTACTAAGGGCCCCTAATTCTGTCCATTTTTTTAATTTTCGCTAGATAAAATGACAAACTTCACCATCCTATACGTTCAAATGTGCTTTAGATAAAATGGCAAACTTAATAGTCTCATACAATCAAATGTTTATCTCTTATGCTATAGTAGCACTAGTAGATTTAGATTAATTGAGAATCACTTAGTTTAAAACATAGATTGTAAAAATCCTATGTATAAGTCCCAACACTTGGGAGTTTTTTCCGTCATTATTTGCCCTATCCATTTGCATCAAACACAAAATGACCCATATGATATATGTTTGTTTAACAGGACGATAAGTTTCATTGATGGACAAAATGTGTTATGATGATAAATTAATGAACACAATTCATTTGAGTACTTCGCTGAATGGAAAAAAAAAAAAAGAGAAAAGAAAAGAAAAGAAATATATCAATTAATCAAGGGTTAAAATTAAGTTCTTTATTCCATTTATTTTCTTCCATGCATATTCTAGATATACAAGGAAATTGAACTTCAGGACGAGCTAGCCGCAAAGAATTAGTGGTAGGAATTGTAGTATTGCTATGAATGTGGAGTTGCATCTGTAACTCTACCAGCTCATTCTGGAATTCGTTCATGCTAGCAAGCCAGTGCACATAAACAAATTGTAGAAACGTGCTCATGCCCGCAAATACACTCGGGCACCGAGCACTTTCATAAAAATTCAACAAGGTTCAGGTTCTCACCCCATTAGCAAAATGCATAGAAGAAATCACTCTATTTAAATTTTACCGAAGCAAAGTTATACATCACGCTTTTATTTATCATGAGTACAGTATTTTCGTTCGGACTGAATACAGAAAGATAGAAACCCGTCTTAAATATAGCAACAAGCTAATTGCCAATTTATTGGAAGATGAAGGGAGCTCTCACACCTCTTACAAATACAAGTGTGTAATATTACAATATATATAGGGATAACATTTGTGACCAAAGACCTGACTAGAGCGACTTACGTTTAAGTTTTCGAGGACGAGGGACCACCGTGATGTGCAGGATCCGGTCCTCCAGGTGATTGTCTGTTGGGATCTGCATCCCGTCGATAGTGCTCTAGTTTTGAATCGTTGTAACCAAGTTCATGCAAAAGTTGGCCGCTGTGGATTTTCTTCCATTTTATGGATCTTGCCTCTGCCCTCGTGACAACTAGTATCACGAATACAGCAAAAATGAGAATCAGAACTCGCGTAATAGAACGTTGACAAGCCATTTCAATGCTAGCAAGCTAGGTTTGAAAACTCTATATTGCAAGAGGCAAGCAAATTGCTATGGTAGTTTTAAGTACTCTTGAGTGATGAGAATGAAGTGGTAAGGGCCGTTATTTATAGTCTTGATCAACCAAAGTGAGAAAAGAGCTATAGTGGCCAGGAGATAAGATGAGTCAGTATTTTTGTTTGCCTTGAAAGCTTTTGTTTTTGATCACAACATAATGAAATTGTAAAAGACAAAGAAACCACGTATCATAATCAATCAATAATATAAAATGGCTACTAGTACCTTTCCTTCCACTGGAGAGCGATGATCCCCACAGCTTCCCATCTGCATAGGAGAATGCACACACTCTCTCTCTTCCTCAGCCGCACGCCACAAAACCAATGATAGAGCACTTGGATTCAAACATTCTTGTCTTTATGGCCGATCTTGGACGGTCGTTTATTGACATAAATTTAAAGAGAAATTGCCCCATCAAACCATTTCTACAAAGGCTTTCATCTGTACTCGCAAAGACATGTAGCTCACACATGCGCTCCCTTGATTATCTTATAGATTTTGTTTCCGTCCATTGAACTCTCTTTTGCCACCGATTTGCCACGTACAGATTTGAATCTCTCACATAAATTATTCGGAGAGTCACTTTCCTAATTTTTTAATTATGGTCCTTGGCAGTCAGAGAGGAGGAAACAGTGTGTTGGATATTAAAATAGCATATTGGTTCACGGATTCTTGTTCTTCTTTCTTAATTTATATGGCTCGGTAGCTTCTGCAATTTCGATCATCGGAGAATCTTGACAAAATCCATCAGCTGTGCAAAATTTGGCATTGCTGGAAGGTGCCAAGGAAACTGAAAATAGAAATCATAAGAGAACAACGTTCTAAGAAACTTGATCACTTATCATCTTAAAAGTTTGCCCTTAAATCAATTGCAAATCATGCGTATGATCTGATATCTGAAAATTCTCTGCCCTTTCCCTTTACAATTATTTTCATGGAAAACTTCTTGATTTCCTGCAGTCATACTTTTCTTTCTTTCCTTCCTTTCTCTTTTTCTCTTCTTTCTGGTCGCTGTCTTTTTGTTTATCCTCCGCGGCATATGTCATTTCCTCCCCCCATATAGGATGAATGATTTAAAGTTTCTTTACTGCTTTTTTTTTTTTTTAAAAAATTTGTCCAAGTACTAAAAATTCTAATGGAGAGACTTCTTAAATGTAAATATATAGAACAAGAGACTTGTTCAAAATTTTGCAGAGCCGTAACATAAATTAGTACTGATATAGACACGAAATCTACAACATTAGACTTGACACCAGCAGTATAGAGTTTTGTAAGAACAAGGACATTCAAAGGCATGGTTAGCACGGGGCATATATCACTTAAAATAGCGTTAAGTTTCAGTCGTTTGAACTTCTTCCGATGATATATTTTCCACGGAAGTACTTGTACCTTTTGTTGTAGTATTGCTAAATTCTGGAAATGGTGAAGTGGCATATCATGATTTGAAAGACCATAAATTTTCTGTACAAGTAAAATCATTGTTTAAGAGATATCAAGAAGACAGTATTTCTATCTTGTTCAGATAATTCAGAAGGAAAAAAGTTATGTTGAGAGTGAATGAGTGGGTCAACAGTTCTCGTCGTCCACCTGATCAATGTAATCTGCATCAAGGTAGAAACTAAGAGATGTAATTGGATCATACCAAGTTGAATGGACTCAACCTATTTCGATTATTTTTAAAAAAATCTAAATTAACAGCTCGAGATAAAAATAAACGAGAAAAAGGGAGTGTCCATTACATATGAGGAGATCCTCGGGATAACCAGATAACTATCTCCAAGCAGAGCTTTCGCTCTGTGTCAAGGCATTACATGGCTCCGAGTTTCTTGTTATTATTTTTCATTCCCTGAAACTTGTTTCCATAACCATTCGCCATATACAAATTTGACTCTATCAGCACAATCATTCAGAGAGTCACTTCAAAAAATGGTCCTAAGACAACTCTTTGGGTTTATGTTAATTATTTACTTTACCAGTTATCCTTATCTTCTCATCAGATATCAAGAATCCAATTAACGATTATCCCTTTTATTCTTGCCATTACAATATTTGTTTCAACGACAAATAATTTGATGGAGTTAAGGTAGTGCTACAAAACTTTGCCTAATAACGCAAATGCCAAAGATGATCAGCTGTACATTAATTGTTAGTATATTATTATTTTGCGAAGTCAAAGTATCCTTCTACGTTAATGGGGGCTATATAAGTTATTATGGGAGTTATTGAAGGATAATAATAATAATAAATAAATAAATAAAAGAGAGTTTTAATTAGATTTAAATTGAAAGAGATAAATAGTGATTAAGTTTTATCTCTTTTCAAATACATTCACCTCATCTAGTATATTTAAGCAATATTGTAACATTACAGTTAGAGTTTTAAATGTGAAAGCTAGGTGGAGGCTTCGAAACTCAAAGAATTTCAAGGTAAGATCGTATTTCCCTTAGTTTGATATAGTAATTGTTTATTAGAAATTATTGTTACATAGATTTATATTAGGATTTCTGTAAAGGTTTAATAAACAGTTTAGAATTTTTGATTTTATTAAGAGTCCTAGAAATAGAATTTCAGTATGCTATTTTTATATGTTGTTATAGACAAAAATATGAACGTCTAGAATTTTATTTCACAAAAAGAAGTCAACATTTCAATTTATTTTGAATTTTTGAACTATCTATTGAAATCCTAGAAAATACGATTGATTCTGGATGTTATGAATTTCAAAAAAAAATTTCATATGCTAGAGGAGTCAAAATTTTCTCAAATTTTATATGCTGTTTTCTCAAGATGGTATATATGTTTTGGTAAACTTTCAGGATTTTTAAACTTGTAGAATTATTGTTATAAAATTTTGAATTTGAAACATCTTAATCTGGAAATTCTGGATAGAGTTTACTGGCAGAAAATGAAAATCTTAAAAAAATAGTTTCTGATCATAAATTGCTTTGATAAATTTTTCTTTGAATAATATTTGTGTCTAGTTTTCCTCTACAAAATGCTAGATTAATCGGATTAAGATATAAATTTCTAAAATTTCTAGAATCACCTCTATTCAAGGAATACGGCTTAGACAGAACGGTTTGTTTATGAATTTTTAAGGGAATTTTATAGCATATTTTAGGTGTTGAGTTTATGAATTTATCAAAATATTTTTTTGGTTATGTCTTAGGACAATCGTTCGACGAGTAGGAGCTAGGATATTTCTCTTTTTGGACCGATCAAGGTAAGTAACATCATACATATAGTGTAATTAAAGTGTAACGTGTTCTTAATGAATAACTTAATATGTTATGAAATGTTTTTATGTGATATTATATGAATTATTTTTTGTTTTAGAATATAAATTATGGAATTAGAGTTCTAGCAAAGCTTTTAAATTGATTCTCAAAAATTGCGTTTCTATTAAAAACCGTTTTAGTGAAAGGAACTTTTAACAAATTATTTTTACAAAAATTCAAAATATATGTTAAATGCTTCCTTGATTTTTTTTAGAGGCTTTGATATTTGGATGACCTCATAATTATCTACAAAAAGTTATTAGACCATATACTTTGAGTATTGTGTTATTTGCCATGGTTTTGAAATGTTTTGACTTATTATCCATAGCATATGAATACTATTGTGAACTCTGAATTCTGAACCCAGTTGTGGTATTAGTGTGCGCTTGACTTTCTGACCGGGGCACCAGGATTACAAGTGACATTATTGTCTGACTTTCTTACTAGGTCACCGGGATTACAGGTGACGTTAATATCTGAATTTTGGGCCGGGTCACCGAGATTACGAGTGACACTATGTGACATAAGTCGATGAATGTTTTCTGATCTGTAATGATTTCTTTGACCTTAAATGTTACAAATGCTTATGACAATGTTTTTATTAATATATGATTCTGGAATTGAAGTATTAAACTATAAATTATATAATATTTTTATAATTGTTTTAAGACATTAAATGGTTGTGTATGATTTTACTTACCGAGTTAACGGCTTACCCCTCGTCTCTAACATTTCGTAAGTAGTCTTGAAAGTTATTAATTGGGCTTGTTGGTTGGTGTCAAGGCTTTATTTCATTTTTGAAATTATGAAATAAGAAGATTATTTTTTTTAATAATCGTTTGGAACTTTAGATTGTTAGACTTTGTTTTGATTAGAGAGACATTAAATGTATTGTTATGTTCACTTTTTCCTAATAAGAAGGATTATTGAAGTTTTTGTTTAGAGATTTATTATTAGTGTTTTCCTAGTCCATTAGCAATATTTGTATACCGGTTTTAGGGCGTTACAGTTATGGTATCAAAGCCTAGATATATGATTCTGTAGACTATAAAATGTCAATAGAAAGTAATGACTCAGATCGAAGATGATAAGGTTTCTTTAGATCTTAGAAATCGAGAACATTCATGTGATTTCTTATTAAATTTCTTATGTTATGCTAGTTTAAGATGCCACCACGTAGACAGACCACTGAGGCTTCTAGCTCAAGGGCTAACAATAATCGGGCTAATGATAATCCTACTATTAAAAAAATGGCTCAGGATAATCCTCCATGGATGCACGTATTTACTAGACTCATGGAGCAGCAGAATAGGATTATGGAGCAAATGGCAAATCATAAACTAGACATGGTGATAATAGAGAAGGAAACAATGCTGAAGCGGGTGAAGCTGTAGTAACCTTGGAGCAATTCAGGAAACTAGGTCCACCTACTTTTTGGGGTACTACAGATCCTTTGGTTGCTGAGGCTTGGCCAAAGCAAATAGAGAAGATATTCACAACTCTAGGTTGTACGGGTAATTTGAGGGTTACATTCGCGTCTTTTATCTTGGAGGGTGAGGCTAACCATTGGTGGGAAGCCACTTCGTGATTGATGATTAACCGTATGGGAGAAGGTGCATAAATTACTTAGAGGATGTTTGTAGATTCCTTTAATGAGAAATATTTCCCTGATCGAGTTTGCCACGGGTTGGAGGCAGAATTCAATCGTTTGACTCAAGGAAATAGATCAGTGACTAAATATGAGGAACAATTCAACTCTCTATCTCGATTTGTGACCATACCAATTGATGCTGCTAAAGCAAGATTGTTCTTTGAAGGCTTACGTTCGGGTATTCAGTCCAACTGGTAGTGTTGAAATTGGACCATATGCAGAGATGGTAAATCGAGCTATGATTGCTGAGAGGTACTTAGTGGAACCTCAGAATGAGAGAGACGATCAGAACTGACAAAATCCCAAGAGTGATGGTAACATTTGGTCAGGCCCAGGGAATACTAATAATTATTCTTCCGAAAGATAGGATGCAGATGGATCTTTTCAAAACAATACAACCCCTTGTGATCGTTGCGGCAATACACACTATGGGAATTGCTATTGGAACACTGGTGCTTGCTTTGGTTGCGGTCAAATAGGACACAGGATTAAGGATTGCCTAAAGAGGCGAGACTTTAACATTAGTAATCAGGCAGACGATAGTCAAGCAAAAAAGCAAAGGAATTAAGACTAAGGAAGTTAAGGTATAAATCAAATTTTGAGGATGAAATTTTGTTAAAGGAAGGAGAAATGTAATAACCGTAATTTTTTTGATAGGGTTATATAAGTCATTATGGGAGTTATTCAAGGATAATAATAACAATAAATAAATAAATAAAAGAGAGTTTTAATTATATTTAAATTGGAAGAGATAAATAGTGGTTAAGTTTTATCTCTTTTCAAATACATTCACCTCATCTAGTATATATAAGCAATATTGTAACATTACAATTAGGGTTTTAAACATGAAAGCTAGGTGGAGGCTTTGAAACTCAGAGAATTTCAAGGTAAGATCGTATTTCCCTTAGTTTGATATAATAATTATTTACTAGAAATTATTGTTGCATAGATTTATACTAGGATTTCTGTAGAGGCTTAAGGAACAATTCAGAATTTTCGAATTTACTAAAAGTCTTAGAAATAGAATTTCAGTTTGCTCTTTTTATATGTTTTATAGACAAAAATATGGACGTCTAGAATTTTATTTTACAAAAAAGGTCAACATTTCGATTTATTACGAATTTTTGAACTTTCTATTGAAATCTTGAAAAATACTGTAGATTCTGGATGTTATGAATTTTATAATTTTTTTCATATGCTAGAGGAGTCAAAATTTTCTCAAATTTTATATGCTGCTCTTTCAAGATGGTATATATGTTTTTGTAAATTTTCAGGATTTTTAAACTTGTAGAATAATTGTAAAGACGTTTCTAAAGATGTTTTGGTCCCTGGATTTACTTTCTCAATCATGTACATGTAGTGGGGGAGTGGTGTGAATGATTCCTCATGAGATCCATGAAGTTCTTGCAAAGCTACCTCCTTTGTCCTTCATGCTTTGTTGTATGTGATATTAACACCCAATGACTTCTGAACATCAGACACAATATCCTTCAGACGATATATTCTCAAAGCCTCAACGAATTTGCTCTTAATATGTTTGCCAATGACATGTGCTATTGCCTGTTTGTGATTTGGGTGAAGTCCGGCTCCGGAGCATTTGTGATGGTTCTTATACTTTTTCACTTGGAAGAAATGTGAATCGGCTACTTTGTGGCACGTAAATGCCATTTACAAGATTCAGCACGGCAGACAACCTCAAACATTATTGCATTGAAGTTCCTCACCTTGAATTGAAAGTTCCGTCTTAATGTCAAATTCGATAACTTCTCACAAAGCTCCGTTTTACTGTTAAACATCTGCTCAACTCCAACCTTAATCCCGTCAACTACAAACGATGAAGCATCATCGTCATCTACGGATGATGAATGCACAATAGGCAGCATTCACCTGAATGTGTTAGCCCGACGGCTGTCATTCTCAGAGCCCAAATTAGCTTCTTCATGTCTATGATTTGCATCCATTCTCGACTCATTATTCGACACCGGATCTTGCTAATGTCCCTATAGTGGAGGAGTAGGTGCGGAGTGAATTAGAGAAAGAATGGTAAACGGTACATCCTGGTTCACATCATTCAAGATCTCTGTTTGTTCATCATTATCAAAATGTGAACCGTCTACATCTTGGCCATCAACAATAAAATCATCCAAACCCTCAACATCATTCTCAATACGAATAGTGCAATCATCATTGTCATCGTCAACATGCTCACTAACATCATCACTACCATCATCATTATCTTCGTAATATTCATCACCACCATCGTCATCATTAACATCATCACTAGCATTATTAACACCAATATTACCTAAACTCTCAAACTCTCTAATGCTATCAAGATGACGTACCAATCTCGATGGCATCGACGGGGGCATCCCTTCTTCATTTTCAACTAAGATCCCAACTGACCTATGCCCTGCATGCCCTGAATATTGCTCAAACTCAATGCCAACGTCATCATTCAATTGTGGTTGTGCACAAACAGGAGTAGACTCACTTAATTGGTTGCTTCCACTTGCTGAGCGAAACAAAGAGGGATGAGAAGATCTTTGTCGCCTACGTATTGTATCAAATCCTGTCCTCTGTCTTTGCTTCTCTATATCTTCAACTTTAATAATTAATGGTGTATATGACTGTTGGTCCTCCAAACAATGTTGTATAAAGAAACAAACATCGTTGTCAGTCTCAATAAGAGTCGGCATTGGCGGAACACCCTCAAAAGCAAATTGAACCTCTAAACTTATGTTATGCTTACGAAGATCCCAACCCATTTCAATACTAATACAGTCAACCAGCTCATTATAGGTAGTAGACTTACGAATTATCAATGGCTTTTTCCTCCCACTGGTGTATACATAACCACTATTCTTTTGCATAGTCCAAGAACCATTGTATAGAATAAGTATGCATAAAGTTTCCATTTCCTGTATGATAGAGACATATCATATGAGTCTGTGGACAAAAAATCATTACGAAATTGCTTACAAAAGCCACAAAAACGACATTTTTGCCTAAATACTCGACGAAACTTGATGCTAAACTCTCGACACTCGATACGACAACCAACTTGACATGCGACGCACGACGACCGACGCTCGACTAACGCTACACATATACTCGACACACGAACTCGACAAAATTTACATCCGACACTCGTCACGTTCGACACTCCACTCGACGCACTAACACGACACTCGATTCTAGACTCGACACAACCCCTAGACACTCGACATGACCATCTGACATGTCGAGAATCGATTCGGCACAACCCCTCGACACTCGACAAATCTCGTCTTCTTCCCCGTCGACTGCGATACCAGATTTTCTCACAATGATTGCCAATTTCAAATAAATTTTGACAAAAATCGCACTATCTCTAACCTTATTTCACATACATATCAATATTTTAGGCTACATAATGCGGTTGACAGTTACCAAAATAATAAATAACGAAAACATTATGATGCGTTCGAAACTAGCAAGTATACTAGTCGCACAAGTAATAAAGTGATGAGTAAGATATCGTTCCCACGAGGATTGATTCTAATTGAATTTGTTATTTTATAGCAACAACAGATAAATGGGGGGGATTTGTTGATGGATTAACTAAATGAAATATTAATGTAAATGCACAATAAAACAATACAAAGTAAAATAGAGTGAAAAATCAATGAGAGTAACCTGGTTAAGGGATCATTGTCTGTCACAAGATATGGATTTGTGAATTAACCATAGAATTGTCATTCAATTACACCATTGAAATTATCAACCGTAGATAACAACAAGCTCTGTTACCCCAATCTTTCCTTACTTTGTTGTTAAATAAAACAGGCTCTTTATTTAATCTCTATCCATTAAACAACCTAGAACAAGCTCTCTAAATTTAATTCAATGGATGCATTACGAAAAGAAAGACAGGTTGATCTCAGCAATAAACACACAAGCTCGGATTATTTAACTTAGGTTATATTCTCCAATCGCAATCTCTGATCACAATTTTGCTACTAGTGATTTGAAATTCAAGACAATTACAGATCAAGATTTCTAGTCTAGCAATAGACAATATCCAGATTATATTCAGTTGGCCACTCAAATACAATCAGCAAGCAATCATAAGCATTAAATATGAAAGAATACAAGCAACTTCAATTAGAGAATTGGATAACAATATCTTGCACAATCAACTCACAAAAACCATATCAAGGGCTTTGAAATCACCCTCAACCAATTTAGATTTACACATATTCAGACACAATACAAATACAATACAATTAATATGGAGACATTCCAGAAAATGAAAGGGAAAGGGAAAACTTAGCAAATTTGATGAAAATCTCTTAAGATTATAGTTCTTCCTCTTTCCAAGCTTTCTTTCTCCTTTAAGAACTCCAGGAGATGAGAGAAATCCAGAGCTGCAGCCTCCAAGTCGTTTCCCCCTCTTCCAGTTATTCAAATAAAACCCTAAAATGTGTTTATATACTCTGATACAGTAACCTGCTACAGTATCCCGTATTATACATGCTACAGTGATTTGTGGAATTACATTTCTACACTTCTCACACTGTTTTGATTACAACTTTCGGTACACTGAATGGATTTATGAACCGTAAATTTCTCTAGAAAATAGACTTCGAGAGCTTTCCAACAGTATATAACATGTTATCCAGTTCATTGTATATCAATACAATTAAATCCGAGAAGATGGTTGACTAGCAGAGGTGAAAATGAAGGGTTTTACTCCATTTTTGTGCAAGTTGCTCCAAAACTCCTACAAACATCAAAACCACACAAAAACATAAAAATACCAAGGAATATAGCAAAGAAACATGGACGAATTGATATGAAAATGATACATAAATAGACACCTATCAAATTCTCCCACACTTAAACTTTGCTAGTCCTCGAGCAACGACGACGATATGAAACAAAACTAAATCAAAACAGATTCAAAGAAAAAATTAAAACACACATGTTTTAACTTGCAAATAGGTCTCAAAGATTGTACTTAATTATAACCCAAGGAAAACTTCAAACTAATGCACTTGATCAAGAATCTCATTACAAAGATTAGTTTCGCTATACTTCAATTCCTCAAGTGTGTGTGTAGAGCCATTCTCACCTAATTATTGGTAACCCGGATGAGTTTACGCATAAAAATGAATCATATTTAATATTGAAGATGTGTATATAAATGAACTCCATAGGCCTGCTTTTCAAGTCACTCTCCACTAATGTAGACATACACAACACCAAGGATCAAGTAGGACTTTATTAAGCTTGTAACGTTTGGCTTGGGTGAAGGTATGATAAAGGATAATAATTTGGCTCAAATCACCCACAAACACATAAATCATTCAAGATTATGTAGAGCTCAACCCTATAACATAACTTTATTTCAATTCACCAGGTTACTCCCCCAAACTTATTTAGAACACTCAATCTTCTTTTTTTTTCTTTTTTTTAAGAAAACAAAAGAAACTATATCCCCACACTTTGTTTTTTCATTCTTTTTAAGGACACCCAAGGGTATAGATCTCTTTGTCTTCTTTTTTTTTAACTGCAATTCCCCTCCCCCACTCTTAAACAACACATTGTCCTCAATATTTAAGTACGTGAAAAATAAGTACAGATTGTTTTTTTTTCTTTTTTCTTTTTACAAACATAATAAAACTCACTTGCATTGCTCATGGCACAATCTAACCTCCTCTAACTTCCCAAAACTAGAACATAATTCAAAATGACATCGTGAATGATCTACATGCTCATAGGTAAGGGACAAACTGTTTGGAAAAAAAAATTCATTTGAGGTTAGGAAATCTTTTTAGTGAGTTAACCAAAAAAAAAACTTACAAAGACTCAAAGGGGTAACTAGGGATCAATTTTAATAAAGGTTGGCTATTAAGGCTCAAACGGTCCAAAGATGGCCTAAATCATTTTCCTAATGTTGCACAGTCTAGGATTTCGCCTCGAGTGACCATCAAACAAGTTCTAGAATTCATTGAAATCTGAAGAAACACTTAAATTTCATAAACTTTTTCTAAGTAAACAAATAACTCAGTGATAATAGTTCAGTGCTCAATGTTGTGCAAGGAATCAAAGGCAAAGCGAAAACCAATAAACATTTCAAGCACACAGATCCATGCATCATTTATCATTTTTCAAGAGTTATTCTTAATTCAATCATTGTCTTATCATCGACCATAAAATGCAAGAAAAGAGGTACATGGCGTTGTTACACCTGAGTCAAAATTGTATATTTCAACAATCCTTAGGACCAGTAGCCCGCAGACTTAAGGTTTCCAGCCTATATACCTTTATTATGAAAGATTCAAGAAACAAGACACTTCAAACAACATGAAATAAACAAACTACAGATTTATTTAGAGAGAATGCGTTTCAAGGGTTAAAGAAACCCCATATTTTGCAATTCTCAAGTTTTTTCCACAAATTTTTTTTTTGAATCGAAACTGATAAAGACAAAAACACATAACAACTCTAAATTACATAAAACTAAACTTACTCATAAAATAACAAAGTCCAACAAGTCAGCAAACAAAAACAATTCAGTTAGAATGGGTCTAAAAAGTTTAGAAGTTAGCCTCCTTATTCAGCCATTATGGATTAAAGAAATCCAGAATGCGTTTCAAGAGAACTTGAACTTTTCAAGCCACCACTCTAAAAACTGAGATTAGAAAATATTACCTGGGATGAAAGAAATAACTTGAAAAAGCTCAAAAGAAATAACATGAAAAATCTCAAATAAACACAATAAAAAGAAAGTAAACAAAAACGAAGCAAACCAATAGATAGAGATTACAGATGGAGCGTTAAATCCAGTCTACGCCTTTTATTGCCTTCTCCAAACCAATCTATCCGAGCCATTGTTGGATCAGGCGAATAGACGAATTCTTGTAATTTGTCAATTAACTCCCCTGCAGTTGAAGCTGTAACCAGGATTTGCCTCGCCGACGGTGAGATAAAGTTTTTTTCTACAGCTTGATCAAGAAAAGACAACAAACCATCAAAAAAATTATTGACATTTAACAAACCAATGGGTTTCCGATGGATGTTTAGCTGTGCCCAAGAGGTGATTTGAAATATCTCCTCTAATGTACCATAACCACCAGGCAAAGCTATAAATGCATCGGACTTAACAACCATATGTGCAATACGCTCATGCATGCTAGAGACCTGTAACTCTTCCCCGATTGTGTTGCCTACGATATCTCGTACAGCTAATGGTTTAGGGATAATGCCGAGAACTTTGCTCCCTCCGAGGGATGCAGCTGTCGACACACACCCCATTAACCCAAGACTATCCCCTCCATAAATCAAATGAATACCCCTCGCAGCTAATGTCCTACCAAGATCAAGAGCTGCTGTTGTAAACTCTCCATCTTTACCAAATTGCGATCCACAAAATACGCATATATTTTGGAATCGCTGAATTAGTGTTTTCTCCATTTCTACAAGTGCTCTAACCTTGTGTAAGACAATGATGCACGTTAGGTAATATGCTTTTCAAGTGTAAGACAAATTATAATAATGACATTTGAAAATATGGAGAATGGATATATACACACGTAAAACTCTCAAATTTGACACATGGGGACATAATTTCGGTGGGGGTTGCTCGATGCAGATTTATCGCCCCAAGATTTGAAAAAATTAGATATGCTTTCGGCGAGGTTTGACAAAACCTACACACTTGTCTCCCACGTGAAACATGAAAAATGGAGATATACTTTCGGCAGGGTTTGACAAAACCGCCACACTTGTCTCCCACGTGAAGCATGAAAAGTAAAGATATACTTTCGGCGGAGGTTGACAAAACCTCCACACTTGTCTCCCACGTGTGCTTATGTCATGGGGTAGTCATATGGTTTGTCAAAAAGAAAACTTGAAATTAAAACAAACAAAATCAACAAACAACAACAACACAAAAACAACATTGATAATCAGATCAAACGAAATAAGAAAGAAATAAAATTCGACAACAACAACACACATTCAAATATACAAGTAGTTGTGATTGTGGCTCACATCTTCCTCTGGTTTTACGTCCAGTAACGGCTGAAACGCCTTCTATGAGTCGGGGATTTGCTTCCCATCCAGTTTTCTTATAAACTGGCAAACAGGGTCGTTTTTAGTCAGATTCCCTAGACTATAACACTGCAATTCATCACGAAATTGTGTCCATAGATTAAGCAATTCACGCTGAACAAGTCCACAAGAATGTGACTCGAGAGTTAACAAAACATTATCCAGCGACTCATTACTCAACCATTCTTAATAAATGAAAGTTTATCTTCTCTATTCCTGGACGCAAAACCTAATGAACGACAAGTCTGGTTACAATTCCATCTAGCACATTTATAACATACTTGTAACCTTTTTGCTCTTCGCCTCTTGGCGTAGTAGCTCTTTCCTAGACCAGGCATGTATTTTGCTAGGTTAATATCAAGCTCACCGGACAATCTTACCTTGGCTTCGATAAGCCATCGGATATCCGCAGGCACATTTAGGAGCATCAACGCCCAAAGTCTAGTCATCCGCACTTTATAAATTTTATACACAGCATTTTGAGGAAGTAAAGAAAAATATTTACGAAGGTTTGATACAAAGATATCGGCATCAATTGAAGAGAAGAAAAGGAGAGTTATTACCGATAATGCGATTGAGTTTGTTTTTCTCCAAGATATGCACGTTTCAAACCTTCGAGCAATGACTTCAGCTCCCGTTTGGATGTTTCCTCAAGCTGTTGTACAAATGAATTCGAAGTACGGAATAATCAAATTAAACAAAAGGAAGAAAAAGAAAAGAGCAGAAATGAAACTAAAAACACATAAAAGAGATAACAATACAATAGCAAACAAAAGTCAAAAGCAAGTAAAAAAATAAAAACAAATAAGACAGATGGCAAAGAGAGATAAAGCCTGATCAATTTGATGGTCTACGAAAGGAATCTCCTCGAGACACAAAAATCGATCATTATTACCTTATTTTATTTTTCTTTTATTTTCTTTTATTTATTTTTCAAAAACATTGGGTTGCCTCCTAATAAGCGCTTGGTTTAACGTCCTCAGCCCGACGTTGGTTCCATCATGGGAGGGTCCAATCTCCGCTGTGCTTCTCTAGTGGGCTTGGATCCTTTTTCCAACAAGAATTGTTGCATGCATATGACTGGGCCTTAGATGTTAGCAATCGTCCACTTAATAGTTATTTTGTGATCTCTAAGTACTTGGACGAGTTTCTCTTCTTATAGTGGTGCAAGGCCCATTTCTATTATAACTGACAAAGAATCATTCTCACCCAAAAACACATGCCTCAAATAATCTGGAAGTAGCTTAAGCTCCAAGGTATTGGCTTTCATCACAGAAAGAATACGTTTCTCATTAGATAAAGGCAATTCAATGTACGAAACATCATACATGTTTGTGATTATAGCTATAGTCTCATCTAAGCATGCCATAGCTTCCTCCATTTCTTTGGACACTTGTATCAATCTTCTTGGTTCTTTGGAATTTTCTGTCCCTATATGCTCACTAATAGCCATTTCCAATCCATTCTTGCAAGTTAACTCAAAATATTGTTGTGGCAAAGAATCAATAATGTCAACTGCAAAAACAGAATGCAAGTCACTAGGGTACCTTATTGCCTCTAAAATATTGAAACGGATCACTTTGCCATCAAACTCCATGGTAAAAGTGTCATCATAAACATCAATCTTGGTTCTAGCATTTTTCAAGGATGGTCTCCCTAAAAGAATCGGAGTTGGATTAGGAGATGTCTCATCCTCTATTTTAAGGACATAGAAGTCTGCTGGAAAAACCAATTGATTCACCTGTACAAGCACATCTTCCGCAACTCTTTTGGGATATGCATTAAAATAATCAGCAAGTTGAATGGTAATACCAGTTTTCGCAAAAGGTCCAAGATTTAAAGAAGCATAAATAGAATATGACATGACATTAATAGATGCTCCTAAATCTAACTAGCTCTTTCAAACTTGGTATTACTAATGGTGCATGAAATGGTGAACGTACCTGGATCTTTGCATTTTAGAGGAATTTTTCTTTGCAATACAACTGAAACATTTTCCTCCACACTTACTTTCTCATTCCCTTTTAAATTTCTCTTGTTGGTGCATAACTCTTTGAGACATTTTGTATAACGAGGTACTTACTCGATAGAATCCAGGAGTGGTATATTTACCTCGATTTTGTAAAAAGTTTCCAGAATTTTCTGTTCTTGTTCCTCCTAATTCGATTTTGCAAATCTACTAAGAAAAAGTGGAGGAGTAACATATGAAGGAATGGGAGTTATAGGATTTACCTGAGAAGTCAATGTTTTGTTCATGGTGGATGTGGTGTCATCTCCTTTATCAGTTTATGATTTTCCTGGTAAGACATCTAATTGCTCTCCACTTCGCGAAGTTATCGCACTAGCAGTCTCGCTTGGATTGATCACCGTTTGAGAAGATAATTTTTCTGAACCTTGGCCCTCAAATTTGCTCATGCTAGTAGCCAATTGTCCCATTTGATTTGTCAGGTTTTGGATACTTGCCCCAGTTTCCTGCTGGAATTGCATTGTGTTAGTGGCAAGTGCATTAACAATATCCTCGAGTAACATACCTGAGTTTTCTGGAGCTGGTTGTGGTGCTAGTTGTGACATTGGTGGTGGTTGCATTTGAAATGGTTGCTGCACTCTAGGTTGATCAAAACCTTGTGGCCGATTTGGTATGGCATTTGGGGCGATTGGTTGATGATTCCAGTAATTAAAATTAAGGTGATCTCCCCATCCGGCATTGTAAGTATTAGAGAAGGGATCATACCATTGCCTTGGTTGTCTTGAAAATCCACCCATGGCATTGGCTCGTTCCATATATTCTTCTTGTAAAGTTGGATACATATCAATTGGATGCTCCATGGTAGAATATACTCCACGTGCATAAGATTTCTGCATATGTCCTACAACCATGTTTTCCACAAGAGAGGTTAGCTCAGAAAGTTGTTGTTCAATGTTCGGAGTGCTTACCTCATTTACTCCCCAATGTAGTTGTGGCTCAAATCGGCTATTGAATTGTTGGAAGTTTACTGCCATGTCGCCTAAACACAAACAATCAGAAAAGAAAAACAAAAAAAATATGAATCAACAATGAAAACAAAATAACAAATTGATTAGAAAATCAACAAAAGCTTGATGCGTTCGAAACTAGCAAGTATACTAGTCGCACAAGTAATAAAGTGATGAGTAAGATATCGTTCCCACGAGGATTGATTCTAATTGAATTTGTTATTTTATAGCAACAACAGATAAATGAGGGGGATTCGTTGATGGATTAACTAAATGAAATATTAATGTAAATGCACAATAAAACAACACAAAGTAAATAGAGTGAAAAATCAATGAGAGTAACCTGGTTAAGGGATCTTCTCTACCACAAGATATGGATTTGTGAATTAACATAGAATTGTCATTCAATTACACCATTGAAATTATCAACCGTAGATAACAACAAGCTCTGTTACCCCAATCTTTCCTTACTTTGTTGTTAAATAAAACAGGCTCTTTATTTAATCTCTATCCATTACGAAAAGAAAGACAGGTTGATCTCAGCAATAAACACACAAGCTCGGATTATTTAACTTAGGTTATATTCTCCAATTGCAATCTCTGATCACAATTTTGCTACTAATGATTAGAAATTCAAGACAATTACGGATCAAGATTTCTAGTCTAGCAATAGACAATATCCAGATTATATTCAGTTGGCCACCCAAATACAATCCAGCAAGCAATCATAAGCATTAAACATGGGAAAATACAAGCAACTTCAATTAGAGAATTGGATAACAATTCCTTGCACAATCAATTCACAAAAACCATATCAAGGGCTTTGAAATCACCCTCAACCAATTCAGATTAGTTACACATGTTTAAGAACGTGGTAAATACAATACAACATGGAGACATTCCAGAAAATGAAAGGGAAGGGAAAAACTTAGCAAATTTGATGAAAATCTCTTTGGATTGTAGTTCTTCCTCTTTCCAAGCTTCTTTCTCCTTCAAGAACTCCAGGAGATGAGAGAATTCCAGAGCTGCAGCCTCCAACGTTCCCCCTCTTCCAGTTATTCAAATAAAACCCTAAAATGTGTTTATATACTCTGCTACAGTAACCTGCTACAGTGTCCCGTATTATACATGCTACAGTGATTTGTGGAATTACATTTCTACACTTCTCACACTGTTTTGATTATAACTTTCGGTACACTGAATGGATTTATGAACCGTAAATTTCTCTAGAAAATAGACTTCGAGAGCTTTCCAATAGTATATAACATGTTATCCGGTTCATTGTATATCAATACAATTAAATCCGAGAAGATGGTTGACTAGCAGAGGTGAAAATGAAGGGTTTTACTTCACTTTGGTGCAAGTTCCTCCAAAACTCCTACAAACATCAAAACCACACAAAACATAAAAATACCAAGGATTATAGCAAAGAAACATAGATGAATTGATATGAAAATGATACATAAATAGACACCTATCACATTACAACCTACTAAAATTTTCATGCCATTTAGAGAAAGATTAAGGAAAGTTTTTCTCACCTTGTTGTTCAGCTTCAGCTGTTGAAGATTGTTTGGGGCAGTGATGTGTATGAAGGAGTGACTGGTTTCTTTGTTTCGTTTACTTCTTTTTTCTAAATTCAATTACATAAGGATAAGGGTATTTTAGTTATTTTCTTAATATTGTGTCTATGACATATAAATTTTTCAGGATGTGTCCAAATTTTACTAAAGGCCCCTAATTCTGTTCATTTTTTCAATTTTCCTTAAATAAAATGACAAACTTCACCGTCCTATACGTTCAAATTGTAGCTTACTTTAGATAAAATGGCAAACTTAATAGTCTCATACAATCAAATGTTTATCTCCTATGCTATAGTAGCACTAGTAGATTTAGATTAATTGAGAATCACTTAGTTTAAAACATAGATTGTAAAAATGCTATGTATAAGTCCCAACACTTGGGAGTTTTTTCCGTCATTATTTGCCCCATCCATTTGCATCAAACACAAAATGACCCATGTGATATATGTTTGTTTAAAAGGACGATAAGTTTCATATATTGATGGACAAAATGTGTTATGATGATAAATTAATGTACACAGTTCATTTGAGTACTTCGTTGAATGAAAAAAAAAAAGAGAGAGAGAAAAGAAAAGAAAAGAAATATATATAATAGTTTCTAAGAAAAGAAATATATATAATAGTTTCTGGTGCAGCAATTAATCAAGGGTTAAAATTAAGTTCTTTATTCCATTTATTTTCTTCCATGCATATTCTATATACACAAGGAAATTGAACTTCAGGACGAGCTAGCCGCAAAGAATTAGTGGTAGGAATTGCAGTATTGCTATGAATGTGGAGTTGCATCTGTAACTCTACTAGCTCATTCTGGAATTCGCACTACTACAAAACAGACCTTTTACGACGGGCCGAAACAGCCGTAAAAGCTCTTTTACGGCGAGCATACGGCGGTTTAAGCCCGCTGTATAATGTGGCGACGTAAAAAGTATTTTGACTTTTTACCGCGGTTTTGGCCCGCCGTAAAAACATTTATACCGCGGTCGTCTAGCCCGCCGTAAATGAGTGTGTTGCTGTGGTCAAAGTATTTACGGCGGTTTCAGTTCCCGCCGTAAAAATTTTTAACCGCGGTTGTCAGGCCCGTAGTAAATGGATTTGTGATTGTCGTGCGTATTATTAACGGCGGTTTACTAGCCCGCCATAAATATTTTTATACCGCGGTTAGTCTAACCGCCGTAGATTGTTCTCGTTGTCTGAATTATTAACCGCGGTTTTTGTGGCCCGCCGTAAAAGTGGCAAAATGTGGTTTAGGCAACCTGTTTACATATCCATACTTTTTTGGAATCCGGTTTTGTTTTCAAACAATTCATTGCATCCATAACCAAATTTTTTGGAACCTGTCTTCGTTTTCAAGCAATTCATTACATCCATAAGAATATGTTCGCATACAAATAACAAATAAACTAAATTTTGGTATAACTCATACAAGTATAACATAAGAAAACCTTCACATACATTCGCAAACAAGAAAGAAAAAGAGGTTACTAAGTTTGTTTCGAATAGGTGCAAAAGTATGAACATCTTATGTACAATTCTTATTCCAATCAATTCTTCATGTCAAAAAACCTTGTACAAATAAAATCAAATAGTTTATACTTAATTATTCATAAGTTTATTAAAAAAATTCAAGTGACAGCTATATACACACCTAACTTTCCCCCTCATGTGTTGTTGCAGAGCGAATGTTGACACGATTTCTATGTGCACTCGAAGCATCTGGAACCGGATCCTGATATATTTTGGAAGATTTAGAAAAGCTTAAAATCTTACCAAATAGTTTCAATCATCAACAACTTATCATTATTACAAAAAAAACAAAATAATCATGTTGTCACTTTGGTTTAGACTCTATGTACTACATATAGCATTATGATCAATAGTTAGCAAATACAACTATATTGCCAAAGGCGAGTTTAACAACTACATATTCTCAATGCAATTGACAATTAAAATCATCAATGAAATCAATCTCTCACCAGCTTCATGAATTAGATAGCAACTCTTTCAATATCCACACATAGAGCAAATGAAAGTTAATGGAATACCTGATGTCGTACAGGTGGTGGCAGCTGCTCTTCAATGTCTGGAAATTTCTGCTGCAAAAAGTTGTACAACTGCTTATTGTACTCCTTCAATTATGTGTTCTCCACTCGCATTTCATGTAATTCTTGATGCAATTTCTCCACATTAGTAGACTGAGATGAACATTGACTTATGACAGTAGTTGGAGAGCGACCATGGCGGTATGTGCGAGCATAACCACAATGATCACGTCCCAATACATCTTGAAATACCCGTTCTGCTGCAGCTTCGGTTTGTTGCTCAATAGGTATTCTGGACATGCCTTCTTGCAGTTGACTCTGCAAAATGATGAAAAAAACTGTAAGTGAGAGCATAAAAAAAGGATTGTGTAACCAATTTAACACAAATTATAAGAGCATATAATTTAGTTTAAAAAAGTACAATTATCTCAGCACTCTCAGTGTCTACTACATCTCCATCACTTCTCGTTCTAGTCTTGATAAATACACTTATGCGATCTATTTTTTCTCCACTCTTTAACATCTTAAAAACAAAAATAAAGAAAAATATATTAGTGTGTATATGCAAAGGAAGTAAGTTACAAATATAACGAATTAATTATAAAAGCAAAATCTATAACAATTTATACGAATTTTAAATGTTATCAAAACTTACCTCTTCTCTCTTTTTAGCAAAAGATGTGCGACCGGTCCTATGAAGTGCAAACTGGTGTGCACGATTTGCCTTGTTTCTCTCTGCTTGTTTCTGCAATAATAAAGAGCAATATTTTAGTATATTTAGAGAAAACAAGAATCTTAATAATCGTTTTCATAACTTACTTGAGCTCCTTCGCTGCTCCAATAAGCCACTATGAAGATTCTCATGCTCATTTCTAAACAACATACAGTTATTAGGACATACATCCCAAGTCTTGTATGTAAATCCTAATTTTGTAGTTATTTTTTGAGCCTCATAGTAAGAGGGAGGAATTTTTGCTTCTTGGGGAAAGACTTCTTTCAAAAATTTTAACAACATATTCATTGAAGTGTCTGACCATACGCACAACATCTTCATATTCAACAGACGAACAACAAAGGAAAGTGATGTAAACTTTTCACATCCTGGATACAAAGGACAGTTCGCATCTTCAAGTAACTTAAGGAAGTCTTTTGATGCCTCGTTCAACTCTGCCCCCACATCATTATCCAATGGAGTACTACTACTTTCACCAAAATTTATATTTGGAATTCCCATGGCATCATGTATCATTCCGACCATATCATCACCCATAGAATCACAACCAAACTCTGAATGTTGAGTCTCAGAATTTTGATTAGACTCTATAGGCATATACGGCTCACCATGTAATGTCCACTTTTTGTACTTAGGTAGAAAACCATTCAAAATTAAATGGTCTTTCACTACGTCCCTACTCATAAGATACCGATTGTAAAACTTCTTACATGGACAGTAAATTCTAGTGCCACCAACTACGTTCTCAGATGCAAAATCTAGAAATGCATTCACACCGTCCAGATATGGCTTGGAAAATCTGTCTCCTAAGTCAATCCAACTCTTGTCCATGTCTACTTTCCTTCACTAAAACAAATATAATTTATGTCAATAAGTTGTTTAAGTAGTAAGTTGAAATTAAACTTATTTAACAAGTTAATTAGTTTAGGAAGTGAGTTGGCATTTTAAACATGACGTGAGGTGCCAAGGAGAAGGTTGGAATATATGAGAACTTTGAAGTTTGTTCCTTGTAAGGACTTCTTTCTTTCTTTCTTTATTTTTTTTTTTTGCTTGGGTTAGTGGTTAAAGATAATAGACTACGGTGGAAAGCTTAAGGATAAAGGAAGATTGTTGTTTTTCCATTTTCAATTCTTTGGTGAAAGTTAGGACAAAGCAAACCTCGACCCACCAAGGGCTCCCAAAATTATCTTATGTTCTCATATTTCTTTTCTAGTTCAATAGATATTTAAAAGAAATATTACTAGAATAGATATTTAAAAGAAATATTAACAAGCCTAACTTTCCAAATTTCTTATGTTTGATATGGATATATTGTTTATAAGCTAGTATATATAGGCAATTTAATTTATGCATTTCAGCAGGCATCTCAATCCCATCAAAAATAATTAGAGTATTATTTTGTTTGGCAGTGTGTAGCTGCCTATCCAGATACGAGGATGCCATTTCTTAGGGGTACACTTTTCTAGTCCTTCAAAAGAACTATAAAGACTTGTGCATTGAGCTTAATTGATTTATATTGTTGACAATGCACACTTCACAACATTCTGTTTTTAATTATCAAGCATAATTAGCAACAGATGTTTTTGATGTGTTGTTCCTATTCTTATTCTGACTATCTTCGAAAAATAACAATTAATGGTAAACTAAGTCAATAAAATAGTTGCTTCAAAATGATTAGGCATTTAGCTTGGCTTCCACGAGTTTGATATCATTTACCACCCTGCTTTCACTAAGCAATTCTGTAAATATGATGAGATTATCTGATCGTGCACCATGTTTAATTTAATATTTTTCTATTCATTCAGCCAAGATAGTACTAGTAATTTGCTGTATTTGTGGGTTGTATTTGTGTACAATATCAATTCACATACAAGTTACATGAAACATAGAACATCTTATTAACATAAAATTTACATGAAACATTCACATGCATACAATATTCATATATTAACATACATTTTACAAGATATCAGATGAGATTGGCCATGGAACATGTTAAATAATAGAATAGAAGATAGTTTTAAGCACTAAAGTGCTAATCTGAAGGAAGAAAGGAAACTAGCCACTAAACTGTTGAAGGGCAGTAAAACAAAGCTTAGGAGGAAAGTAGCGAGAAATCCACTATCGTGCGCAAAATTATCCAAATGTGGAAGAAACTATGGCAAGAATTTTTGCAATGATGACCAGGGTAGTGAACAATGTTACCACCTACAAAAGCAACCAACAGGTAAGCTAAAGATCTTCAAACATGAAGTTAATGGCTTTGAATCTACTAGAAGCTGACTATTTCATGCAAGATTGTGAAGAGAACCAGATTATTCATACTTTCAGATCATATATGTACATAATTGGGAAGGGGTTAGTTATTTATGGTCATTAAGTGGCTTTTGTTTATTGTGATACAAAATTACACTTGCTAGTTTGTATAAACTGTCCCTGAAAGGCTTTCTTTATTTTAATATGTGGACACTTGGTTGTGTTTTACTTATGTAAATCTTTGTTATTTGTTAATATATATGTGATACAAAAAAAAATTGGACCCATGATCCACTATGAGTAATCAGAAGAAAAGAATGCCTATAGTTCAATAGATATGTGATGCTATTTGAGCCCAACTTTCAAGCTAAACAGGCCACTTAAAGTGAAAAGTCAAAAATTGCAAAAAAGCTATTAGATACAAAATTTTACAAAAAAGCTGTTGTCTTTAAACCATTCAGATCTTTGTAGTTTCTTCTCTTTCAGGGAGCTAAAATATTGCAGCAAATTGTTTCTGTAGTGGAAGAGATGTTGATTAACAAATAATACAGTTTTCAGTCTTTGTTAAATGTGAAACTTGTATTACAGTGCTGATACAAGAGCAGGTTCTTTTGAAAATGTTTTTTCTGTGTATTTGTTTGCACACATACATCATTAACATCAGGCACACATATTGCTCACAGATTAATGTTCAGTTATGAATATTGATGCTCAATTTCTTATCAAAAAGGGAAAAAAAAAGCTCCATAGCATCCTGTACATCTTGTGCCTAAAATTACTATTAATAACAGTAGTTTTATTTATCTTCTTCTGGAAGGAAACCAACAAAAAATGCAAAGTTTGAGCTTTAATTTTGTTGGAAGAACTATAAGACAGATATATTAACTGTTAGGGAAGATGAGAAGATATGTTCAAGCTTACAACTATCAGCAGATTCAGCTTCAGCTATTTTCATGTAAAATATTACTATGTGCATCCTCATATTTAAGAGGAATTAAGAATTGATTCTTTCCAGGTGCAGATAATGCTGCTCCAAAACAGTTTGATGATGGGAGGAAGATTGGATTCTCATGACCATTTTAGGGATTGGAGACTTGATGTTGAGAATATGACATATGAGGTATGCTGCTTTTTATGTTACTTCTTACTTACAATTTTTCTGCTACAATTTTCTTGTGCCATCTTGCAATATTCTTTTGATGGTGTTTATAAAGGAATTGCTCGAGCTGGGTGACAGAATTGGTTATGTAAGTACTGGATTGAAAGAAGAAGAGATGGGTCGATGCCTTAGGAAACTTAAGAACTCAATTATAAACAGTAACTTCTGCTTGTTGCTGACAATTTTTTTGGCATTTCGAACCTGCCATACTTTTCACTTTGTTGTTTGATATCTAATTTCGAAGCTGTTTTTTGTGCATATGCATGCCTGTTTATACAGAAGGAATACGAAGTAGATGATGAGCTGGGGAAGCTGGATTGTGGACATAGCTTTCATATTCAATGTATATAACAATGGCTTGCACAGAAAAATGCTTGCCCTGTGTGCAAGGCTGCAGGGGTGGCCTGAAACTAGATATTCTGTGCAAGCCATTGTTATATACATTGAATATGAAAGCTATGTCCACAATCCAGCTTCCCCAGCTCATCATCTGCTTCGTATTCCTCCTGTATAAACAGGCATGCATATGCACAGAAAACAGCTTCGAAATTAGATATCAAACAACAAAGTGAAAAGTATGGCAGGTTCGAAATGCCAAAAAAATTGTCAGCAACAAGCAGAAGTTACTGTTTATACATATTTGCCCTGTGTGCAAGCTGGATTATATATATTTGGCTGGTTTAAAGGGAAACAAAAATCACGCAGTTTAAAATTTTAAATCATATAAATATTATTATTCTGGAAATTGCCCATTTCACTTCATTTTTAGCGAACGACATGTATTGTAATGAAAAAGAAAAAGAAGTATTAAATATGCTTAAACACAGGGGTCGACCTATTCACAGGTCTAATGCAGCCCAGACCCTACCAGACAAAATTTTTCTTTTAAATTGAAGTTCTTTAAAATGGGTCGTACAGTATATAATTTTCCAATTTCGGCCTCTTTTTTTTTAACAGATCTGATATAATTTTCCATTTCATCTAGGCTGTTGGTTTAATTTGAACAGATCAAAAGGAATACTATAGATCACTAACATAAAATCAAAACAAATAATCATATAGCGTGCAAATAATCATATAACATAAATAAAACACTAAATCACTGGCTTACTTTGGCAGAAGAGTTAACATGATAGAATTAACCCAAATGCGAGGAACAGAAACCCATATCAGATCAAGCATAAAGTCCACATGCAACCACTGCAAAAACAAATATTATAACAGAAAATCAAACGTTCGTCGAACAAAATCACCAAGTATCCACATAATAGTTTAAAACAACAATATAGAACAAAACGAGTGCAAATAAACAGAACATGCCACAAGCACCAGGCTAAAAAAAACCCAGAAATAGAAAACAGAAACAATGAAACAATAAATTATTACGAACAATAAACAATGAACAAGAAACACAGGGCAGAAACACATAGTAGTCTTAAAACCTAGATTAAATAATAAATTATTAGGTATTAAAGCATAATAAAATCACATGAAAGCTGCATTCCAGAATTCTGTTAGTGCAGAGCATCAGATATTATAAAAAGAATATTTAAACCAACAAAGGACAAAAGAATGAAATTCTTTAAACAAACCTTGGCTCCAAATAATCTGTCAACAATGAGTGATGTAGAGAAAACTACCAAAATAAGAAAACCAAAACCAATTGCAGAAGCCAGTAACCAGTTTCTTTCTTTGGGTAACTTGTTAGCTTTAAAGAAGTTTATGAGGTCTTGCTGTGGCTTGGTTGTCCTAGCTAGCAGAAATAGTGCTCTACTAAATTCTAAGATCTAAGAGAGAAGCTGCAAACAAATTACCATGCAAACAAAGGAAAGAAAAAAGGGGATTATCTGATCAGAATACCATTCATTGTAATTTTTGGTTATTAAGCTGTAAGAATTTACTAAGCATGATTACCTGATGGCAGTTGGTGCCAGTTACAAATTTTCGATCATCATCAATACTCAAAAATGTTGCTGATTAAACCAAGTAGGAGTAAATATGCCAAGGCTCTCTTTGGGAGGCTACAAAGATTTGATTGAGATCAAAATAAGTGAGAGGTTAACCAAACTTTTAAAAGATATAAGGCTTTATTGTCTTGTTTATAAAGATACAGTTAGAGGTGAAATTGCTTACAGGTTTTGCAGTCCAAATCTTCGTGCACTTGTTAAGATCCTAGGCATTAACTTCAATGCCCTTCCTGAATTTAAAAAAGCCATCACTTTACCATGCCAGCAAATGGTAAACTCTAACATGCCAATAAAAATTAAGAAATATCATCTTTAAGCTTATTGCAAAATTATTCAACTAGAAGTCTTGAAAGTACTCACCCCCAAAATTATTCAGTTTTCCAGAAGTTTTGAAGAGCCCCTAAATTTGTAAAAGTCTCATCTAAACCTTTTTGCTTTAGTTCAATTTTTGTTTAATGCCCTTTAGCCACTCTCCCCTTCTAGTTGAGATTTACTTTTTCCTTAGTACACTATTTGAATTCAAGCATTAATTTCAATTTAGTTTATTGTACTAAATTATTTTCCTGTTAATAAATCAAACATTAATTCCCTAGTTTTGTAATATACAATTAATATCTATTTTGTCCTCTTGACAATTCAACGAGCAAAATTTAAGATCGAGTCAGACTCAGGCTCGTTGTTTTTCATTTAAGACTGTGCTGTTAATTTTAAATCTATGTCTAAACAGAAAAGATGGAAGGCCTCTTGATTAGTATGTCAAGCAGATGGAAGCAACACATAAATAAATATATAAGTATGTGAATTAGTGTGTGCGCAATGCATTTTGAAGACAATCAAGTCAAAGGTTCTGATCAATTGAACTCAAACTAAACAGAAGAAAAACACCAAATTCGACCACAAATTAGACCAAGTATGCTAAGCAGATTAAACCATGGCTGTTCCTTATGAGAGATATATATTATCATTTACCACTTCAAGTAATGCAAATAGATTTCAAAATTGTTCTCTGAAAACAAAATTGAAAAACACAAAAAAAAGGAAAATGCAATCTACGCTTTCAACAAAGGAGAATATCATCTAGCAGTGTTTTCACACTTCTAAGTAAGAATCAAAATGAAAGCAAATGAACCCTACATTAGAAATTGCATAAGGTTCATGAAAAATATAAACTTGCACACAATAAGACAAAGATAAGAACAATAACATAAATACAGATAACAAAAGCCCAAACTTTAATGTTAAAAAAAAAACCTGCTTACGGGTGGCAGAGTAAGAGTTGAGCTGGGGGGCGAGCGTGACATTGGAGGAAAGGGAGTAGGCGTGCAGGTGAGGGAGGAGTTGGGTGAAATCGGCGAGAGGTGTAGATCTTGGATCGAACAACTGAGAGAGGCCGTCTTTTGATCAAGTTCTTGCTCGTAGGCTTGCTGCTCGGCCGTCAAAATTCACGAAATTGAGGTTTGAGGGAAGGAATCACAACTTGAGGGAAGGAGTTTCCCCTGTCCGTGTGAGATTTGAGAGGGCAATTTGAGAGACTAAAGAAATTAGGGATTAGTCGATTAGAGCGGGAAGCATGAGAGAGAAGCGGGAGAGGGGATTGCCGAAAAAGAGGGAAGCACAAGAAATCTGATATTTATATAACAACAAAGTTTTCTACTGCGGGCCTAAAAAATGCAGTAAAACCCATAACTTTTACTGCATGTGTGGTAGCCCGCCACAGAATGCAATCTTTTACCGCATTTCTTTAGGCCCGCGGTAAATGGTTGCAGTATAAGCCCTATTTTGTAGTAGTGTCATTCATGCTAGCAAGCCAGTGCACATAAACAAATTGTAGAAACGTGCTCATGCCCGCACATACACTCGGGCACCGAGCACTTTCATAAAAATTCAACAAGGTTCAGGTTCTCACCCCATTAGCAAAATGCATAGAAGAAATCATCTATTTAAATTTTACCGAAGCAAAGTACATCACGCTTTTATTTATCATGAGTACAGTATTTTCGTTTGAACTGAATACAGAAAAATAGAAAACCCGTCTTGAATATAGCAACAAGCTAATTGCCAATTTATTGGAAGATAAAGGGAGCTGTTACACCTCTTACACCTCTTACACATACAAGTGTGTAATATTAATTACAATATATATAGGGATAACATTTGCGACCAAAGACCTGACTAGAGCGACTTACGTTTAAGTTTTCGAGGACGAGGGACCACCGTGATGTGCAGGATCCGGCTCTTCAGGTGATTGTCTGTTGGGATCTGCATCCCGTCGATAGTGCTCTAGTTTTGAATCGTTGCAACAAAGTTCATGCAAAAGTTGGCTGCTGTGGATTTTCTTCCATTTTATGGATATTGCCTCTGCCCTCGTGACAACTAGTATCACGAAGACAGCAAAAATGAGAATCAGAACTCGCGTAATAGAACTTTGACAAGCCATTTCGATGCTAGCAAAGACACCAAAAATGAGAATCAGAACTCGCGTAATAGAACAAGCCATTTCAATGCTAGCAAGCTAGGTTTGAAACTCTATATTGCAAGAGGCAAGCAAATTGCTATGGTTGTTTTAAGTACTCTTGAGTGATGAGAATGAAGTGGTAAGGGCTGTTATTTATAGTATTGATCAAGCTAAGTGAGAAAAGAGCTATAGTGGCCAGGAGATAAGATGAGTCAGTATTTTTGTTTGCCTCGAAAGCTTTTGTTTTTAATCACAACATAATGAAATTGTAAAAGACAAATAAACCATGTATCATAATCAATCAATAATATAAAATGGCTACTAGTACCTTTCCTTCCACTGGAGAGCGATGATCCCCACAGCTTCCCATCTGCATAGGAGAATGCACACACTCTCTCTCTTCCTCAGCCGCACGCCACAAAACCAATGATAGGGCACTTGGATTCAAACATTCTTCTCTTTATGGCCGATCTTGGACAGTCGTTTATTGACATAAATTTAAAGAGAAATTGCCCCATCAAACCATTTCTACAAAGGCTTTCATCTGTACTCGCAAAGACATCTAGCTAACACATGCGCTCCCTTGAATATCTTATAGATTTTGTTTCCGTCCATTGAACTCTCTTTTGCCACCGATTTGCCACGTACAGATTTGAATCTCTTACATATTATTCAAAGAGTCACTTTCCTAATTTTTTAATTATGGTTCTTGGCAGTCAGAGAGGAGAAAACAGTGTTGGATATTAAAATAGCACATTGGTTCACGGAATTGTTCTTCTTTCTTAATTTATATGGCTCGGTAGCTTCTGCAACTTCGATCATCGGAGAATCTTGACAAAATCCATCAGCTGTGCAAAATTTGGCATTGCTGGAAGGTGCCAAGGTAACTGAAAATAGAAATCATAAGAGAACAACGTTCTAAGAAACTTGATCAATTATCATCTTAAAAGTTTACCCTTAAATCAATTGCAAATCATGCGTATGATCTGATATCTGAAAAATCTCTGCCCTTTCCCTTTACAATTATTTTCATGGAAAACTTATTGATTTCCTGCAGTCATATTTTCTTTCTTTCCTTCCTTTCTCTTTTTCTCTTCTTTCTGGTTGCTGTCTTTTTGTTTATCCTCCGCGGCATATGTCATTTCCTCCCCCCATATAGGATGAATGATTTAAAGTTTCTTTACTGCTTTTTAAAAAAAAAAAAAAAATTTGTCCAAGTACTAAAAATTCTAATGGAGAGACTTCTTAAAAGTAAATATATAGAACAAGAGACTCGTTAAAAATTTTGCAGAACCGTAACATAAATTAGTACTGATAGAGACACGAAATCTACAACACTAGACTTGACACCAGCAGTATAGTCTTGTAAGAACAAGGACATTCAAAGGCATGGTTAGCACCGGGCATATCACTTAAAATAGCTTTAAGTTTCAGTCGTTTGAACTTCTTCCGATGATATATTTTCCACGGAAGTACTTTTACCTTTTGTTGTAGTATTGCCAAGTTCTGGAAATGGTCAAGTGGTATATCATGATTTGAAAGACCATAAATTTTCTGTACAAGTAAAATCATTGTTTAAGAGATATCAAGAAGACAGTATTTCTATCTTGTTCAGATAATTCAAAAGGAAAAAAGTTATGTTGAGAGTGAATGAGTGGGTCAACAGTTCTCGTCGTCCAGCTGATCAATGTAATCTGCATCAAGGTAGAAGCTAAGAGATGTAATTGGATCATACCAAGTTGAATGGACTCAACCTATTTCGATTATTTTTAAAAAAATCTAAATTAGCAGCTCGAGATAAAAATAAAAGAGAAAAAGGGAGTGTCCATTACATATGAGGAGATCCTCCGGATAACCAGATAACTATCTCCAAGCAGAGCTTTCGCTCTGTGTCAAGGCATTACATGACTCCAAGTTTCTTATTATTATTTTTCATTCCCTGAAATTTGTTTTCATAACCATTCGTCACATACAAATTTGACTCTATCAACACAATCATTCGGAGAGTCACTTCAAAAAATGGTCCTAAGACAACTCTTTGGGTTTATGTTAATTATTTACTTTACCAGTTATCCTTATCTTCTCATCAGATATCAAGAATCCAATTAACGATTGTCCCTTTTATTCTTGCCATTACAATATTTGCTTCAACGACAAATAATTTGATGGAGTTAAGGTAGTGCTACAAAACTTTGCCCAATAACGCAAATGCCAAAGATGATCAGCTGTACATTAATTGTTAGCATATTATTATTTTGCGAAGTCAAAGTATCCTTCTAATCTAAGTGAAATTACATAACTAATTTTTTAGATACCTTATCCGTGTATTTTAAAGGTACTTTAAAGAAAGAGTAATACTATTCTTATAAACTATCTATATAAGCCTACTCATACAAACTAACATGTTATAGTTTGATTGGACAAATAAATATCAAATTTTAATTAATATTAATTGATGCGGATAATATGACAGCGATTCAATAATACTATTCAAATTTGTATAAATGAGTTTGTGAGAATAGCATCGCTCTTAAATAAAAGAAAAGTTGCTTTTTGCTTAGTTGTTTTCTTTCGTTTTCACAATGTTTCTCATACAGGAGTCGTAATAATTCTATTGTGAGGCATGAACCAATCAACTTACCAAGAAATTATTTTAAGCCAATAAGGCCTTCCCCTGGAGCCAAGAGTCTCAAATATTTCACAGATACTGCAAGAGTAAAGAAATAAGTTATCTGAAATTCAACGTGCTCGCAAAACCATACATGATTATGAGAAAGAAATAAAAAAGAAATTAAAAAGAAAACAAAAAAGAACTTCTATTTATGTCAACAATGAATCAGTAACTCCAAAGACTTTTTAAGTCAACATAATCACTTAGATTCAGCTGCATTATCAAAAACATTAAAAATGTACTATGGTGTTATCTCGCACCAGTGTTTGATTGATAGATACATGAGCTGCTGAGCATACCTGAGGTAAGTCTTCAGATGCTATAATAACTTATCTTTAGCTGGTGACTTAGGTCATGTTTGACGCACGATATTGTATAATATTAATTTTAATAATTACATTGTATTATATTGTATTGTCTTAATTAATATTATGCATAATATAGTGTATGTTTGGTTAAATATTGTACTGTACTATTTTTTATATTATACTATACTATATTTATGTTTGGTGTATTTTTAAATTGTATTACATTATTTTTCATTTCAAAAATAAATAACATATTATTAAATAAATTAATATTATTTTTATACCAAATTAAATAAATAAAATATTAAATAAAATAATTATAACCTATAATTATAAAAATATATAATCCTCCTTATATTTAATTTATATAAATTTCACAAAAATAAAATAAAAATCATACGAAAAACCTAAGTCTTTTTGTTAACAAGATATAAATAAAAGAAATCCATTCAATATCAAGCAACAAAAACAGAATCTTTTGACTAGCATCACAACAATATCAAGCAACAAAAATATCCCCCATGACAAAACAAAACATAACTAAATTGTTTCCACAACCAATAAAATCCCCCATGTCCAAAACATAACTAAAGTTTTTGCACAACCAATAAAATCCTCTGATAGAATCTCTCAGCCTCAATCAAAACCTCCTATTAAATTCACCTATTCTAGGCGACAGAATTAGGAGAGGTGGAAGAATGAGATGGCAGACGTTTAATTCTTTTTGTTATTTTTCTGTTTTCTGTTGTGAACAAGGGCTGGAATTAGTTTGGTGTCTGCTGAGCTGGAAAGAGGAGCTGAGTTAGTTAGAGAATAGGGAATTGGTTTTGTATCTGCTGAGCTGGAAGGAGGGGGGGCTGAGTTCGTTAGAGAATATTAAGGAAAAGTAGGAGAGAAGGAGAAATCAGTTAGGAAATTGTATAGAGCGTTGCTCTGGGGAGAGCTAGCAGACCTCTCGAATGTCTGCTGTCTTACTCTACTGGTTTTTCTAATTTTCTGGAATCTATCAAAGTAAATTTCAGTATGATTTCTTTCTACATTTCTGTTCTGAATTGAAAGATTGTGCTGTGTGTGTAAGATTGTGCTGGTGTGTGAGAAATAGTATCTACCATTTGGTATCAGAGCAGTGAGATCGGGACATGGCGGGAAAGAAAGGGGAAGGAAGGATGGATGTGTTAGAGGAGAAGCTTAACTTGTTTCAAGAAGAGATCGGAGTGGTTAAAGAAGGACTGTCAAAGGTCCATCTCTTGGAGCAGAACATGGCGGCCATTCTGGAGCGACTGGAGGTGTTGACGAAGGCTAGCAGTGGCGATGCAGCAGCATCGTCATCAGGAGCTCGGCGGAAATCGCCGACAGGGAGAACTGAGACAGGGCCGCCCGAACCACCGACGTCTTTCGGCGGGTTCAACGCCGGCGAAGTCACTAAGGGAGAGATCAGAACACGCCGAGTGGAGATGCCGACCTTCGAAGGCGGGGATCCGGATGAATGGGTCTATCGGGTCGAGCACTTTTTCTCCTTGAATCGGATGGGGGAGGCCGAGAAACTGATGGCCGCGGCCGTGTCGATGGAAGGGGAGGCCTTCGCGTGGCACCAGTGGGAGACTTCCCGGAGAGCATTCTAGTCATGGAATGAGTTGAAGACGCTCCTGTTTGAGCGATTTAGGGTTTCACAGGAAGAAATCTCGGAGCAGTTTTTGGCTCTCCGACAAGAGAGCACCGTTAGGGAGTATCGCCGCCAGTTCGAGCGGCTGGCGTCGACGATGGCGGACATTCCCGAACACCTTCTGGAGGGCCAGTTCATCAATGGCCTGCGTCCAGAGATAAGAGCCGAGATCCGGGCTTTCAGGCCTCATGGGCTCGAACGGATCATGGGCTTGGCCCAGAAATTGGAACAAAAAAATTCAGCCCTTAAAACATTTAAGCCTCTCCAGACTTCCAACGAAAAGAGGAATTTGCCCAACTCAGTTATAGTTCCCGCGAAGAACACTGGGAACTTCAACTACAGAGTGACTCCAACACAGGGGAGGGAAGCAGTGACCAAACCTGAGATTCCTTTTAGGAGATTGACTGATTCTGAATTGCAGTCCAAAAGAGAGAGAGGTCTCTGCTACCGTTGTGATGAGAAGTTCTTTCCAGGACACAAATGTAGATTCAAGGAACTACATGTCATGGTAGTTCAGGGGGAGGAAGAGTTAATAACAGAAGATGAAGAAGTTGCAGAAGAGGGGTCTAAAGAACATCGAATACGGTCAGAGGTGGTGGAGCTTTCAATGAATTCAGTTGTTGGGCTAACATCACCAAAAACTATTAAATTGAAGGGAGAGTTATGTGGGCAGGAGGTAATTGTTCTAATTGATCCCGGGGCCACCCACAATTTTATTTCCAAAACTCTGGTAAGGGAATTACAGTTACCAGTGGATGATACTGAAGGATATGGAGTGTTGTTGGGCACAGGGAAACCGGTACAAGGAGAGGGAATTTGCAAGGGTATAGCTTTGTTTTTACAAGGAGTTACAATAGTGGAGGATTACCTTCCGTTGGAATTGGGAGGATCTGATTTGGTTCTTGGGATGCTATGGTTGGAGAAACTGGGAATCATCAAATTTGATTGCAAGGCACTAACTATGGAATTCAAGGTGGATGGTTTGAAGGTGGTCTTGCAGGGGGATCCTGGATTGTGTAAAACTCAGGTGAAATTTAAAAATTTCATGAAGGCAGTAAGGAGTGGTGGCCAGGGAATGCTGCTAGAGTTGAATGCCCTGTCCCTATTGGCAGAACCTATTACACCTGAAATTCCTGAAGAAGTGCAGGGTGTCCTCAACCAGTTCCAATCTGTGTTTGCCATGCCAACTGAACTGCCACCAAGCCGAGAAAGGGACCATGCCATTGTCCTCAAAGAGGGAAATCAACCTGTCAGTGTACGCCCTTATCGTTACCCTCAAATTCAGAAGGAGGAAATTGAACGATTAGTTCAAGAAATGTTGGCAGCAGGTATAATCAGACCCAGCTACAGCCCTTTCTCAAGTCCTGTATTGCTAGTGAAGAAAAAAGACAGAAGTTGGAGGTTCTGTGTAGATTATCGGGCTCTCAACCAAGCCACGGTGCAAGATAAGTATCCTATCCCCGTTATAGACGAATTAATTGATGAGTTACATGGGGCAAGCATATTTTCTAAACTGGACCTTAGGTCGGGATACCACCAAATTAGGGTCAAACCTGAAGACATCCATAAAACAGCCTTTAGGACCCATGATGGACATTATGAATTTTTAGTGATGCCGTTTGGGCTCACTAATGCTCCCTCAACCTTTCAAGCTTTAATGAATGATATATTCAGGAGGTATTTGAGAAGGTTTGTCCTGGTATTCTTTGATGACATACTAGTATACAGCACCAATCTAAAGGAGCATGTGCAGCACCTAACAATTGTGCTGCAAATCCTGGAGACGCAGCAGCTGTATGCAAACTTAAAAAAATGCTTATTTGCTCAATCAAAGTTGGAGTACCTTGGCCATATTATTTCAGCTGAAGGGGTGGCAGTAGATGATTCCAAAATAGAAGCAATATTGAAGTGGCCAATTCCAAGGAACATTAGGGAACTAAGGGGATTCCTAGGACTAACGGGATACTACAGAAAATTCGTAGAAGGGTATAGCAGTATTGCCTTGCCCCTGACTGATCAGTTGAAGAAAGATAATTTCGGGTGGACTGATCGAGCTGAAGAAGCATTTAACATGTTAAAGAAAGCTATGACTTCTGTTCCGGTACTGGCTCTACCAGATTTTAGTCAGCCCTTTATTCTTGATACTGATGCTTCCGGAGTTGGGCTGGGAGCTGTTTTAATGCAAGGAAACCGCCCAATTGCTTTTTACAGCCACATGCTGTCTCCGAATCAGCGCTTGAAATCAGTTTATGAGAGAGAATTAATGGCGATAGTATTGGCAGTTCAGAAATGGAGACCTTATCTCCTAGGCAGAAAATTCATAGTTAGAACTGATCAAAAGAGTCTAAAATACCTCCTAGAGCAGAGAGTAATCAGTCCTGATCATCAAAAATGGTTGTCAAAATTGTTAGGTTATGATTTTGAGATCCATTACAAGGCTGTTTTGGAGAACAAAGCTGCTGATGCTTTGTCCCGATACCCGGAATTTGTGGCTGTATCCCTTTCCCCCTCTATTAATTTTGATGAAATACAAAAGGAAATTGATGACAGTGAAGAGTTGAGGAGCATTAAAGAGGCTTTGATGGCTGGGAACTGTTTTCAAACGGGTTATACTATGGTTCAAGGGAACTTATTATATAAAGGAAGGGTTGTGTTGAGTAAAGAATCAGCTCTTATACCTAAGATACTCAAGGAGTTCCATGACAGCCCATTGGGAGGGCATTCAGGACTGCTGAAAACAACACAGCGAATCTGCAGTGAGTTTTTCTGGCCTGGAATGAAAAAAGACATTAAATGCTATGTCGAATCTTGTGGTACTTGCCAACAGAACAAGTACTTATCATTGGCTCCTGCTGGGTTGCTGCAACCTATACCCATTCCTAACCTGGTTTGGGAAGATTTAACAATGGATTTCATTGAAGGCCTTCCGAAATCTGAGGGATATGATTCTATTCTGGTGGTTGTGGATCGACTGACCAAATATGGGCATTTCATAGCTCTGAAACATCCATTTAATGCTCAATCGGTTGCTGCTATCTTTGCTAAGGAGATTATAAGGCTTCATGGGATTCCCCGGTCGATTATTACTGATCGAGACCGAGTATTTCTTAGTTTATTCTGGTCTGAAATATTCAAACTGCAAGGAACAGCCCTTAAACGGAGCACTGCATATCATCCACAAACCGATGGCCAATCGGAAGTGGTGAATCGCTGTTTGGAAACTTATCTTAGGTGTTTTGTAGCTGGGAAGCCGAAACAGTGGGTAAAATGGCTCTCATGGGCAGAATATTGGTACAATACGACCTACCATACTTCCACTAAATCTACCCCATTCAAGCTACTCTATGGCCGTGATCCTCCTCCGCTGGTTCGTTATGGCCACTCTACCACTGCTGTATCCACAGTAGAACATTTGCTAGAGGAAAGAGATGCTATATTGGAAGAATTGAAACAAAATTTGAAAGCTGCCCAGGACCGAATGAAGACAACTGCTGACAGTAAACGCAGGGAAGTTTATTTCCAGGTTGGAGACTTAGTCTATCTCAAATTGCAACCATATAAACAGCAAACATTAGCTAAACGCAGAAATGAAAAGCTTAGTCCTCGGTATTATGGGCCGTATCCAGTGGAAGCAAGAGTAGGACAGGTTGCTTATAGGCTGAAATTACCAGCATACTCCTCAATCCACCCGGTCTTTCATGTTTCCCAGCTGCGTCGTGCAGTAGGCAATGCCCCTGTTTCACCTTCTATTCCCTCCCAACTCAATGACTCTATGGAGCTGGTGGTAGAACCTGAACAGGTCCTTTCTATACGCCAGAAACAGGAGCAGGGTGGAGTTATTACAGAAGTTTTACTTAAGTGGAAGGGACTACCAGAATTTGAGGCTACTTGGGAGCAAAGTGATTTAATTCAAGCTCAATTTCCCAGTTTTGACCTTGAGGACAAGGTGAATGCTTGGGCGGGGGGTAATGATAGAATCTCTCAGCCTCAATCAAAACCTCCTATTAAATTCACCTATTCTAGGCGACAGAATTAGGAGAGGTGGAAGAATGAGATGGCAGACGTTTAATTCTTTTTGTTATTTTTCTGTTTTCTGTTGTGAACAAGGGCTGGAATTAGTTTGGTGTCTGCTGAGCTGGAAAGAGGAGCTGAGTTAGTTAGAGAATAGGGAATTGGTTTTGTATCTGCTGAGCTGGAAGGAGGGGGGGCTGAGTTCGTTAGAGAATATTAAGGAAAAGTAGGAGAGAGGGAGAAATCAGTTAGGAAATTGTATAGAGCGTTGCTCTGGGGAGAGCTAGCAGACCTCTCGAATGTCTGCTGTCTTACTCTACTGGTTTTTCTAATTTTCTGGAATCTATCAAAGTAAATTTCAGTATGATTTCTTTCTACATTTCTGTTCTGAATTGAAAGATTGTGCTGTGTGTGTAAGATTGTGCTGGTGTGTGAGAAATAGTATCTACCATCCTCCATGTCTACAACACAAAACAAGCAACTGCAAAGAGAAGTATCTCATACTCTAAAGCTGCAACATACTCCACAATTAAAAATCAAATCCCACGACTTCAATCACGAGCTCTCTCGAAGAAGTTTCTCCACAAATGCTTGTCTTCAAGTACCCTTCAATGACTTAAAAGCTGAGATATTTATTAAGTTGATTTTTGGACAAACTCCACCAAACATTTATTAAGTTGACCTGAAACTGTCTGGTACCAATTTTCCTTTGCTGGAAGCATTGGAGTCAATTTTCCCGGTGCCTTGAATTACACAAAGCCCTTACAGAAATCAGTTGTTGTCCAAACTTCCCAATTTCAAATTTCTAAGCTTTTTTTAGTCGTAACAGGTTCACGACTGGTTCAGCTCTAGGACTTTGCTAAGAGACATTGTTCAAGAAAGATCATTTAAAAATATAGTGCAATAAAACATACTCCTGATGCTAATTAACTTATACAAATTGACGTAGCATGATATGACTAGAGAAGTGAAACCTAAACGTAAATTGTACAATAAATGATACTTTACCTCTCTGTAAGATGAGGTCAAATTCTATTATGCAGAAAAATGATTCTGTAACTCTATTTAGAGACACATCCATCATTCTTACAGGATAAGAAAGAAAACTCAGTCTTTGCTAGTGAGAAATTGAAATTTCATATCCTAAAACATATACAAGCAAACTGATTAAAAGTAATTACCATACTTGATAGTCCCCAGATAGCCTCACTAACTACTACAATTTTTGGTTTTATCTACAGCCAAGCATCTATAAAAACTGTAAAAAAGAATCATTATTAACAAAATGAACCACGCATGAATAATGCAGTATGACACAAAATAGTCCATATGAGGCAGCAAAAAGACATATCAGGAGTTAAAAAGTTTCATTTATCACTATACAAGTAAAAAGCTTTGAATTATCATTCCGTACATTTAACAGTCCATTCATCACAAACGCTAAAGACAAGGGATAAAAGTTGTCTTTATATCAAGACTAGCTAGTGATTTAATAATCTTACATCAGCAACCAATTTGCCCATGCTGCACATGGACTGAAACTCAGGCAAGTCTTTTTGTTAACAAGAAAGCAGAATGTTGAAACTGCACATGTACCAAAAGAAAGCACCTCCACAAAAGATGGTGTATCACATTTGTTATACCAGTTTCTCGAGTGATCCTAGGTTTTCTGGAAGAAAGAATTGGAAGGATTTTTGAGAAATACATAGGTGAGCAGGTTTGATGAAAAAAAGCTACACGTTTGTGGAAAATATCAACCAAAAGCTACACGTTTGATGAAAAAAAGAAGCTGAAATGAAAATACCAATAAATAATATGATAGAGGAACAGATTTATCTCCATGTGGATCATTGAATGCATTAAAGTTTATAGCAGCTAATAAAATGGGATACCCTGAGACTCAACAGCAACCATGACTTGTCTACAAGTTCTTCACCAAATTAAATTTCTGGTAGCTTAAGCCCTCAAGTCATTGCCCAGTATAAATAAATAACTCAAAACTCAAACTCACTTATGTATCTGAAATTGAAACAACTTTTCAATATTATTGTAGATTTCCTTGCCAGTGCCAAGCTTAATTGAATCTAATCTGTGTAAATTTAATGAAAAGTGGGCTTGGGCTCAGGCTAATGCTATAACTGGCGAAGTCTATTACAGAATTTCAGAGAAAATTAAAGGCAAAAGTTAAATTTTATTGAGCTAACTGAAAATAAACCTAGCTTACAGAAATGATTAAATGTTGGTAGAAACATGATTTCAGACTACCAGTTGGAAGCCATACATATATAAAGAGGTTGGGGAGTGTGGAGTATTTCCAAGCAGTGTAGCATCTATAAGCACTGCCTAAGACAATTTCCAGGCACTGCAGCATCTATAAGCACTGCCCAAGACAATTTCCAGGCAGTGCAGCACGCATAAATACTATCCATACAGATTTCCAGACTGCAAAATCCATAAGCATTAAGATTTACAGATTTCCCACCAAGAAGGGTAGATGATACAGGGACCCAATACAGCTCCCTATAGATAAACAGCAAAGCTCTTCAAACCTCACACAAGAATCAAGAATCTCTCATTCTCTGTCTCTCTCTCACCCTCAAGGAAATCGGTTGTAAAAAATTCAGGTGTTAAGGAAAACAGAACATGTAAATCCACAAGGGTTCAACCGGTTAGGCTTCAACTTGTTTCAAAATCACAACAATCCCAGCCCTGTGTATAATCAACAACAACAACACCCTGCTACACCAACACACGGCCTCCAGCAAGCCTTTGATCCCGATTCCATTCAATATTCCGAGATTGAACAACAGTCTCCTTAACCCTTTTTTATCAACCCATCAATTATTCGAAAGTTTTAAATGTTGGTCTAAGAAAGTTTAAAAAGCAACAGCATACAGCAAATCCACAACACACAAACAAGAAGAGATCTACAGAGAGAAATTTACAGAGAGAGGGAGGTGAAGGTACCTGAAGATGGAGACGAGAGAGAAAGACTGAGACAGTGATGAAGATGGCCATAGTGATGGTGACGGCGACGGTGACGGCGACGGAGATGAGCGAGTGTCGTGGAGGCAGAGTGAGAGTGTCGGAGATGGAGATCGAGAGAGATTCGTCGGTGGAGAGAAACGCCGGGGATGGGGATGCATTTGAAAATTAAAAAAAATTGTATTAATTTTGTATAGCTTAAAATAATGCTGTGATTTTTGTCTGCACTACGTAATGTAATACATATTACATTAAATAATATAGTGCATTATTTTATGTGATTTTTGTCTGCATTACATAATGTAATATATATTACATTAAATAATGTAGTGCATTATTTTATACAGTATAAAATTTATCCCAAATATAGATATTATATAAAATAATACAATACATAAATTTAATACTATACAGCATGAGCTACCAAACATGCCCTTACATCCTCTCTGGAAGAAATAGAAACAACATCTTCTGAGAAGGAAGCAAGGAACAAAATTTTGGGCTGGGCAAAAAGGGCAAGGTCAAAAATTCCCATTCTTTTTGGTCTTACTTGGAACAGTAAAAAAGAACTCTCCAACCAAAATCAAAATCCCAACTTTAGATTCATGCTGTGCGACCCACTAAAACCTAGTCCCGACGAATTCAAAAGTGGGAAATGTGGCATCCGTGATATCCAATTAACTGACATTAACTGAGTAGAGCTTGTCCCACTGCTTATATTCTGCAGTTCTATGTCTCCTGCAGCCTCCAAGGAAACTACGCCATATTAGGGTATTTGGTGGGAAAGGCATTGTAGCTATCATTTCGTCTGCTTCCTTAAGATGTCCGCAGTTGGCCAGCAAGTCCACCACACAGTGATAATGATCCATTTCTGGCTCAACCCCGTAACAACCATTCATTCGTCCAAACAACTCCATTCCTTCTCTCACCAGCCCACCATGTCTGCAAGCTGTAAGCGCTGCAATAAATGCAACCCTATCAGGCTTAAAACCCAGATATTCCATCTCTCTAAACCTTTTCAATGCCTCATGAGCAAAACCATTAATTCCAAGAGCTGAAATTAGGATAGTCCACGTGATGATGTTTCTATTTGTCATTCTGTCGAATATTTTCAGTGAACTTTGAATGCTTCCACATTTTCCATACATTTCTATTAATACATTGAACAAAAATGTGTCACAACAATTTATATCACTCTTTATGATGAAACCATGAAGCGAAGCACCCAAATCAAGGTTGCAAAGTTTGGTGCATGCACTCAAGACGCTAACAAATGTACAATTGTCTGGAAGGATTCGAGCTATATTCATTTGTTTAAAAAGTTCAAAAACTTCTTTGTAATCACCACTATGAGCACAAGCTGATACGACTGTGTTCCAAGATACAATATCTGGTTCTTCAATATGAGAAAGCAGCATTAGTGTTTTATGATACTGACCACATCTGTTATAGATTCCAGCAGTGATGTTAGAGGGGACAACAGCAATTGCCGGATTGAAAACTGCGATAAAAGCTAGGGCATCAGATATGAGACCATTTTTGGCATATGAACTTATGAGGGAGCTCAACACATACTCATTGTTCTGGAATCCCATTCTTACAATCAGACAATGAAGCTGGAACAGCTCTAAGGGCAATGATGGTTTAAGAACATTAGAAAATGTGAACTCATTAGGTTGGTAACCTAGTTGAAGCATGTCTACCAGTAAAATCATTGAAGTAGAAGAGCATTTATTTGCATAACCAAAAATCAAGGCATTCCATGAGACCACATTCTTATCAGATACTTCATCAAAAGAGAGATGAGCACCTTCCAAGTTCTCACACTTAGCATAGAAGTCAACTAATGCACTACCCACAAAAACATCACATTCTAGACCATTCTTGATTATTTTAGCATGGATGGATTTTCCACACATTGGGATCTGCAGAGCAGCACAAGAATTGATAACATGTACAAATGTTGTACAGTTGGGAAACACTCCATCAACTGACAATCTCAAGAAGAGATCCAATGCTTTTTCAGGTTTTTCACTCTTCACCATTGCACCAACAATTGCATTCCACGATACGACGTCCCTTACCTGCAATTCCTCAAACATTTTCTCCGCTGAGTATAAGCATATACATTTCACATACATATTTATAACAGAATTTGCAACTGAAACAATATTGTCAAAGCCATTCTTAATCACTAAACCATGTATCTGCTCTCCTAATTCCAAATTTTTCTCCGTTGAACATCCAGAAAAAACGCCAAGAAATGAAGATTCAGACAAAATGAACTCTGCCCTGACAAGCTCACGAAACAAAGATATACAATCTTCAGCGAAACCATGTTTTGCAAAAATAGATATCATAGAATTCCATGTTACTAAAGTCTTCATAGGCATATCCTCAAATGCAGAAACCGCCTCATCCAAGCACCCGTACCTTCCATACAAGCCTAAAAAAGCAGTTCCTACAAAAGCATCAGCACAAAACAGCCCGTTCTTTAAAACCAGAGCCTGCAACTGAACTCCCTTGCGAAGATCCAACGAATCACATGACAACAACCCACCCAACGTAAACACAGTTGGCCTGAACCCACAATTCCTCATGTTATGAAACGTCCCCCAAGATTCCTCGACATATCCATGCCGACTGTATGAAGTAATTATAGTATTAAACGACACTACATTTCTTACGCGCATTTGGTCGAACACCTTACGTGCTCGTGATAGTTCACCAGCTGACGCATACAGAGAAATGATATTGTTGTAGAGAAAGATGGGTTGGTTAGAATTTGAACCCAAAGTGATGACGATTGCGTGAAGAGGTTTTGTGTTGTGAAGGGAAGGAGATCTTGAGCAAGATTTGAGTAGGAGAAGGAGACGCTGATGGTGTTTGACGAAATCTCCTTGAAGGTTCATGCAGGGCGGGCAAATTATATTCACAAGATGGTTAGTTAGGCTTCTTTGGGATTCAGCTGATGTGGAAATAATTCTATATTTGCTAGAGAAATAGTTATAATGTAAATTGTATGCTAATTAGTAATTTACCTTTTAAAAATTATTTTATTTTTTAAAAATAGGATAGAAATATTTAGAATTGTTGTTATTGCAAGCTTTATTACATACAAATAACTAATATAAGCACGTGATTATCCCTTTATAATATTTATCTATTAATATTTATAATTAATTCTTTTTTAATTATTTCAAACAATTTCTATAGAATTTATTTAATAATATTATTTATATAAAATAATAATAATTTATAATATTTAAAACTTTATAAAAATATATGATTATATAGTTTAAATCAAATTATAAATTTTTTCTAATTTAATATCAAAATCAAAATAATTTTGAGGTAACATTATAACACCAAAAAATATATATTTATTTATTTATAAAATAATTTTAATTTTATAACTACATATTAAATAAATTAATTAATACAATAATTAAATTATATATTCATAAATGCAATAATTAACAAAAAAGAAACATATTTCAAAATATTATATCCATTAAATAGTTATTTAATTAAATTTATTATTATAAAATGAGTGATGTTACTCTTAAAAATTATTTCTATAAACTCGCTCCTATATATTTATATAATATTATTAAATAAATACTACATTATTATTAAAAATTTTATGAAAATTAAAAAATTATTTATAGTTTTTCTTATCACTAAGTATAAATGTAACAACCATAATTTTTTTGATAGCGCTATATAAGTCATCATGGGAGTTAGTCAACGATAATAATAATAATAAATAAATAAAAGAGAGTTTTAATTAAATTAAAATTGGAAGAGATAAATAATGGTTAAGTTTTATCTCTTTTCAAATACATTCACTTAATCTAGTATATATAAGCAATATTGTAACATTACAATTAGGGTTTTAAACGTGAAAGCTAGGTGGAGGCTTTGAAACTCAAAGAATTTCAAGGTAAGATCGTATTTCCCTTAGTTTGATATAATAATTGTTTACTAAAAATTATTATTGAAAGATTTATACTAGGATTCTGCAAAGGTTTAAGGAATAGTTCAGAATTTTTGTATTTATTAAGAGTCTTAGAAATAGAATTTCTAGTCTGCTATTTTTATATGTTGTTATAGACAAAAATATAAACGTCTAGAATTTTATTTCACAAAAAAAAAGTCAACATTTTAATTTATTACGAATTTTTGAACTTTCTATTGAAATCTTAGAAAATACTGTAAATTCTGGATGTTACGAATTTCATAATTTTTTTCATATGCTAGAGGAGTCAAAATTTTCTCAAATTTTATATGCTGCTTTTTTAAGATTGTATATATGTTTTGTAAATTTTTAGGATTTTTAAACATGTTATAAATTTTTAGGATTTTTAAACATGTAGAATAATTGGTATAAAATTTTGAATTTGAAACATCTTAATCTGAAAATTCTGGACAGAGTTTACTGGCAGAAAACGAAAATCTTAAAAAAATAGTTTCTGATTGTAAATTGCTTTGCAAAATTTTTACTTGAATAATCTATGTGTCTAGTTTGCCTCTGCAAAATCCTACATTAATCAGATTAAGATATAAATTTCTAAAATTTTTGGAATCACCTCTGTTCAGGGAATAAGACTTAGACAGAACGGTTTGTTTAGGAATTTTTAAGGAAATTTTATAGCATATTTTAGGTGTTGAATTTATGACTTTATCAAAAAAAAAAATTTGGTTATGTCTTAAGACAATCGTTGAACGAGTAGGAGCTAGGATATTTCTCTTTTTGGATCAATCAAGGTAAGTAACATCATACGTGACCTGTGATTAAAGTGTAACATGTTCTTAATGAATAACTTAATATGTTATGAAATATGTTTATGTGATATTTTATGAATTATTTTCTGTTTTAGAATATAAATTATGGAATTATTTACTATTCAAGAAATGGCTCAGGATAATCCTCCATGAATGCACGCATTTACTAGACTCATGGAGTAGCAGAACAGGATTATAGAGCAAATGACAAATCATAATACTGGACGTGGTGATAATAGAGAAGGAAATAATGCTGCGACGGGTGAAGCCATAGTAACCTTGGAGAAATTCAGGAAACTAGGTCCACCAACTTTTCGGGGTACTACAGATCCTTTGGTTGCTGAGGCTTGGTTAAAGCAAATAGAGAAGATATTCACAGCTCTGGATTGTACGGGTAATTTGAGGGTTACATTCGTGTCTTTTGTCTTGGAGGGTGAGGCTAAACATTGGTGGGAAGCCACTTTGCGATTGATGATTAACCGTATGGGAAAATGTGTATAAATTACTTGGAGGATGTTTGTAGATTCTTTTAATGAGAAATATTTCCCTGATTGAGTTCACCACAGGATGGAGGTAGAATTCAATCTTTGACTCAAGGAAATAGATCAATGGCTGAATCTGAGGAACAATTCAACTCTCTATCTCGATTTGCGACCATACCAAGTGATGCTGCTAAAGCAAGATTGTTCTTTGAGGGCTTAGGTCCAGCTATTCAGTCCTAACTGGCAGTGTTAAAATTGGACACATATGCAGAGATGGTAGACCGAGCTATGATTGCTGAGAGATACTTAGTGGAACTTCACAATGAGAGAGACGATCATAACCGACAAAATCTCAAGAGTGATGGTAACATCTGGTCAGGCCCAGGGAATACTAATAATTATTATTTCAAAAGACAGGATGGAGATGGATCTTCTTAAAACAATACAACCTTTTGTGATCCTTGTGGTAACACACACAGTGGAAAATTCTACTAGAACACTGGTGCTTGCTTTGGTTGCGGTCAAATGGGACATAGGATTAAGGATTGCCTAAAGAGGCGAGACTTTAACATTAGTAATCAGGCAGACGATAGTCAAGCAAAGAAGCCAAGGACTTAAGACTAAGGAAGTTGAGGTATGCATCAAATTTCGAGGACGAAATTTCGTTAACAGGAGGAGAAATGTAACAATCGTAATTTTTTTGATAGGGCTATATAAGTCATTATGGGAGTTAGTCAACGATAATAATAATAAATAAATAAATAAAAGAGAGTTTTAATTAGATTTAAATTAGAAAAGATAAATAATGGTTAAGTTTTATCTCTTTTCAAATACATTCACCTCATCTAGTATATATAAGCAATATTGTAACATTACAATTATGGTTTTAAAAGTGAAAGCTAGGTGGAGGCCTTGAAACTCAGAGAATTTCAAGGTAAGATCGTATTTTCCTTAGTTTGATATAATAATTATTTATTAGAAATTATTGTTGCATAGATTTATACTAGGATTTCTGTAGAGGTTTAAAGAACAGTTCAGAATTTTCGAAGTTATTAAGAGTCTTAGAAATAGAATTTTAGTCTGCTCTTTTTATATGTTTTATAGACAAAAATATGAACATCTAGAATTTTATTTCACAATAAAAGGTCAACATTTCGATTTATTACGAATTTTTGAACTTTCGATTGAAATCTTGGAAAATACTGTAGATTCTGGATGTTACGAATTTCAGAATTTTTTTTCATATGCTAGAGGAGTCAAAATTTTCTCAAATTTTATATGCTACTTTTTCAAGATCGTATATATGTTTTTGTAAATTTTCAGGATTTTTAAACACGTATAATAATTGTTATAAAATTTTGAATTTAAAACATCTTAATCTGAAAATTCTGCACAGAGTTTACTGGCAGAAAACGAAAATCTTAAAAAAATAGTTTCTGATTGTAAATTGCCTATGTGTCTAGTTTTCCTTTACAAAATCCTAGTTTAATCGAATTAAGATATAAATTTCTAAAATTTCTAAAATCATCTCTGTTTAGGGAATGAGACTTAGACAGAACGATTTATTTAGAAATTTTTAAGTGAATTTTATAGCATATTTTAGATGTTGAGTTTATAACTTTATCAAAATATTTTTTTTGGTTATGTCTTAGGACAATCGTTGGAGGAGTAAGAGCTAGTATATTTCTCTTTTTGGATCGATCAAGGTAAGTAACATCATATATATACTATGATTAAAGTGTAACGTGTTCTTAATGAATAACTTAATATGTTATGAAATATTTTTATGTGATATTATATGAATTATTTTTTGTTTTAGAATATAAATTACAGAATTAGAGTTTTAGCAAAGCTTTTAAATTGATTCTCAAAAACTGTTTTTATGTTAAAAACCATTTTAGTAAAAGGAACTTTTAACAAATTATTTTTACAAAAATTCAAAATATATGTTAAATGCTTCCTTGAAATTTTTTTAGAGGCTTTGATATTTTGATGACCTCATGATTATCAACGAAAAGTTATTAGACTATGTACTTTGAGTATTGTGTTATTTGCTATAGTTTTGAAATGTTTTGACTCATTATCCATAGTATCTGAATACTATTGTGAACTCTGAATTCTAAACCCAGTTGTGGTTTTAGTGTGCACACGATTTTCTGGCCGGGTCACCGGGATTACAGGTGACATTATTGTCTGACTTTCTGACCGGGTCATCGGGATTACAGGTGACATTAATGTCTGAATTTTGGGACGGGTCACCGGGATTACGGGTGACACTATGTGATATGAGTCGATGAATGTTTTCTGATCTGTAATGATTTCTTTGATCTTAAATGTTACAAATGCTTATGACTATATTTTTATTAAGATATGATTCTGGAATTGAAGTGTTAAACTATGAATTATACGATATTTTCATAATTGTTTAAGATACTAAATGGTTGTGTATGATTTTACTTACCGAGTTGATGGCTTATCCTTTGTCTCTAACATTTAGTAGAGTAGTCTTAGAAGTTAGTAGTTGGGCTTGTCGATTGATGTCGAGGCTTTATTTCATTTTTGGAATTTTGAAATAAGAAGATTATTTTTTTAATAATTGTTTAAAACTTTAGATTGTTAGACTTTGTTATGATTAGAGAGACATCACTACTAAAAAAAGTGCCATTTACTACAACAATTTACCGCGGGCTGTGAGAAATGCAGTAAAAAAATAAATTCTGTGGCGGGCTACCACGGTCGTAGTTGATATGTTATATATCTATGGCAGTTTTGAAAGTCCACGGTAAATTATTTAGACTAATTTTCCCATATCCCTCCTTTCTCGCTCTGTCTATTATCTCACCCAATCCAAATCCCTAATTTCTTTCTCTCCCAATCCAAATCCCTCATTCATTGAATCGTAATCCCACACAATGGCAGCAAATCCACCCACGTCGGTATCTCGTCCATAATTTCATCATCTTCTGTCTGTCTGTCTCTCTCTCTGTCATCTTCCTCACTGTTGCAGCACCTGCACCCACGTCGGTCCCGTCCATAATTTCATCATCTTCTGTCTGTGTGTCTGTCTCTCTCTCTCATCTTCCTCACCGTGGCAGCACCTCTACCCACGACGGTCCTCAACTCTCAGTCTCACACCCACGTCGGTCCTCTGATTGTTTGGGTAAGGTTTTATTTTTTCTTATTGAATAGCAATTGTTTCTGGGTCTATTTGGTTTGGTTCAATGGAATAACAATGAAATCTAATGGCAATTTCTCCACATTTTACATTTAAATTTGAAAGCTAGTTCAACTCTGAAATTGAATTTAAATTTGCTATTCTATAAGTCTTGTTCTGGATTTGGCTTGTTTGATCAAATAATTATATCAAGTAGATTACAATTTGTGTCTTCCATCTTTGAAAATGATGGAGAATTGGGTAAAAATTGAAAAAACCATTTTACTATGTTGTGCCGTGAGGGAGTTTGATGCAAAATGTTGACTGCCTACTTGTGCTCGTTTTGTCAAATTCAATTAAGTCGAAAAAATATAAGATATTTCTTGATTGTCTAGAATGGCACATGTATTTTTTTTTTCTTGGCTTTGTTTTGCATGTAAAATCATTTAAGTTGTATTATACTATGTTATTTCTCAGTCTCTTTTCTTTATGTGACTTATTTTGATCTTCATAATTTAGCTATGACATTTCTTGTTTCCTATTCAATGATGTAAATAGCTTATGCTAAAACTGAAACTGTTTATTCATCACATGTGTTTTTGGATTTCTTATATGACTAAGCAACAGTTTGATTTACAATTAATGAATTGGTCAAGTTGGTTAATTGTATAGCTTGCAATCTTCTTTGAGAAGAGATTTGTTATGAGTAGTCATGAATTGTTGTTGGTTTACCTGATGGATTGTTTTATTATCTTTTTTTCATTTTAGTTTATAGCCTACAACCACTCATTTTAGTTTATTTTGCTCTCTCTGTAAACCCATTAGCTGGCAAAACAAAGCAAAGTTTTTCTCTTAAGCTTCTTCACCACTTGAGAGACATTGCTATTGCCACTGTCAATTTCAAGGTAATTGCCTGCAATTTCAATTCAAACTCTGTTTAAGTGATGCTGAACTAGCTTGTAGTGACGCTGAAAAGCAATCTTAGTGGACTTTTCTTTCTATGAAAAGGCTTTATGTCTTTTTGGATTCACAATAGTTATAGAGAATTTAACCTCAATGAAAAGTAAGAGCCGAAAGGTGTTGGTATCTTTGCTTCTTTGTCTCACTAAAAAGGCCAAGTATCTCAAGGTTGATAATGCATGGGGGCACTCACAAGTCACCAGTCTTACTTTTTCTTTTGTTAATAAATTTGATTGTACTTGATTAAGATTTAACAAATAAATAAACAGAGTTGTGTTAAAAATGTTTGCATAATGGGGTACGTGAGCAGAATTCATTTTATAATTTTAAGTTTTTAAACTTAGGCTTAATTTAAGAGAATGTCAGGACAAATCCAATGTATATATAATCATTGCTTGGGCTTTCAGCATTTCTCTGCAAGCTGAAGCTCATTGCTTAGATGTGGCATGGCACTCCAGAAAGCTTTTCTTTTCATGGTAGAATATTCTTGATCCTGAGATCATTACCATGGAATATAATAATAATACAGTTAAGTGGTTTACAAAGGCCAGAAGATACACCAAAAAGCACAGAAACAACAATTTTGTAAATTCAAATGCCATAGAATTGTGGTGTACTTCTAAAGTAGTTAACAAAGTCTTAAAGGCAAGGCATATCAAAATAACAAGTTTTGCGTTTAGATTTGCACATGATTATATCACTAACACAGATGAGGTGACAGAGTTGCTAAAATTAATTAAAGTTGGAGTTTGCACATGAACAACATTGATTAATGAACACAATCAAATAAAGAACATAAACAAGCTACAACCTACGAACTCAGACAAATCTCTCTCAAAAGGCTGTGTCACCTGGGAATAAAAACCTATTTTATCTAATATGAGCCTCATTGAACTATAGTCAGGCAATAACATTTTATCTAAAGGCTATATTTTGATTCTTATTATAGGTTGTGATTTCACTTAAATATTTTCTTATATCCTTTTTGTTTTTTAATGGTAGAAAGAGAAGGTGTTCTTGATCAAGTTGCTCCAAACAAGAGTTATCAACTGCATTTAGGATCGGTGTGTGGAAAAATGCTGTAGAGCAAGCAAAATTTCATAAACTAGCTCCACTTTACACTCTCCACTCTTCTCTATCAGGTATCTCCACTCTCCACTTTTAGTTTCATTTTAGTTCTTTTAAATGGGGTTTATGAGAGTTAATTTGGAGTGTACAATTATTTTAAAAGATAGAGATTGCTAAGGAAAACACTAGCTATTTAAGTCGCTACATGTACTTAAACATTTGTGTAGCGACTGTATGTACTTGACTTACCAAGAATGATGTCAGGCCTTTGTTTGTCGGAGGTGTTTTATCCATCTTTTTAATAGTTTATCCTATTATTTGAGTAATATTTGTTGAGAATTTGGATGATAGTTTATAGTTTAGGAGATTAAATGTCCATATGTTACCCTATTATATGAAATTTTGTTAAGTTGTCGATTCATTACGCCACAGATGTTTTATTTCATCACAGGAGTTAGTCCTGCTTTCCATTTGGGTCCAACTATTTATGACTTCTACTGCAATGATCAACTGCAGAATATCCTGGTGTGAATGTTACGTATATATATATATATATATATATATTGAGTTCAATGAGACACTCCCCTTTGGCATTATTAGATAGTCATACAAGCTTGTTTATCAATGCTAGCCTTGCTAAAATAAATTAAAATTGTCAATTTTTCTTTTTGATGAGAAAAAGAGTTTTAGATTGGAGTACCCTTACATCCTCTTTTGCCTAAAAGTGTCATGTTTGTATATCCTTTCTTGTATGATTGAATAATTAAGTATTGCCCTTTATTTATTGCAAACAGTATCCTTTCAGCTATCACTTGTTACAACTTTGGGACCTAACACCTTGAGTGCCTTTTGCATTTGACATAATCTAAAATTATTGCGAACACTTTTCATGTTTGCAATCCGAATGAAGGGTCAAAATTTTTGAGAATTAAAGCAATTAATTTGTAGAAGCATTAATGACCTTTTCCATGCTGATCATGGTTGAACCTTCTTTAGGCAGTTGACTCTTTTTTTTTAATCCTTTTTTAATAACAAATTGCATATTGTAATTATTTCTCCTGTTTGCCCTTGACTTCCACTTTATTAATATAGTGCCTTCTGCAAAGTCGTAAGAAGTTAATATCAGTCGAGATGATGATGATAACTAAATAACCAACTAAGTTGATAAATTAAGAGCTTGTCAAGATCCTAGAGGGCATGCTGAAGATTTACATCCATTAATTAAGAAGTCACCCATTAACTTAAACAGTTTTGATGCCTCTTTCATATTGCCTTTCATACAAAATCCATTAATTAAAACACCATAGCTGTAAACATCAGGAACCAAACCAGCCTTATCCATAGAGCCATATATTTGAAAGGCTTTCCTGGATTCAATATTTATCATTTTAGATAAAAAAATGATATATCTAAAAAATGAAAAAACAAATTGATATTTATCAGGATTGACAATAATATCATAAACTGTTCAGTCTTTTTCTCATTTCGCATTAAGAAAAAAAAAATGGAAGTAGAAGGCCTGTAGCTTCTTGCCACCCATTTGGTGGAACATTCTTAATTTACATGAAGATATAATGACTACTGCTAGTTGAAATGAGATAAAAAAAGGCTCTGGTTTTTCCCATTTGTTGAATAATTGTATGCCTTAACATTAACATTGCAGCTTATGATGGCACCTAAGAGACATAGAGATGACTCTATGGAAAGTGTACTACGAAGGGAGGCAGAATCTCGACGATAATCATCTTCATCTTCCTAGTCTTAGATGAATGTGGCAGATCAAAGTTTGTATTTAAATGATTTTTTTTCATATAAATGTTGTACTTTATAATGTGAAACTAATTTTCTATAATTAGATGAGTCATCACACGTAATAAAAGGTCGTGGGGCTGCTCGTGCTAATCCTAAATGGGGCTCAGGGCAGGTTTTACATGTTGACTTCAACAATACGTGGCAACCAATAGGTCCGACTAAAGAGACCTTTACATCTCAACTTGGCATCATAGCTATGAATGGATCGATGGCTCCATTAACTTTTGCTAGTTGGCATGCCATGCCTGAGCACAAATTAAATGCAATTTGGAAAGAAGTGAAGGTATTTAATTTTCATCTATTTGTGAAGTTGAAAAATATTTATGTTAAGTACACTAATCTATTATACTTTTTGTAATTGTAGGACAATCCGATGTTCCAGATGAGTATAGACCTTATTGTCTAAAAGCAATTGGAGTACTTTGAAGGGATTGGAAAGCTCGTGTTAAGAGAGACTTTTACAAGCCATATCTGACAGATGAGGAACGTTTAGCTTTTACTCCTCCAAAAATTCCTCAAGAGCATTGGAAGATTTTAGTTGCTTACTGGAGCAGTGAAGGAGCTCAAGTAAGTTATAAAAACAATTGTTAACATAATAGTTTTATTCAAAATATACTAACATAGTGATACATATAAACTATATATTGTTGTCTTTTGCTTTTTAATATTGGAGAAACAGGCGGAGAGAAATAAGGCAAATCATGCACATCAGTTTGCACTTCACAGGACCGGCCACACTTCTTTTACCAAAAAGAGAGAAGAGGTAAGTTTTATCACCTAAAATTTATATGCATTGTTAGAGATTTTGTAATGGTTATCAAGGTATATTTGGAACTTTGTTTCTTTGCAAGTGTAAACTAATATTTCTTTTTGTGTTAAGATGTTAAAATGTGGAGAAAAAACAGATCGTGTTAATGTATTTATCAAGACTAGGACAACAAGTGGTGGAGATGTAGTTGATACTAAGAGTGCTGAAATAATTGTATGTTTTCTAACCTAACTTGTATACTCATACTCATTGTGTCAAATTGGATACACAAATTGTTTTATGCTTGGACCTTGTTTTCATTATTTTGTAGAGTCAGTTAAAAGACGGCATGTCTAGAATACCTATTGAGTAACAAACAGAAGCAGCAGCGGAATAGGTATTTCAAGATGTACTGGGATGTGAATATCATGGTTATGCCCGCACATATGGCCATGGTCCATCCCCAACTGGTGTTAAAATTCAAAGCTTATCTCACCTGGTTGATGTGGAGAGATTACATCAGGAACTACATGAAATGCGAGTAGAGAATAAAGAATTGAAGGAATATAATACTCAGTTGTATAACTTTCTACAACTGAAATTTCCAGATATTGAAGAGCAATTGCCACCACCTATGCGACAGCAGGTATTTTACTATTTTGATAGACTTTTGTGCTTTTATAAGAACTTTTGGTTAACGCATTATGTTTATGAAGGATGTTCTAAGTCTTTCAAAATGTCTTAGGGTCCGGTTCCAGATGCCTCAAGTGCCCACCGAAATCGCGTCAACACTAATGCTGCAACAACAAATGAGGAGGAGAATGAAGAGAATTAGGTATATAAACTTAATATGATATATTAATTCCCTGCATTAGAGTAGTCTATTGTTAGTAGCTATTGTGATAACAACCCGAGTCCATGTTCTAGGAGGAGAATAAAGAGAACCTAAACTTGCATTAGAGTAGTCTATTGTTAGTAGCTGGTTGTGTTATTGATATATAGTTTATGTATACCAAGAGAGAATTTTTATTTACTTATTGTCTCATTTGTTCAATGTGTGAATTGTCATCTGTTTGTGCATTATCTTGTTTTTAGTCTCTATAATGTTCTTATGTTATAGGATTTCTAGTTGACAAACTTCCATAAGGATATTAATGTTATTAGGTATTATAGGTCAGATAATTTAGCTAGCTATTACATAAATATATACATAAATTTATATGAATCTATGTTGTTGATGCATATTAATGTTAGTTTTAGCAATCCGGTTCAGTTCTTCTTGCTGCTTATGTTTGTAATCTTTCTTTGTTAGTTTATTTTGGTTTTCTTTCCTATGTTGTGGGATCAAGTTTCTTATTGTCTAGTTTAAATAGAGTGTATGGGCTAAAGCTATTGTTTCTTGTTAATTATTTATGCAGGTTTTCTCACATGAGGAATGGTTTGTGCTGGTTAATAATTTCAGGAAATGAGACTCTAAATTGGTTTGATTTGTGCTAGTTTGGAAATAAGACTTCTATAAACTTATGACTTTTTAGGCTCTTGTGTATTAAAACTTTTGTATAATTTATGCATTGTTAATTTAATGTCATGTTCCATGTTAGTCTTTTAGTCTCTTGTTCCCAGGTTAATATGTACATACCAAAAAAATTGGATACAAAAATGGATTCCTGTAATCATAAATGTGTACAGAACAAAAAAAAAAAAAACTGCAAACAAATATTAACACTGGGATCCAGAAATGTCTGCTGATTTTTTACGACGGTTCCATAAACTGCGGTAAATAAAACAACACACTACAACACACCGCAAGATGTTTTTACTTCGACTACATGCTCGCGGTTAACTTTTTATGGCAGTTTAGGAGCCCGCGGTAAAAGAATAAATAATGTTGCTACGATTATTTACGGCGGGCCATATAACCACAGTATAAAACCTTTTACGACGGGCCAAAACCGTCGTAAAAGGTCTTAGGTTTTTTTACGACGCCACTTACTACAGCGGGCCAAAACCGCAATAAGCCTACCGTAAAAGACCTTTTACCGAGGTTTCGACCCTTCGTAAAAGGTCTCTTTTCTAGTAGTGCATTAAACGTATTATTATGTTCACTTTTTTCTAATAAGAAGGATTATTGAAGTTTTTGTTTAAAGATTTATTATTTAGTGTTTTCCTATACCATTAGCAACATTTATATATCCGTTTTGGGGCCTTATAATAAATTTTAAAAAGAAAACTTTAATAAGCAAGTAATTATGTACTTTTTTTCTTTCAGTGTCTGTATTTTAAACATTTTTGTATGACAAAAGGAAGAAAAAAGTTTCCCAAAAGCAACAAAGTCCTTACTTTTGAAATCCTTTTTAAATATGTTGTGAATCTTCAACCCTAAAATAACGTAGATGTGTTGCGAATTCTCTCGACTTCAAATATGTGCAACTCATCTACTTGACTATTTTTTATGCATGTTTTCAAATAATTTGTTATTATCATTTTGTGTTTTCTTCTTATAAACCTCATATATCACTGCTAACTTGGGCGTAAAAGATTATCTTCATAGTTACACCTCAATATTCCAATGAACTTGTTTAGTTTTTTCATAACTGTTTGCAACTACTTTTTTTATTTTCATTATTTATATAAGCAATAGAATTCTAAAGAAAACCTTCTAAGTCAGAATTACATATCTTGAAAAATAAAATGGATTTATCAAATTATATACGGTGAAGAAAGATTTTGAAATAAGATAAATATAAATTTGGGTTTTAAGAGTATTAAGTAAATTTTTTTTTATTTTTTAGTAATCTTATTTTTATTTAAAGGTGAAATGGTCAAATTTTATAAAGATAAAAGTGAGGGTGATGGATTAAAAAGTGGGCCTAAATAGCACAACTCCGATAACAACAATAATCCACTTCGGCCCTTAATATGGTCAATTTGCTTTGAATTTAGTGATTTCACGTTCAAGGCCCATGGGCTATTCTGGGGAGAGCTAGCTACTTTTAGCTTTTGAATGTCTCTTAGTGCACCGCATTAGTTCTGACTACACTCATTAACTTTAATGAAAGTAGTGTCAAGTAAATGGGTTGACCCAACAATCAGAATCCAGGCCATTGACCTCATAGTCACAGCTGTTGACCATATTCACATTACAATACTCAACAAATTTTGAGTTTGATACGTGGTTAGATCCAAGAAACATATGCATTTCTCCTTGGGTGTTTTTTCCATGTCTGCCCTTGCATGACCATTTTTCTATCATAGTATTCTTGCCTATAAAATTTTGGATTATTATTGTTCAATTATTTATGATAGAATATTGGTTATTTTATGACTCAATAATAAACTCTAGGATGTTCCAATAGTTGGGATGTGAATTTTTAATCTTTAAGGAAAATAAATTGTACTTGTTGACTTCTACATATACTAAAAATATATATGATCGATGATTCTTCAATGAGGATGATGCATGTGCATCGATCAACTTTCGGACCCGATAATGTGATGTCATTCATTATAGTTTTGTTTAATGCTTATTAAATCGCTGAAAAGCCTAGAGTTCGATAACATAATTATTAAAAAAGGAGAATAACGACTAAATTCGACTTGTAAAGTATTGGAATTTTGATTTATTTATTATCATGTGTTGATAAAAAGACCGTATAAAATTAATCTTCAAAGGCTAGCTTTCGGTACCTGTTGTATCTACGTACTTTGCTTTGTAGTTATATATTTATAAGCCAAAATTAGCTTTATATATAGCTTTCACATGCATGTCGTAGACAATGCACCAGGAAAATGTGAGAGAAGAGAGGATGCATTTGGCTTAAAATTATAAGTTATTGGAAATGGATCTATATATGTTATATATACATGAAGGGGAGTGGAGCACTACTGTGTAGACTATAGAAGTGCATAATTATGTTTGCCATGTAGTTAATTATTTTCATGATCATCAAACATGAATTGTTCAATTGCCAAAGTTAATTAGTCTTAAAAAAGAATTATTAAAGAGCAATTAAGTGCAACATTACCGTATGTCCGTATCACTAACAGTACTTAATTTGATGACTGATGGGTATGGGTGCATGATTTCACCCACATTACTAAATAAACGACTCCCATTATTGTAATAATATTAGTAGGAAGTGAAAAAGACTGATGATGATAATGAAGTAATTTTCTTCACTTTCGACCTTCGTCAACCCAATATATCCGCGGATACCAGCATGCATATCATATAAGAAACCGTTCTGTTACAGATTGCATTGCAAAATCACTAGCTATATATATAGCTGCATTCATGCGTGACTAGAAATGCAAGTCAAAAATGAAAAAGTAACTCCAAATTACTCCATACATGAGTTGCTGCTGTGTCATTGTACAATTATTGAGACTAGCAGCTGTGCAGGAAGTTCATTAAGAGATATTCTAGTGGTGTCTTGGATCAGGTCCTCCAGGACTCAATCTCTTGGACTCATAATAGCCACCGTCCATCTTTTCTTCGTACTTCAGCTTTAACTTGAGTTCCATCGACATTTGCACCAATTCTCGCCAAACTTTGCTTACGTTACTCCTCTCTGGATGTGGCTGAAGAAGTCTAGCTTCCAAACTAGAGAATGTAAGCCAAAGCAAAATAAGACATATTAAGACCTTGAGGCTAGCCATATTAATTCCTCTTGAAGCACAAATAGTTAAACCAGAAATAGTGAATGATAATTCAGAACTTGGATAGCATAGCCCCTTATATAGCGATTCATTAATTTCTTTTTGGGTTTATATTCAAACAAAGTGGGAGTCAAATGCGTCAGTTAATATTTGTCTTGTTATGGTGTCGTGCTGCGCATGTAAATCCGGTTCATTTCACTAACAAGTTTATTTGATTCCACTAAAAGTGTTTGCCAATGTCTAATCAGATATATGAGCTGTCCAATTCACTGAATTCTCTCTACGAAAGAAAAATATACGTACCTAGGACTCTTCAAATTTCAGAAGGAGTACCTAGCATAAAGTGCGAATCTAGTCATTCGCTTTTGGTTTCGATACCACTTCTGATGTTTTAAAGGTTGCCCTCAAATGGAGCTTTATCTCGATATAGTCTCCCCTGAGGTCTTGAAGGGACAAACATGTTTTGGATTCTATTAAGCATGCACATTGACTCCACTGAAAAAAAATGTGCATGATGTCAAATACTTTTGAGTTAGCTTTTGTTTGCATTTGCTTTAAATTTTACTGCTTGAAACAAATCAGTGACGGCGGTCTGGCTAAGTTTTGTTCGTGTTCTTTCTATATGGTACAACGCACAAACGCATGAAATCTACGGAGGAAGATGAGAGGGAGAGGGAGAGGCTGAATTTATGCAAGGAATTAATGGGTGCATGTCGGCTGTGAAGAGATATTACTGTTAACCACGTTTCAGAAGAAAGCATAATCAGTACTGTGAAGCACAATTGAGTAAAAACTGTTCTGCTCAAAAGCTTAAAAGTACTTGTAACCAATAACACTTAGCTGCTCATGGTCAACAGCAAACGAACTAGTTCTCTGCTGTTTACCTGTGCTGAGGAATGGATAATTTGGTATCACCTTTCAAAACCATGCACTTTACGGATTAGAATTCTCTCTCACGTATGATTTAAGATTTAATTTATTCTCTATTCTTTTTAATATATTTTTAATGAATTACATATTCATAAAATTTTTTCAAATAAAAATTAGATCTAGAGAAAATTTTAACTCGCATTTTACAAGAAGAAACTGCTCTATATAAATATATATATCAACAAAATCCTACCGAGTTAGATCGATATATCAATTAATAATGTTAATATGAGGGAAATTTTGGCAATGTACAAGTCTTTGATTGAACGAATAGCCAGGACATATATCCCTACATGAGTTGAATAGCTATCAGTGGACGATGAATGCCGAAATATTCAATTAATGCATGAATGTGACGATGGCATCCTATCATTTACTCGTTCGTTGGAACTTGGATTAAGAAGATTTGCTAATCAAAAGAGAAGGGCACTTTGCCTCCGCCCCTGCCTGAATTGTTATTATTTTATGCAAGTGCTAATGGATAATGAAGTCATTAGCTAAAGGAGAGAATAGAGATAGACGCCACTATGATATGTCAAATCAATTGTTGGACTCAACACTAGGTTTTAGGCCTTTAATTACCTCCTAATTAGTGTAGTTTACTTTTGTTAAAACCCACTAAACAAAATTATTCTATGCAATTTGTAATTGTCTCTCACATTAATTATACAAGTGATCCCCACTAGACTGAGGTCAGATGAATGAGCACTCGTACCAAAACTGCTCATTATTTATGCACCCTCGTACACAAATTCAACATATATATAAAATTTAATAATAATTCGAGAAGAATTTTACTATCTTCTATATAACTCTTTATAAAAATAGTAAACTTCTACATGTATATATTAACTAGAAATATTTTTTTATATATAATTATAATATATTTTGGTATCAAGCACCATTAATATTCTATGCTAGCACACATCATCCTCCAAAACGAGGATCCCTAAGAATCTACAAAAGTAAAATATTAATGCACAAACATCTACCTAAGTATAATCTTTAAAAAAATTGGTGGGTAAGGTAGGGTTCACTTTACGTATTCCATCCTTTTTACATATTCGCCGCACTCACAATTAACGACATAAATTTGAGAGAGTTTAGAGAAGTCAAAGGCTTTATTAATTAAGAGACATTATTCATATTATATTATTTAAGCAACCATTTTCCCACCTGCATGGTTCATGACTAATTTTTTTAAGCAACGTCTATGGACCATTATAATTATTATAATATTATAATGTTTATAGTTAACCAGCCCAGGCTGCAGCCACTTGGATGGAGAGCAGTGTAAAGAGTTGGAAATTGGAATTCGACCAAACTTCAATTAATGGAGCTTCCGGAGTGACATTGATTGAAATATCAGAAGCGAACTTTTATTAAATAAAATAAAATTTTGTATAGATTATAACATGAACAACATATCTATGGATCAAGAAATTTAATTTCTTGATCATAATTAAAGAGTCTAGATCCTTTATCCGTGAACAAAATGATTATCTGAATAGCATCCTCACTGACTTGGCGTTAGTCCCTGCTTCGAAATCAACAATATCTTCAGCAGCTCTTGATCTCTTCCGAGGATTTGAAGTAGATGTAGATATAGAACAGGCTGGTGCAACAGATAATAAGGGTAATGTGGAATCTCTTTCTTGAGATGAAACGTTGAAAAGATTAGAGATATCAGCAAGAGGCAATCTTTGCCTTCTCTTGAAGCCTTTCCTATGGACAGACGGGGCAGGTGCGGCAACTGGGTGGGCTTGTTTTGTAGAGAAAGGAGGGATGTTCTCTTTGTTGTTTTCCATTTCTACGAAGGTTAATGGTGAGGGAGCAAGTGAGGATGATGAGCTATTTGTAGTGGTGGGTACTTGGTTTCGTTTTGGGGGGATGATTCAAATTTTTCAGAAAAATTTTAGTCAATTTTTTTTTAAAATTTAATCAAGGAGCGAACCGAATTTTGTGTCTTGGATTCTTTGTGATTTGAGTTTGATTGATATGTGGAATTTTATTCTTGGATTCTTTGTGATTTGAGTTTCATAGATCATGGAAGAGTCAAAGGAGGGAGTTTTTGTTTTTGGGAATTTGAGGAAAGAACACAAAAATGAGAAATTTTGGGCGCCTAATGGGAGGAGCCAAAACCAAAATAGATGAAACGAAAGGCAAATCTGGGCTTGGGTTTGGATTTGGCTCCATTTTTTTTCACATTTAATATAGTAAAAGGCCATTTTGTTTCTAGTTTTGGATCAAGAAGAAGACAAAGATTAAGATGGCAAGGCCAACGAAGCACGCCACAGATTTTATTAATTCCATTTTTCAACATAAATTAATAGTTTAATAACAACTAGGAAAATGATTTGGCTGACTGATATTACATCCATATGAGATTAAATGCATTCCATAATTATGTGTTGATAACTCTCTGGGATTTTTTTTTTTAACTTTAAAAATACATTTCACTTAAAAAAAGGATGTAGTTTTGCATTGAACATGCCTTCCGTTGAAAAGAATCTAGAAAATTTTGACAAAAACATTATATTTTCAAAGGCATGTCTATGCATATACAAGGTAACAAGTATGCATATTGTAATTTTTCAATAATAAATTTTACAAATTTAAAACATAATTGCATACACATGTTATATCAGAAAATAATAAGAGGGTAGAAGTATTAAGTTTATCAGTTAAAAGGTACCAACTGAGTTGACATTGCTATTAGATGGTATTTTTTAGCTCACATAAAACATGGTTTAAGTTGAAGACTAAATGACTTCAAAGATTTATACTTCTGGACCTGGAATTTAACTGGGGGCCTTATAGCAGTCCAGAGTGCCCACCCCAATCACCAATTTATTCAAGTAGGCTCTGAATTGATGACTGATTCAAAGATCAGAATGGGCTTGTGAAGGGCCGAGGCCCAACATGCCTTTGATGAACCCAAAAGACTAATCAATTTCACAATCTTCAAAATCATGTCCCAGGAAAAACATTTGAAAAAAAAAAAAAAAACCAATGCAAAGTTGAATTGAAAGTATGAAAAGAATAATAAATTTGTTTTAATCGTGATATTGAGTATTGAGGAAATTTTGGGGCATGTGATGATGAAACTAAGTTTGGAATTGGTGTGAGGCTGGGCATTATTTTACAGACGGTGACAAATACCGCTCAGGAGATAAGACAAGACATAGAAATAATGTTATATCTTGTAGTTGTACGTATGGGAAGATGGATGAATGAGTTTACATATACATGTTGACATTTGCCATCTTGTTAATTTTCGCAAAACTTTCATTATCATATGAGCAAGTTAATTAAATAAAAACAAGATTGGGAAATCGGCTAAAGATGATTGGCTCAGCAGTGACCTCACTCCACATATTAGACAAAGATTTCGAACAATTATTTTGCAAGTTGCTTTAATGCTGCTGCCGGACATAAATATATATATCTATGCTACCTGCAGTTCATCTTTGCAAAATTCTTATATAACAATATTTTTTTGCCAAATTAGAATTCATTATCAAAGTCACTGCAACAAAACAAGAAGGGTCGACATATATATATATATATATATATATATATATATATATATATATTTGGATTAAAAATTAAACAATATTTGGTTAGTTTGCCATGGTTTGATATATGGGTTTATTTTATTTTATATTTGTTTGGTTTGGTTTGCTTTTCCTTCAAACTTATGGGGACATCGATGGATCAAACAGAATCTTTCTGCTCATCAAGAGTGAGTGCACTTTCAGTGTCTTAAACTTGGAACTGCCGAGTGTATGTGAAACAAAAATAATAGTAGATAGGTTCAATTCGAAAAGGAATATTGTGCTGTGTGCGGTTCGAAAAGGAGAATGGAATGTTGTAAAGCAAATTCGATAGCAGATAAATCAGATGAAAAAGAAACTCAAACCACTTCACGGTTGAAAGACTTGACGTTGATAACTCTCTTATCCACATGCCAAGTCATAATCACCAGTTAAAGATGCGATACTACTCTTGGACCCATCAATAAGATACATTATTATTATAAAATTATCCAAATCTCTCTTGCTCACATCCAGCAAAAATTCTCATAAACTATAAACTATATATTGAAACTCTCCGATTCTCATCATTGTATAAATACGTCTATTGATCTGATCATCGATTGTATGTTTGATTTCTTTTTGAGCACGTGACAATCTGATGCTGGAAAAGAGTATATAATTATGCCCATATAAACTAATCTGCATGCATTATATATTAATAATTTATATAATATAATTCTCTTGATGAAAGGGCCGGCATTGGCATGGTAATGTGCAAGTATATATGGATTTGTGCAAACTTCGCTTTGAACGAATGATAGCAACAAGACATGACTTGCTTGTAACCACAGCAAGCAAAGCTAAAGCTAACGCCAATGCCTTTACTACTACTGATAATGATAAAGATTCAAAGGGAAGGGCTTGGTAGCTAGCAAGCTAAAGCTAGTTTTAGCTTGCTAGTCTTCTAAATCTTATCAGAGCTAGCTAGCTTATTAGCAACCAAATTGCTTTAAATTGTTGTCTTCATCTCTGACCCCCTTGAAGGCGGTTGCAGTAGTCATTTTAACAAGTGGGACACCAGTCCATTGGATTGTTTCTGCAACCATTCACGCATGCGCATGCAATCAATTAATGTTAAAATATACAAAGACTCATTTGATTGTGACAACTGTGGGTTCCCTTTAGTAATGTATATGAACTCATCACCCGCAGGCAAAATAGTACTTCTCCTTTTTGTTTTGCTGCCTGCCCTGTAGTTGGTTAATTCTCATCCAGATGTTAAATCAAGGACAGAAAAGAAAATTTTAAAAATAAAAGCATTTCAACCCTAGCTGGTAAAAATTATTACTTTAGTTTTAAATTATTTGCAGAAAGTTTTATCAAGCAATAAAGCGATGAAAACTCGAAGCAGCTGAAAAGATTCCTCGCCGAGTCCAATTAATTAATAAGGTGATTAAATAGTTTCTGTGTGTTAATTTATGAATTCTGATTGCCCTAAAAGTTACAGTGCTGCAACAACATTAACGACATGGCAGATCTAGACTAATAATATATATGTAGCTAGAGAGTTGTAAAATGTGAAAGGTAGCCAGCCCGGCCACATGCGGTAGTAAAGAGGACGATCAATATAAGAACAAGCGACAATATTAACAACTTGGCAGGTACTGCATGTCTCCCTCTCTCTCTCTCTCGCGCGCGGGCGATCGCCTTTCATTTCACATCATGTGTAGTGTGTGTGTGTGTGTGTGTGTAGACACGCTCATAAACTGCTCCAAAATCCAAACAATCTTTCTCACCCATATGTAAAACGCAAACACACATACAGAAATTAAGAGAAGCACATAATATATATCAGCTCGGATCACGAGCCTTGAGTAGTGGTTTTCACATATTTCTTAGATGAAACAATTGCTCAGGGTCCCCCTGCCATTGTCCTTTTCTAGGACTGCAACAGAACTATATATATGCCATGCTCCACCGCTAGCTTTGTTAATTTTCTTTGCATGCTTTGCTTTGCTTTTCTTTTTCTCATTTAATTTGTCTAGCCACCAGAAAACCCAAACGTGTTTGTGCACAACTGTCATACAATTTCATATCCCTTCCCTTCCCTTCCCTTCATCAATTAAAGTTTCAAGATAGATAGACGTGTATAAAAAGATACATTCACTCTCTAACTTCATTATATTCACTCAAATTAGTCTCCCTTCACTTGGGTGAATTGAACTGTATGCATGATATAAAGGTAAACAATAATATATATTTTATTGTCAACGCTGCAGATTGATAGTGAAATGTGCAGTGTAAATTTATGCCAAAGGAATCAAATTTATCAACGAATACGAAAAAGTAGTTAATGAATAGATACGCAAGCCAGCCTCTAGAGAAGAAAGTCGTCAGAACGCAGAGCTTGTGGTCCCTTTAACTCCACTTAAATATTAGACCAAATACTATTGAAAATTAAACATCAAAAATTAAAAAAAAATGCATGTTTATGTGTTTCATTCCTTTTTTTTATTAGTTTTTTAGAATACAAACTTACGTTAAACTGACTTTTTTCCATTTCTTTATCTTCTAAATCTTTATTATTAATTTGATGAGTGAGTACTATACATTGAGCCGTAACAAGGTTAGGCCTCCACGATCCACTTCTCTACCAATTTAACTCTTATATTTTTCCAACTTTGCATACAAATAAATAAAACATTAATTATTTATACGCATATCATTACTTCTTTAAATAAATTAACTCTTCTATATTCACTCTATGATTATCTTATAACACATCAATTTGTATATAATATATTGTCTATGTCTATTCCCTAATATCAAATAAGTGCCCTTTATTTAATTAATTAGGGAAGAGATCATAGTAGTTTCATAATTGGTTTTTTTGGAGAACAATATTACAATGTAATTCTTCTTTAATATTCTTCTCTTTGGTTGTATATATATACATGTCATGAGTTGTATTAACCCCATATATAATCTAGTTAATTTGTTGCCATCAACTCATTAATGCTTCTTTTTAATGGAGCTGAAAATATTAAATGGTCAATAAAATCCTAATACGCTACAAAAACTAAAACCTCATGGAGTAGCCATGTCTACGAATTAAATGGACAAACTAATATCGAAGTGCAAGTCAAAATTATTGAATGACATTTTGAAAAGATGCCACAATTAATTCCATCCCAATAATGCTGTGACATATATGTATCTCTATAAGACTATAATTGTAGAACTCTATAATTAATATAGCCTCTAATATTAATGCACTTATAACAAACTTTTACAACCATAGGAGAGCGACAATTCGGCAGAGAAGAGGAATTGTTAATAAATACGATGTAATTAGATGCTTCAAGTTATAAAATATGAATTGTGTTTTTATTTATCCTATATTAAGAAATATTTATACTGATGTACGATAGTTTAAATTAGGGTTTAGTTTTAATTAGATTTTTATTATTTCATTATGATTTTTAGTATTTTAGGATATTTAATATTTGTAGGATTTTTTTTCCTTTATATAATTTTTACTTGTTTTATAAGAAGTAGGGTCATCAAGTTATGTATAGTTTTGTTATCCCTTGTTATAATTCAATCAATCAATAAAAATATTTAAAAAAATTTCATATGGGAGTTCTTTGTCGTTGATTGGACATAACCAATAATTCTACACGTCAGACTTTCTTTTAATCTTTTTATCGTCATATATGCAAAATTGATCCTTCCAATTTCAAAGAGAAGGGGAAGATAAAGAGAAAAGGGGCATGTACCACGAGAGAACACAACAAATGCATCAGTGCAAATTTATAATATGGATTTAAATTGCATTAAAGAGGGTAGTGAAAGAGGGATTCTATTCTTTTGGGCTTGAGTTACGGTGTACTGGTTGTATCGGTGCAGCCGTTTTTAAAATTTTTGTAAATTTAGTATAAAAGTTATAAATCGTTGAATAAAAATCGTAAATGTGAAAAAAAAGTTGTAAATGAAAAATTGTATAACTATTTTCAATTTTTTGTAAATTAATGTAAAAGTTGTAAATCATTGTATAAAAGTTATAAATGTGAAAAATTATTCATTTACAACTATTTTTTTATATTTACGATTTTTATATAAGGATTTATAATTTTTATACTAAATTTATAAAAAATTTAAAAATAATTATATAATATAACCGATATATTGTAAGATGACCCCTCTATTTTTATTCTTTGAAATAAATATAAGTACAAAATTACTGTGACAAATCAAATCACTTGAACTGGGTGGTTGTTCAGTATCGCAAAGTACGAGTCGCTTGAATATTGTTTGAATTAATCTTATTTTCACTTCGTTTATACAATTTGATGATTAATAGGAAAGTGTCAATATAATGAAATACACGTGTCTGAACAGAATGACAGGGGCGGTTGATGATCATCCAAGCATTTTTAATAAAGGAGTCCAGGAAAACGACAGCAGCTAGCTAGCCCTTTTCTTTGTTGTAATGTAATGAGAGAGAGAGAGAGAGAGAGAGCACTTCTTGCAACGAGGGATCGTGGCCACTTTAAAAATCTCACGGTCCCTGATGGCCTCTTTATCACTTTTCCTAACTTTGTGTAATCGAAACAGGAAAGACTTAGCGCTTGCTGCCCCTTTAGAGGCAATTTTATGCTGCAACCCAACTTTAATGCCTTCTCTACCGCCATGAGGCAAATATCCTTCCAATCATAAATTCACAAATAAGTCCCTATTATATATGTTATGCCTAAATTATTCTTAATTTCACTTTGCAGGATTTAAGTAATACTATTATTTCTAAAATATTAAATTATCGTATCATCAAGTAAAAGAGAAATTATGATGAGCACTGATCTTAAGAAATGGTTTGAGGTTCCTTATGGTACTTATCATAGCTCCCCATGAATCTCTGCAAGTAGTCAACTGGTGTCATGGAAGTCATAAACTTACATTTTCTTATCTTTCTGATGCAAGCAGATGATGATGATGTGAAGTAAAGCCTTATTATTATTATTTCTTTTAGATACCCTTCTCTCTTAATACGTATTTTTTCTCAACCATTTTTTCTCAACCATTGTAAATATAGGTTAAATGATCATTAATTGATGTCTAGATTTAAATTAAAAAATTTAAGTTAAAGTATTCTACATACATATATATATATATGTATTTATTTATGTATGTAAATGTAGAGGGGTTGGGTCAGGAGTGATCATTTGGGATTGGGATGTAATTATCAAATATGTAAACATGTACAGTTATCTTTAAGCTTATTATTATTATTTTACCAAAATTTGGCAAGTATATGTAATTGTAGCAGAACACGAAGTGTTGAAAATTAAGGATTATGGAAAAATGCGTTGGAGGGAAAGAGAAGTATGTTTGTCGTTTCCTTTAAGTGAAACCACACTCACAGATTATATCTTAATAGTGGAACTACAAAAAGTACAGAAAGGAAAGAAACCAGAAAAGCTGTTGGATATCATTATCAGAGCCTTCAAAAGGAGTGGGTGAGAGAGCTGGCCAATTGGGTCATTTCTTTATCAGCCATGAGGCTAATCATAACGCATCACCAACAATCCTTATTAACAAGCCTTTAAAAAAAAAAAAAAAGTCATAACTAAGTGAGATAGAGAGATGACTAGATTCAATATATAAAGGGACTGTGTTTATGTCGTTGCATTTTTATGTCTTGTAGGGGCTGAGACTGAGATGACAAAAGATCTTTAATTTACCTTCTGTGAACAAAGTCTGCCTGCCAACTTGTGCAGAAGCATCAAACAGTTCTCATGAGGGTAAGATTGTATTCCCACTTATCACCCCTCATGTGACATCAATCCTTTTCACTCTCTTCCTCTTAAATCATATTCATATTCATTCTCGCTTCATATCAAGGACAAACTCCACTGCTTCCTGATTCAAGCTCACAAAATTCCATGGATTTCATTTTATATAAATTACTTCAATCTGCCGGGGACCAGGAATTATAAGTTTGTGCATACTTTTAAAATTTAAAAAAAAATAAATCTCTTTCAAGATGAGCATAAAAAAGTTGGGAGTAATTCTTCTTTTTGTTTTTTCAGCCTACATAGAGAAGCCAACCATCCAGCCTGGTTCATTTGCTTTGCTGAGATAAAGATAGATGCGTTAGTTACAACTTTGATTTTATAAAAATCAGATTTTGATTTTTGTTTGTATTTTCAGTGAGGGTTTTGGATTTAGTGGTGGTATTGGGGTATGCAATCCTGAGAATGCAATGTCAGAAATTTTTTAAGGATCAAAAACCTTGAACAGAGGTACCAGATTTCAGGGTGGTAGCAGTTGCAGATGAAGCAGAGCAGCAAGCAAGCAACAACAAAAGCTGAAGTGGAAGACCAAACCAAGATTTTACTATAAGAGAACTGTAAGAAAGGAAAAAACTTTTCCAAGAGAAAAATCTGAAAGTCTAGGAATCTGGATTTCCAAAAGGATGATCAGAACGCTCAGAGTCCTGGCCACCTTCTAGCACAAGAAACTCAGCGACAAAATCCAGGCATAAGCACCGCCCTTTTTCAACGTCTTCAACCTCAGCAAAACCAAACAGAATTAGGAGCCAATAGACAATTTCTGAATCAAACCACTGGAAGATATAGAGGAGGAATGGGAATGAAGAGCACAGAAGGAGAAATTGTTCAAGTCCAAGGAGGTCACATTGTTCGATCCACAGGGAGAAAAGATCGTCACAGCAAGGTGTACACTTCGAAAGGTCCCAGAGATCGCAGGGTCAGGTTGTCAGCCCACACAGCGATTCAATTCTATGATGTTCAAGACAGGCTAGGCTATGACCGACCCAGCAAAGCTGTAGACTGGCTTATCAAGAAGGCAAAGTCTGCCATTGACCAGCTTGCCGAGCTACCTCCATTGCACCTGAATGCTAGCAACAGCGCTGCCATGGAAACGGAGCCAAATATCGGCTCAAGTGAAATGGCAATACAAGAGCAATCAGAGTCATCAGGCTATAGCTTCCAGATCCAGAGGCAACTGGGTGATAACACAAACAATGATTCATCTTTCATTGCTCAGTCTTTGGACACTGATGCTATAGCGGATACTATAAAGTCTTTCTTCCCAACGAGCACCACAACTTCATCTATAAACTTTCAGAACTATCCAGCTGATATAATTTCAAGAAGTACGAACCCAGCTGAAGATCTTGGCCTATCACTTCACTCTTTCCAACAGCCTGCTCTAATTCATGGCCAGTCACGCGGAGATGCAACTCATACACCTTCAAGTGATCAAAACCTCTTTGCAGGCTCAGCTTCAGTGGGGTTTGAGCACAATTTCCAGCGAATGGTTGCTTGGAACAACGACACAAGCACGGAAAATAGAGGCGGTTTTGTGTTCAACTCGCCATCCATCTCACCACAACAAGCATTAGCATTTTCTCAGAGGGGACCCCTTCAGTCCAGTTTCACGCAATCAGTTCGCGCTTGGAATGATCTTCCTGTTGGCTCCACAGACCATCACAAAGCGCAGGAAATTCACCAGTCTTCAATTTTTGGCAGCCGATTTGTGTCTGATGGATTGCCAGGGTTTAACATTCCTGCTCGAATTCATGGTGAAGAGGAACACAGTGAGAGGCCATCCGCTTCTCCCAATTCTCACCATTAGTCCTTTCACAAGGTATCTATCAATCTTTAACGAATTTCTTTCTCCACATATTATGCTTATTTGAATGAGACAAAGACCATTTTTCGCATGATTGGTGTTTTTATCGGAAAGCAAAAACTTAATTTAGGATCCAAGTGATTACCATAAAAGATATAACATGAACTATGTCCATCAAACTCAAATGACAAAGATATTTATGATTTTGGGAATTTTTCTTGAGTGAAAGAAAATGTCTCCCAGACTCTGTTCTAAGTTCTGTCCTGAAGTGAGAATGCTATCCAAAAGTTTGCGAATTCCTTAACCTGATCATGTTCAGAGTTCAAGTTTATGGCTCTGTCTGTAGGAGTCACATTTATTACTTCTCTTCTACTAGCCTTTTAGTCTTATTATTGCTTGAATTCAAGCAGAATAGGATTTGTAATTTTTTCGGAAACTGAGGAGGAGATTCCATTTACATTTCAATTCAATCATTTCTCTTCTAGGATCAATTTGCTGCATATATGGCTATAATAGCCATTAAAGCTTCTCAAGTGCAATCTATTTTTCCACCCAAGCTGTCAATAATTGAATCAGACTTCGAACATAGGACAATATTTCTGAAGAGAAGCTTTGGGATCTGAATATGGTGAGCGAAATTTACAGAAATTTCTGCCCATAAACCTGTTAAGTTTTGCATGCTAAACTTCCTAATCAAAAACATTTTTTTTTAATGGTTGATTCATTGATTAAAACAACATGGTGTCTATTAAGAAAGTTAAATTGTTCAAATATAAGATGTCTCAATTATCAGAGCATCAACTATATTTTTGCATTTGGAAAATACATAACAAATTAATCATCCAGGCAATCTGTTAACAGTGAGTAAATGCTGCATGGGATTGAAATTGAGTGTTACTTCAAAAGTTATATATATGTAGCTCAAATCCGTGACAGAAACCGATTTGATAAAAAAAATCTAATTTATGAGCACTAGGTGAGATGCAAGAGCCTGCAAGGGAATGGAACAGGAAATGATCATGGAAACATTGCTGATTACCAGGAAACCAGAATTCCCCATGCAAGGACTGCATTTCTTCTATGTGTGAACATCAAATTGTACTTGTCCAGGTTAGCGAACTCCTCCCTAGCTGCTAAAGTTAAGAACCGGCAGACTAGAGGGAGGGTTAAAAATATTTATTGAAGATTCCATCTTCCACATCATTGATGGATATCAAATATGTAAATGAGAAAAATTAAGAAGCAGATGTATGTCTTCCATGGACCTTTCACCATCTAATCAAATGCATCTCATTAGAGGATGTTCTCAAACCTGAAGTTTCTTCTGCAGAGATATTGTAGTTATTTGCATCTTTTCGTTACCGTTTGCAGTTTTCAATTTTGATGGACACATCTAATGACCAACATCAAGTACTAATTGCAGTTGACCTGCCTTGTCCATTAATTTTATGTCCCATATCCGGACACTATTATTATTTTGGCTCATGCTGTAAAATGTAGCTGGCACATGGGCTCTGTAATTTCAGAGTCTCCTGACATTTCTTAATTGGGAAGCCATCACCTAAAAAGAGAAAGTGACAGAAATTACCATCACTTCAAAGAAGTTGATGTAGAACTAATAGATGCCGTTAAATACAATTTCCTGACATGTACGAGTATATGTTCAATTCACTTGTAAGCAAGGCCCCGTCACATGCAAGTATGTATTTAATGAATGATCTTGGATCCGAACACAGGCCCGTTTCAGTATGGAGAATTTTCAGTTTTTACACACAGCTCACTTATCAATCGAATAGATTTGTATGGAATAGTTTCACATGGAAGCAAGTTCAAGAAAGGATGATCAATGGTGTTTAATGATCAACCTGCAGATAGAATTTCTACGAGTTTTACCAAATTTTGACCATAAGTCACGCATCGTTTTGAATTCTTTGGTCTTTCATTGGAAACAAAGTATACTGGTCGACCAAATTGTAGAAAACCAAATGACCCCAAACGAATTTAGAACCTGAGATCTAGCTTAGTGGTAGACTTGAAGAAACGCGTGGAGTGGACAATTTGTTTACTAGACGAATATGTTTCTTAGTAAAAATGATTATGAGATTATCTAGGATGAACTTGCTGTCATCCAGAATCAAGTTATTGTTGCTCCGACTCAAAAGGGAGAACCCATCAAACACATTGCCATGAAAAATTCAAGCATGCCTATTGAGAAGATATTCCATAAGCTTAATGAGCTGCAATTCATTACCTCCCCTCAGATCCTCAAGGTTCAGAGAAATAAAATCTGGAACTAGAGCAGCAACTGATGTATTCCTGATGGACCATACTATAGCTTTAGTCTTCAATACTCCCCTTTCTTTTGCCAGAATTGGATTCATGTATTTCTTTATTAATCTCAATGACACCTTGTTGGGAACAGAAGCTTCTAATTTCGGATCATTAGCAAGTCCAGTTGGAGAGTTGAGTGGTTTCTCAATGAACCCTTTACTCGCATTCTCATTAAATTTGTCAACTCAAGAGACCCTACTACATATATTTATTTGACTTTCACCCATTATCTGTCACGTTTTTTTTTATCTCTTTCAGTTGTTTACTGTTGTTAATTGATCACTATTTAGTTGGAAACTTTTGTGTGAACGAGGATTATCGAAACATGGATCCATTTCTAGAAACTAGAAAGGAATTAGAGCTAGACTTTAGATGAATATTAGCTAATCCAATACTTCATGATGAGCTCAAAATCAAGTATATTTAACTAAGAAACATAAAACAAACCCTTTTGTCTTGAGTGAGCTGGATATTGTATTTATTTCATTTTCTCCCTTCTTTTCGTAACATAAAAGTTGTTTTAATTTTCTGCCCCCTGTTGTATAAAACATTAAAATGCTTTTGCTTTTCTTCCAAGTACTTATACTTCTTTCTTGAACTTGTAAAGACACATGCCCAAAATCTGAATCTTTAATCATAACTCTTTAACTCATTTCTACATGGCAATGTGAGAGTCCGAGTGTCTGACAAGCATGGAGCTCGAAAGTGGTAACCATGCACACACGTTTAAAGCAAATCCTGAAGCATCCGAAAGTGCTCCTGCATCCATAAATTAACTATCGATTCTCCACACACACACACATATATGTTGGGCTGCCCAGATGGCCTCTGGTGATAAATTGAAAGTTTTGCTAATGGAAACTTGTATTATGCCATCAATTTAAAAGCACTGCAATATTGTATGTCAGAATGCAAATATCCATTTTACATTTTATTGTAAAAAATTTAGAATAATGTTGTACGTAACGTGAAATAATGAACATGTTATGTATAAGATTTGAAAGTGTAATTTAGTAATGTCCTATATTATATGGAGGCTCCACGAGTCTAACCCACAAGACTTGCTTGATTGGTTAAGTGACCAATCATTTTATATATCCCCCAATCCAATGTGGGACTCAATAATCCCCTCTCAAATGAAACTCTCTCGATCGGTGGAGGCAGTGACTCCGGATACCACTTATAGAGGATCGAGGTGTTCAACCCAAAAGGTCCCCCCACCCCCCAAAAAAAAAAAATTATGTGGGACTCAACATATTATATCAGTGTCCACGTCCATGAGAAAATGTTCAAAGCAGTACTATATATACTGTGTAGAGACATAGACGTTCCTGCATGTTTGTTATTATTCAGATTTAAAAGCTTTATGCAATTAGTTTAGAGAATTTTTCTTCAGGTTTTGAAGATTTTTATGGATTTGGTTAGATCAATTTCTACGAGTTTAAGTGAAAATTAGGTATATATCGCTTCTATGTATACTTGAAATTGGATTAATTGACCAATATTAAAATGATTTGTGATATATATAATTGGGTTTTATAATAAAGTATAATTGATAAACTAGATCAGTTTGAACATAAATGAGAAAATTCCGGCGACTGATAGATATAATAACTTAGAAAATGTGAAATTCGAAAGTATTATTGGGGAGGAATAAAAATTCATAAAGTCATTGTTTTGAATGAAAAGGTTTAAAACAATGGAAGTCACATTTCACATGTAAAAGATCAAAGTTCAACGATATCATTGTCTTAGCTAGCCCGTGGAGCAACTCCAATTCAATTGTCATCCTTAGACTTTAGAATTTCCTTTCGATATGAATATATCGAAAGTTATATCATTGAAACTATTTAACCAGCAAAGTCTGCCGTATTGACTCCAATCCTCATCCACCTTCAATTTTCTGCGACATGGTTTTCAAGTCAATTCCAATATTTAAGGCATTATAGGCAGACACACCAAAAAAAAAAAAACCCATTTTTCCGTTATGTTTTTATTATGTATAACTTCATTTTATTATAATTAGTCCAAATGGGTGAATATTAGTATAATATAAAATCATGATGAATAGTATTTTACGTCTTTTATATTTTAATTTGTATCTCTAGCAAGCGATATCTTTTCTATTTAAGATTATAATATGAAATATGTACTAATTAATATAATAAATGACGTTAATGCTAATTAATGTGTAAAATAAAGTTTCTGTAATTACGAAAATATATAGATATCACGTCATGCATGGAAGTTGAGGAGTGAAATTTTGACATTGAAAGAATGGAAGCTTAATTAGAAATGGAAAATGTGAAGTTTAATTTATGTATAGGCATTCTTTTTTTTGTGTTTTTTTATAAATAGTTTTGTTTGGGGTCTTCAATTAATTAATTAAGAGATTAACCATTTATAAGACAATATTTTTATTTCAGATAACAAAGATATACCTTTAGTGGGTTTGGTTTTATCTAATTAACAAAGGAAAGGAAAATTTTAATTTGAGTGAGCTAACCACTTGTAACAAAAACTAAAAACAACAAAAGAAACAAAAAGTGCGAACCGCTTGATTTAACATCGTATATTTCTTTGTTTTAAAATATAAAATTTTTTTTTATAAAATATGTTTGGTTTGGATATCAAAAATATACTAAAAAGAAAGCTTATAAAGAAAGTGTATCTATTTTTAAAATTAATTTCCATATTATAAATTAAAATGCCTTGACTTTCGTTATTATTTTTTCCTGCTTATTTAAGGAGTTTTAGGGAGGGAGATAGTGTTCTACGATATCTGACGGGTACGTCTAACAGTGTCTGATAGTTTTTGACACTCAACAGAGAATTATGATGTATAAATTTTTAAGTATAGTACCATTTTTGCAGTCCGCACATAAACTTGGGGTAGTTTCAATTTTTCCAAAATAATTAGTGAAAGTGTATCCCAATATTCCACGTGAAACTGTTCACTTCTTCTATGCCTAGATGTTAGGAAAGCTTATTGAGGTAAAAAGTTCATGGAAGAGTTTGCGAAAATATAAATTTTAATTAAAAAAATGTATAAACTCAAACACAATTTAATTCAGGAATGACAATTTGACCTGCCGGGTCCGGGACCCCGGTGTGCTCCTCACCACCCCAAAACTAGTTTGGGGCGGCCAGCTGGGCCGGATCCGAGTTTGGGTCCAACCCCTTCTACTCGTTAAGCTTCCTCGCCCCCCAAGATATAGGGGTGTATTTGTAAAGTTTTAAAATTTTAGGATTGTTTAGTAGTTTTTAAGATTATATTTGTTAAACTTTTCATATATGTGAATTCTTCAAATTTTACAAACAATATAAATACTTTGACAAAAGTCACATTTCAATTAATAATTAACATCTTTTAGTATATTAACATCAATTTAGTCATGTTATAATGACAAAATAAAATATTTGTATTTTGTAGTAATTAAATTTGTATAATATATATTATATACAATCTTGATATAGATTATTAAGTCCTAATTAAATTATTGCAATATTAATAAGATCATTTCCAAAATGTATACCTTTAATATAATCAATATATTATTTTCTAAATATGTAAATATAACTATGATAAGAACAATCTTATAACCTTAAATATATGATTTATTATAATTTAAATTAATTAATTGAATTATTAATGTTTCATAAATATATATAATGTTAATTAATTGGTATATATCAATCATATTATTATTATTATTATTAGATTGAAATTAAATTAACATGCTATTAGAAAATTATTTAATTGTATTATCAACTATTTAAGAAATGATTAATTAACTAGTTTATAAGTAATAATACACGTCTAACATTATTTCTAATAGAGTATGTAATATTATTACTAATTAAATCAAATGGTAATTAATGGTCACTATTTTTTTTAGATGATATAACTAATTTATATAATTACCATTTAGCTTGCATAATGCCAATAAAAATGAAAACTTACATAAACTTTATGGATAATAGATTTTTTTATATAATATAAATTAACTTTAGTTTTTTTAAGTTTAAATACAATCACCATTTAGATTATACAATGCAAATATAAATGAAAATTTATACAAAGATTTTTTTAATCTAATATAAATTAACTTTTCTTTTTTATTTTTTTACTTTTAATGATTGTCGAATAATTAGATTTGTTATGAAATATTTTAGGACATATATCATGTGTATATGTAGTTCATTTTATATTAAGAATAAATTATATTTATTTTATTTTAAATTTTTATGGATGTATGTATTTTTTTAATGAAATAGATTGAATATAAATTTTTTATAATTTTTAAATAATGATTATAAATATATTTATATTTTAAATAAAATAATTTAATAAAATTTAAATTAGACAGGGTGGAGCGGGGCGGGTCTGAGTCTTCTCTTTAAAATTTTGCCCTGCCCCACCCCGCCCCGCCCCGCCCCGCCCCGCGATGCAGGAAAAAATTCATTGGAGCGGGGATGGGTACCTGCCGCCTCAGTCCCGCTCCGTCCCATTGCCAACCCTAGTTTAATTTAACGGAGAAGCACAACTTTTGAGCTTTTTCTTCAAGGAATTTATAAAAGACTTCTTTTCCTCTCTTTCAATCATTCTAATCTCCTATGAAATTATAATTAAATAATACAAACGAATATTAAAAAGACACTTTTTTTTCCATTGAAAATCTCCTTTTGGCAGAAAAAAAAGGCATAATGCATAAGGTTAATTTATGTTTACATATAACTGCTAATTTTGTGTAAAGCACAACACATTTTTATGAATCAAATAATAACAATAAGAGAAAAATGCATCGATTGTGGTAACCAAAATGTGCCACTTTCCCATATCATTTCACACAAAAATGGTAACATAACATGTTGGCTTAAGAAAAAGTTAGGAAATAGATTATATATGAGGTTGTTTATATAATAATATGTTAATTTTTGTTTGGATATGTAACAATCGTCATGCCTCAATGAAGGATTGTTAAAATAATTAATTTCGGTAAGAATCATGTGCTTTTCTACCTCCCATGGCCATGCCTAGCCCAAGTAATTTATTTCATATGTCTACCGGGCCCTCATGGTAGACTTTCTTCACCTCCTTATCTACATTTCCTCCGCTTACCATCTTGCTGCAATAGAAATAAATCAATTTTTTCATAAATTTTATTAATTTTTTTTATATTTGAATCTTTTAAATAACAAATTATTGTTTTGCTTTTTTTTTTCTTATGCAAGTTATTTTATAAATTTTCACTAAAAATTTAACTTCTTAGATAATATTATCTACCAATCTTTATAAGTTCACACTCAAGATTCGATATATTTTTAAATGTATTTAATGCAGTATCATGGTATTAGGGTTAGATTATAAGGACTCACAAAAAATTCTGTACAAATCCATTTAAAAAAGCACTTCGATGAATATGTCACTGCTTGCGGATTTACTTATTTTGTCATATTTTTCTATGAAATTAAGTGCAAGTATATTAAATTGGTACCGGTTATATGTAGTTATTATTTTTAAAGTAACAAAAATAAGATAATGTGAATCTAATTTTTCAAATTTGAATAATAAAAATACATTTAAAATATGGATATGAAAAGTATTTTTAATTATGGATTTATATAACTCAACAGTACTCCACACCATCTTCATGTTGAAGATAAGAATGCCATAACCTCCAAAATTGTTTAGTCTTAATTATGATTCATCATTAGTGATTTAATATAATTACCATATATATATATATAAACAAGAACAATTAAAGCCTATGATCTGGATTCCAAATTAAAATCGACAGATTAAGAAATGGTGTTAAAATTAAATAGAAGTTAATACAAGGACGTCCTTAACAATATTAATTTTCTTATTGCGACTCCATATACCAGTCTCATGCTTTTAATTGGGTTTGAAATTCTCGTCTGGTTTTGTTTGTTAAAAGTAAAAGGTTGTGAAAAAATTAAAAGAAAATTCAAGAAGAAAACGGAACGGAGGCCAAAAGAAAGTCAACATTCAACAGTCAACAGCTTCTTCCATTTCCATCTACGTAATATTTACATTGTTTAATTTTCTTATAAAATTTCCTTTCAAGAAACCCAATTGCCCACGCTATTCACAAAGTCGCATTTACAAAACAAAATCAATAAATAAAACCTTGTGTTTCTATATTCTCTCCCATATTATTCTCAGACACCACAGCCCCTCTCTCCTCCTCCATTCCCTCCGCCATGGGTGACGACGACCGAGAACCCTTCTTCACCCACAGGAACCCTTATGATCTCAACAGCAAGATCATGCTCACTGCCATCGTTTCTCTATCTTTTGTTGTGGTACTAGTGATCGTGCTCCACGTCTACGCAAGATGTGTGCTCAGACGCCAAGCGAGGCGCCGCGCTGTCATTCGTGGCCTGGACCTAACCGTGACTCACGCTCACTCCACTGAGCAGCCACCCAAGAGAGGGCTCGATCCTTTGGTCATCGCTGCCTTGCCCACCTTTGTTTTCAAACAAAAGGAGAACCCGGAAGAAGATGATGCCACGATTCTTGAGTGCGCAGTTTGCTTAAGCAATCTTGAGAATCAAGAGATGGCCAGACTTTTGCCAAATTGCAAGCACACTTTCCATGCAGACTGCATAGACAAGTGGCTAGGCTCACATTCCACGTGTCCCATCTGCCGCACCCAGGCCGAGCCACGGCTGCAGCCTGAGCCCCGTGAGGGTCCAAGTCCCACCACAACCACTACTACAGTTGCAACCCCCACAGCTCCACTGCTAGTGCCGGAACGTGTGGATTCCACAATGGCATGCCAGGAAGGGACATCGAATATTAGTGGAGTTGAATGTTCGGCCAAAGTTGTTGGTTCCAGCTCCCGATTGAGCTCTTTCAGGAGAATTCTGAGCAGGGAAAGATCGTCAAGAAGACTAAACCATCAATCTTGTTCATCGCAATTAGAAGATCATGATATAGTAGATTTGGAGAGACAGTGATAAATTATCGGTAAAGGCTTGAAGTAATTATTAATTTCTACAGTTGATTTTTCACAAGTTTAATTATGTAATATTCATGTTTTTTAAATTTTCTTGCTATCGTTATACTTCACGGATTTTTATAAATCTAGTACATAATACAGATGATATCATACAAAAAAAATACATATATAGCTCCATTTGGGGCACAGAGAGATGGTGAATCATCAAAATTAATTAAAGGGTATTTCTTGTTCTATTGTTAATTAGTTGTTATTTTTTGTGTATGATTTTCAAACTTTTTGATCGTATCATATAATATTTGTTTTTCATTAGTCTAAAGAGAACTTTAATGATTGGTAACCTAAGTAAATATAATTATCTGACATGGGCATTAGGTGCCCTCCATGTGAACGAAACTCATAATTGAACCATATCTTCATTAGGCATTGACCTGGTTAATGTATCTTCGATTTCCATATCTCAAAATTCAACTTTTTCATAACCAATTTCATGGGATTCACTTTGATATGCTCCATAAAAAATGAGAAATGGAATCGAAACTCATCACCGCTTATGTCTTCTCAACTATATTGTGCATGATGTTAAGGCAATGGTTTCTCATCTGATCACTTGACAAGACATCATCCAATGCTACCTAGTATTCGTGATTGACCCAGAAATAGATAAAGCAAAAACAAACGAGAATCAATTAGATTAACCTTCTGACAGATTGTAATTATTGTTTTAATTTATTTCTACTGTTCAAAAACAAAACAGAGTAGTTAAAGACGGAAAAAACCTAACCAAGGAATGAGTCTTCTAATCTGACTAACAAACCAGAAGCTAAATTTTATTATTTTATTACTGATTCTTAAAAACTACACTGAAATTTGGTTGGCCCAACATGTGTAAGGACAATTTAATTATCACAAACCGTCCACTTTTTTAGGTGGAACTTGACCACAAAGCATCGTTGCTTATATGCCATATACATCTTAATGTAAAGTTTGACTAATTGGGATTATCATTTGAAATTAAAATTGTAACACTTTTATGTAAAGTCTCTCTATCAGTAGTAATAGCCAATTTATTGCGACGATTTCAAGCTGTTGGGAAATCGGACCATCTCCCAAAAATGAGAAACTATAAAAAATGCATTCATCTTCTCCATTTTTTATGATATTTCAATACTTTTTTTAATGCAAATTAGAATTGCTAGAAGGCCACATTTTGTCCACCACTTGGGCTCTTTTTCTCGATCCCTGACATCATTGTTTGACTCCAGATGAATCTCGATTTGATCCGGATTCAACTACTGGTATTGACTACTCTTCCAAACTTCAGAGTCGGTTATGTTTATAAATAATAAATCAAACAATTTGGTTCAAATTTTAGTTAAATTTAAATATCATTTTAAGACAAGTTTTGTTGAGTAAGATTGAGAAAATCATAAGTAAACCGTAGAATAACAAAAAAAACAATTCTTACTTAAAAGAAATAAACGAAAACTAAAAGTTCAAAGATATGAAAAAATATATATATATATATATATATATATTTCACCAGGGTTGTTTCCTTTGCAACATTGGAGTCCTAATCAAGTCATTTTCTTTCGTGACATTAAATTCAAAAGAAATAATACTTAGAAAATGTCATCAACTAAGCATTCTCCAATATAGGAATGTCTTCAAGCTAAAAGAATAACAATAAATAAATGGGATCAACTAAGTATTTTCTAATATAGAATGTAAACAAACACCTTTTTATATAGATATCCTATCCCCTTTTTCGATTCATCCAAAAGGTAGGATGAGATCCCAATTTTCTACCGGATTCCTTGTTCTATTTTGTTTTGTCTCATTTGACTATGTAATTTAATTTGTTGGACTTCAATTCGTACCTAAAGAAAGCTAAGATGAAAATTTAAAGAGTTTGTGAAAAGATTCCAAAGAATTGATCAGAACTGGTGTGCGTCAACCCCAAAGCTATAAAGATTATTGCTATCCTTAATTCAACTTTTAGGGTTTATTGTTATTAATTTTTAAGGACAATTCAGCCGATATTTTAAGGTTTGAGTCAATTAAATTAGGTTCAAGATTTTTAAAACTAATGTTTCGATCATATTTAATATGTGTACATAGTTTTAGGGATGTTAATGTTAAATTTATTTTAAATATGAAGATTAAATTTTAGTTTCATAGTCTTTGAATCTAAATCTAGTCAAAAGCTTAAAAGCATCTGCGAATGAATGTCCCTTTGTGTGTAATGGGCGAGAATTGGACTGGACCAACATGAAAGCTCAAAAGGAAAAGAAAAGTGATTCGGAGATGTTTCAATATGATGTGTTGCTCCGCACAAGTTCAAAAGTTAAGCAACGGGCCAGCTGCAAAATACAAAGGTGATCAAGCAGGACTGTATCTTGAAATTTCTCCATTCACAAAGCCCACTTGGTAGGATCTTTTGCTCCTTTAGACTTTAGCTACTCCTTTTGTGGGTTTATTTTGTCTCCGAAGAGTGAAGACCCAACTAGCCTCCCGCCGCACTCGCATAAAAGGACTTTTTAAGTTAAAACTGTTCCTTACATTTCATCCTGAATTAGAGAAGGGTTTCATCAAGTGATCATTAAATTGAATTGAAAAACAAAATAAAATTGAAAACAGAACAAAAAGCATAAAGGGGCAGAGAAACACAGATTCTACCTTAGAAATCAACTCAATATCAATAATATGCCTTGTGATTCATGTGGTTGGAGTTGCCAGTAGGATTGTTCGGTAATTATCATGAAAACAATAACAACGAAAGACAAGACTTAGCAGGCTTTAAATTGGTCTCAATGACCTTCCATAGCTCAAGTTGAACTAAAACCCCACAAAATGAGAAATAACAACATATATTAATAAATACAATTAAAGATACTAGCAATTTCACAAAAATATTCACTAAACTATTCCAATACAATAATGAACACCGATCCTAAACCCTAAATATATAATAATCTCAACAAAAGGCTTTGCCTTGTCTTCAACACTTCCACTGATCTCTTGCATTAAAAAAAAAAAATGAATACATTGCACTAGTTTACTCAAATTATACGCGTAAACACAAAGAACAAATGAATGATAATGAAGAACCAAAACGATGTGCCAGCAATCTGACTGCAGCCACTAAAATCTGCACTATCTGACCCCATTCCCACTGCTGATGTTGAACCTGAAATGCTCGCATTGTTCGCTGTCGAGCTGCATCATTCAAGAATCAAGATAAAACACATCTCACAATCTAATCACCAACTCAACATAAATTGCACAAAAGGGTTTTAAATATATACTCTAACCCTCTACAATTTCAAGCTCAATACATCATTAACTGAGGATTATATTATGGACTTTAATTTATTTCAAAACAGATAATATTTATCAAAGGATGCCCTTTTCCAGTTTGGCAGTTTCCGCATCGATCAAAATGGAAGTTACTTGCTTTCTAGCCTTGTATATTTCAACACAAATCTACAAGTAGTTTTCGACAAACATTTCTGGGATCTAGTAAATCAGATATTCAACTCACAACAGTTACTAAGTAAGTAAGGAGACAAAAATTGAGCCTTTAATGTACTTTCAAAGCAATTACCTTGAGGGGAATTTGCAGTCACCATGACCTGAGATCAAAACATACAAATAAATCAACGATTATCCAAGAAGGGTCATGATCAGTAAACAAATCTAACATAATTTAACAAAAACTTCATTGCTCTTCACATCTAAAAATGCATTAAAAAGAAAAGAACAAAAGTTTCTGTTACTGAGTACTGACTAGGGTTCAAAGAAGTAACAGCGGCAGAGTTATCGAAGTTGCAGCTATCATCAGTCATGCCATGCTTCAAGTAATAATCATTGAAAGCATATGAGGCCATTTTCTGAATGTCACTGGGATCATAGCAGGGTCCCCCTTGCTGAATTGGGCTGCAGTCGGATCCCCCTTGTCCGCAGGCCCAGTCCAGCGCGCCCTGCAGGGCCGCGTCCTCCGCGTTATTCTTCGCCACGCACCACAGCTGTGTGGACACCACCACTCCGCCGTTCTGGGCGCTAACGACTAACAACAACGCGTGGCAAATGAGTGGCAGGAGCAGAAAGTAAGTGAAGTTGACTGACAAAGACATGTTATAAGAGGGCAAAAGACAGTGAATGTGATCCCTTTGAGGTTGTCTTGAAGAGCTAGCAGATAAAGAGATTGGATTTCGTTTGGTTTGGTTTGGTTTGGTTTTATTGGGTAGGGAGTTGGGGGATTGATGCAAGGTGACCGTTAGTGTTTTGAGAAGAGTAAAGAAGATCTAGGAGAGAGTGGGTTGTGTTGTGCTTGTGAGAGAGAAGAAGAGTAAAGGCCACAGCTTGGTTTCAATGTGTATTTGTCGTTTTATCTGTTGCTGACTTGCCAGTGCCATCCTCGTCAGTTATTTTATTATTATTTATTTCAGGTGCAGGAATACAACGTATTCCTTCGTTTATTAATTAACGATAAATTATTAATTAACAAATGGTAAGAGAGATAAAAACAAGTATAATGAGAGTCTTCATTAGTAGTCAACGAAGTCAATGAAATAACTATCATCTTACTGTATGAGGTAAGAGTCATTATAAGATTGCTTTTGATATTTGGATATTCTTGTGCCTTTCTGCTGCTAACTCGTTCATTTCTAGCTAGTTAGATGCACATGGGCAATGCGAGGTGAATAATTGATACGCAATGAATTCCCTTGAAACAAATCGGACATTTCTCATAATAATTGAATTGAAAACGAATCATTGATTGTCTTGGACTGGATAATTGAATACAAATAGTGATAGGCTAGGAGCCGTAATAGTTTGCTCAAGCAATTTCCTCAAAGCTGCTGGGCTTACCCCACCACAACAACATAGCCTTTGTGGACAAGCTAAATAATATGGTGGACCTCTAAGACAGAACTTAGAAGCTCGAATTTTATGTGATTTATCTACGAAATTCTTAGAGCAAACAACCATAATCAAACATATGATAAAAACACTCTATAAGCCTGAAATTTAGTCGTCTCTCAAGTGAACCGAAGCATGGATGTATTGAAGCTTTATTTGGCTTCTTCGTAAACCGTTGTGGCCCTAGGACCATCCAAGAACATAGTCAAGAACATAAACCAGGAGCAGAGATAATGGGTAAAGCGCGTAGGCCACCAAGCACAACCAAAGAGGCAAGGTGGTGCGGAAACTGGCAATTAAGCCCGTCACAATGCAAGCAAGTAGAATTATTAATACTTCGGCTGAAAAGTTCCATGTCAACTGGCGAAAGTAAACAAGACCCAGAAAGACTGCCAGGGAAAGAATGTTACTCATGGTAACAGACCCATATATCTGCAACAAAAAAGTTCACAATGATTAGGAGCACATTTTTGTAAATCATACCTAACCATTGGTTAAATAATCGTTAGTTTACTCAAGGTTCAAGCTGTGAAACACTAGAGGTTTGGTATGTATTAGCCTTATAATGCATCTAACAACAATACATATTTCGTGGTTGAGTAATGAATACATCCCCAATTTATATCTAAAATCATGAATCTTAAATAACGTGACATTAATTTGGAGATATCACGTCATTTATATATCATTTTCGCTTTATAATCATTGATTAATACACATCATTTAGAATCCAAATTTGTTACGATAAAAAGGGATCGATGCAAACCTCCGAGTATGTTAAGGATGCCGTTTTTGACTTCTTGCGGCTGGCGAAAGTTAGAGTTGACACTATCTCACTGGAGGTAGCAAATGGCAGAATAATGAAGGAGACGAAGAAGGAAGGAATGCTTGAAGCAGTTGAGAAGTTGTCGACAGCATCTACCAGAGGATCAGAGCCCACAGCAGCAATAATAGTTCCCAAAAGTAGCATCAACACTGCTTTGGATGCATTCCATTTGGGGTTCTCAATTTTCTGCGCTTCATCATCCTCATCACCCAAAAGATCGTACTGTTGAGTTGCTCGCTGTATATGCATTGCATCGATTTATGCTTCATGCAAAGAGACAGAACCCAAGGAGAAACCTTATATGAAACACATTAAAAACATATATACCTGTTGAAATCTATTCAAAAGTAGTCTTGGCGTCAGGGGGATGCCATGGCCGGAACGCTTAGCCTTTTTAAGCCATTTTGAGATTGCTGCCACAAACTCTTGCTCATTGATATAGGAATCTTTAGATTTATCAAAATCTTTCATAATATTTTCAACAGCATCGTCGATGTTCGTATCTACCTCTTCAAATTGTAATCCTATTACCAGAGCCCGTAATTCGTTGGCTGATAGGCTTCCATCGAGTTTTCATCAACTGTGTTAAATAACCTGTCATGCATTTGAAGGTAGAGAGTACCAAATTAGGCTGTTGATGGTTTAGTAAATGATCATGAACGGACTCAATTTAATTGAATTGTCTTGTGTGATGATAGTATAATTAGATAAAAAGTAAATGATTTGGTTGAAATTGAAGTGAAGGCCCACTTTCTTATGACAGCTTCATTAGGTTCACCATCTTCTGTAAAGAGTCCTCCTAGTGCACGAGAGTTCAAACGTTTTAAAATTCCGGACATTACATGTTTATGCCTTATATAATCAATTCTTCTCTCTTGGATGAACGGCTGGAGTACCTGCATCAACATTAATTTGAAGGAAAATTTTCTGGATCATTCTGGAGTACAAGCCAAGATCTTATAAGATTTGTTACAGAGATATAGCAAGGTGGGACCTCTAGGATCATTCTGCTTTAATTACCTGATAGAGGCAATAGGCAATCACTAAAGAAATGGAGACAATTAATGAAATCAGGACTGCTAGACGACTAGTAGAACTTGGGAGGAATATTTGTTGTAACTCGACTATTAAGAATGGAATAACAGATACAAGCATTATCATTGCAGCATAGCTTGTCCAAATATCAGTGCTCACCCCAGATCCTGCAAATATAAGCAGCATGCATAAGCATAATGTTATTGAACATAAAAGTCTCAGCATTAAAAATACTTCATTAAGAAGCAAGAAAATGACTGAATTTTTGTGTTGAGAATCTCCGACCACCGAATTTTGAGTATATAAGTTAACCAGCAAATACATGTCCCAAAAGTATGCACATACATAGAGATTAGCAGATTATATTAGCATAAAATAGTTTAGGATACACATGCCACAACCTACAGACTTGGTGAAAACATGGAGGTATACCAGTTAGGCTAAATCTTTTTGTATCCTTTAAATCAATTGCAGTGGAACCCTCAATGTCACACTTGCCGACTATGAGACACGAGCCCCACAAAACAGTCAGAAGCAAAACAGTTGATCCAGCCATCAAGCCCATCCCAACGGACACTTGACTCTGAGCAGTTTCTTTGCTCCCAGATAGTCCAGATGCTACAAAAACCCCAGAAAGTATATAAGCATAACTCTATGAGGCACTGATTAGGTACGTACTACAACTAGAAAGTTAAAACTAACTGGGTATAGAACTAGTGACTGAAGTAATTAAACAGAAGATACAACAGGAAAACGAAACTCAAACCAAAACTTATATCTGTTTCACCATATCTTCTGTTCTTTGAGATAAAATGCAAGTTTTATATAGTATGAGGGGCACGGCACCCAAAAATCCCTCTCCATGAAACTCAAAGAAGGTGACATGAATTTTTCCGTATTCATAAAATCTTAATCTTTGAACAGAAACTATGTTTCTAAGAAGCCCAAATGGTTGGAAATTTTTAATTACTAATTAAAAACTTATAAGGGTCATAATCTGATGAAGTTCTTGTTCTTTCTCCTGAGGCAAGGAGCAAATTCAATCTTGAACTGTAAATATGATATTTAGTACTAATAGTCATAAAATTAGTTAAGAGAAGGAATAGAAGTACAGCAATTGAATTGTGTAAAAATCATGAAGTGCATTGCAGAGTTGGATCAGGTAAAGCAGACTAGCTAGTGCTGCAGCAAGTCAGTTACAGGCTCATATTACCAAGTAAAAGCATGCCAAATCAAGCCTGGACGGTTGAAAATATGAAATATTATTTTATCGTTAGTGTTGGAATATTCTAGGAAAAAATTTAAGTCAAATGAAACAGAGAAGCGTAAAACATGGAAGCAAGGGTGGCATATGGATTTATATATATATATATATATATATATATTATAGATTAGATGTGAAATACAGCTGGACTGGATGAGACTTGCGATGTGCGTAATTGATCTGGAAAGCAACCAAAATATTAGGAAGATCTCCATTAAGATAATTGTTTCTTTAGCTAGAATTACGATCTCTATTAGAGCAATAACAGTCAACCATCTGGGTACTGGACCAACGATCAGGAAGAAAGGAAGATCACATTCAGTTTGAAGGAAGAAATAAAAAGCAACTTAATTAAAATTTTGAAAAATGGATTCGAAGCTCACCAAGGATGATTGCTGCATCAGGAACAGCGCCCAAAACAGGCAAGAATAAACCACCAATAATGCCAGGACCTAGAATCTGAAGCAAAATCTCACTCCCAGCGGACAGCAACTTGGCAGCCAGGAACATCAAGTAACTATACACAAGAATAAGGTAAATATTGCCCAGGACAGACGTGGTGCACGGCAAAAATCCATAGGTTTGGTCACAGGTATCTGATGATATGAAGCTGCTAAGATGGTCAAACACTGGTTGCAGGCCTTCGTTGATTCCATCAGAAAGCATTACAAAGGATAAGTTGGTAATAGGACGACTCTGTGCTGGGCCGGTCAGAGCTAGATAAAAGATGGGTAAGAGAATGAAGGCAAGCTTCTTTGCCATGTTTTTTCCGCCTTTGCTGCATAAAGATCTGATGCTTCATATATATATATAGTTGAGGCTGGAAGTTCAGAAACCTTACTTGTAAGAGTTGAGAAAGATCAGCATGTGATTGAATACATCAATAAGAGTTGGGGAAAATTCAAGTCAAACTAAGAAAACTTAGAAAAGTGGATATAATATAAACGGAAACCAATTTGAGAATAGAATAACAAAAATATGGAGTTTTTATCAAGGAGTTGGTGAAGACTGAACTGTTTAGAAGAATGCTTCTTGCACAATAATCTAAAAGGTTTGTCAATTAACTAACAATTTTAATATTAAGGAAATTTAAAAAAAATGACAAACGTTTTTTTAGGAAATGAAGTTTTAATCTTGAAAAAGCTATTAATATTAACTTCCCACAAATTAAGATCTAGGAAAACTAAAACTATTACATATTTACATTGTACCTGTAAGAAAAGCATAGAGCTAGGAGAGCAATGTATGCATAAAAGCAGTTGGCGGGCTATAGATCACAATTGCAAAACCGAAATTTTGTTATGCGTTAAGATTAACATCAGTTGCTGTTAAGTATCATTATCACACATGCATCATCATGTGGCCACAAGTTAATGAATTAGAAGGATCTTATTATTTTTTCCTTCCGACGTATAAGTTTCCATTAAATATGTAAGAAATATGAGCAGTCAGTTGTTAAACAATACTGGTTAGTGGGTAGACGTAGTGGAACCTCGTAGACTCACGACTGAAAAAACTTAATCATTTGCCCATTAATAAATTCAAGTTGGCAGGAAGGAAAGATTATGATATGACTAGTTGTACTTGGGTGTGTATATCTGTAATGCTCCTTTGACTCGTTCATGCATCACTGCAAGAGAGGAAGGCTTCTTCTTGTTGTTCTTGAGGGTAATCTTGATCAACTCTCTGCCTGGCTGGGGTGCAAACATCACATCAGTGATCTGTGGATTCCGTGGGACGGATCCTTTTTGGATCAAACTATATAATTTATTTATTATTATTTTTTGTGTACACAAATTTCCGTTCGGTACATTTGTGTGTATACTCGTCATCAAATGGTTAATAAATATTTGAAGTGGTTGATGATGTTTGGGTGGTGACGGGGTGTTGTGAACTTGTGACTGACTCTTAATATGAATATGGAATGAAAAGTGACTCTTTATCTCAAATTTACATCGGAAGAAACATGATAGGAATCTGAATTTCGAACACAAAAATCCGACTGCCCTTGTTGTCCCTGGAATATGACTTATAGTCAATGATTTTTTTCCGACGTGGCAGATGTTAACTGGTTATCACGTGTGATGGCAGAGAATCTAAAATGCCACGATTGGTTGCTGTTGGCCCCCTCCATCCAATAAACGTCCACCAACTCAGCCAAAAAGTCACAGAAAGCGCCACTGATTGGTAGGGTGCAGCAAGGAGACATAGCGAGCCATAACTATACCTTTACGTTTCCCTTCGAAGGCCGCTGCAACAAACAAGCCTCAGTCTCATCACTATAGATAATCACCATTGCCATTCCCATGGTCGTCGATTCTCCGGAGCATCGACGCCGAAACACAACCCGACAAACCCAAAACATGACCACTCAGAACGACGAACCGCCAGAACAACGATCACAATCACAATCGCCTAAAACCCTAACCCGAGAAACCCCAAATTCCCAAAACGTACAACAAGAGCAGCACCCTGAAGAAGATCACGAGCAAGACGATCTCGAGATGCTTTCACCCCTCTCTCAATCCATCCCAAATCGACCCGCCACCACCTCAGTGTACACGCGTCGTCCCAACAAACGCAGGAAGCTGGCCCCACAGCAGAAAAAACGCGTGCAACAGGAGAAGAAATCCATGAAAAGGCTTGAATTGCTTAAGCAAGAGCTAAAGCCCATCCCGTTCACGCCGTTCAAGAAGCTAGATTTCTCTCGCCACGAATCTCTGCTCAAACGGATCGGCTTATGGGATTTCGTTCATCTGGAGTTTGATCCCGACATACGCACGGATCTCATCGTGCAATTGATCGCCAATTATTGCCCTAGCGCCCGTGGCAGCTACGTCAATGGTGCGAAAATCCGCGTGAACCGTGCGGATTTGGCCCGTGCGTTGAATTTGTCGGTTAGGAAAGATAAGGTTGCGTCGGATGGGTCTGGGGAGGTGCCTCAGAAGGCATCGGAGGAGTCGATACAGTTCGTGGAGGAGATAGTGTCGAATTGGATGCTTTTGCACGATGATACGTGGATGACGCCTTCGGATGTGTTGAATTGGATGAAATTGATCAAAGAAGGAAACTTTGACAACGTGGATTGGGCTAGCTTGATTTGGTTTATGATGGAGAAAGAGTTGACGGCCCCTCAGTTGAGCCATTGTTATTACGCCTCGCATATGCAGTGTTTGATCAAAAACCAAAAAGAGGGAATGTTGAGAGAAGAGGTCAAACAGGAAGAGGAAGATGACGTTCATGGGGATGTGCAAATGCTTGATGCTGTTGAAGATAGTAAAAAAGCATTTGCACTTGATGCTGTTGAAGATACTAAAAAAGCTGTGCAAATGCTTCATGCTGTCGAAGAAAGCAAGAAAGCGGTGCAAGTGCTTGATGCTGTTGAAGATAGTATGAAAGCCATGCAATTTCTTGATGCTGTTGAAGATAGTCAGAAAGCTGTGAGTGTGCTTGATGTTTTTGAAGATAGTAAAAAAGCTGAGTTGGAGGAAAGCAACATTGAGTTGAGTCTTGGGCAAGAAAATGTTGGTAATTTAAAAGAGGTTTCAAATCTTGGGCAGGGAAATGTTGTTAATTTAAAAGCTAATTTGAGTCTTGGGCAAGAAAATGTAGGTAATTTCAAAGAGGATGTGAGTCTTGTGCAAGAAAATGTCTCTGATTTGAAAGAGAATGCAACTGAAGGTCAAGAAAATGTTGTTGATTTGCAAGAGAATGTGGGTCATGGGCAGGAAAATGTTGTTGATTTGCAAAAGAATGTGAGTCTGGGGCAAGAAGATGTTGTTAATTTGCAAGAGAATGCAAGTCTTGTGCAAGAAAATGTTGATACTTTGCAGGAGAATGCAAGTCTTCTGCAGGGCGATGTTGTCAATTTGCAAGAGAATGTGAGTCGTGTGCAAGAAAATGTTGTTAATTTGCAAGAGAGTGTTGAGAAAGATGAAAAGGTGCTTGCTGGAGATAATGCTGTCATCAATTTTGGGGGAAATAAAAATGAAGAGCAAGGTCAGTGGTTCTTGGATGAGAAAAATGATGTGCCTGAGAATGGGCATTTCTTGAGGGAGTGTACTCTTGGTGATATCAAGGCCATGGAGTGTGATGTGGAGGAAAAGAAACAAGAAGTGATAGAAGAAGTGGTGGAAGAGGGAGATGAGGAGGAGGAGGAGGAGGAGGAGGAAGAGGAGGAGGAGGAGGAGCATGAAGGGGGATTTAGTCTTTCTCTGAGAGGTGAGAATTTAGAGATGGTAACCTCAGCTAATCTCATTCAAGGAATGGAAGCAGTGCAAGTTCCTTATACTCCTGGAATACAAATTTGCGATGATGATTTACCAGGGGAGTTTCTTGCATCAAGGGTTGATAACAATACCAATGCAATTGCAGGTGGATCATCATCACATTTTGGTAATGGGAACAAGAGACAGATTGGTCAGAGCAATGAGTTGCCACATCAATCTCTTAATGGTAGCAATAAGCGTATGAGGAGTGCCTCATCAGATTTTGATGAGTGTCTGGAGCAAATGCAGCATTGGATGGGAAAGGCTAGGATGTTATATCAGGCAAAAGAACAGGTTTGTGAGGAGTCCAGTGTGAATCAACAGCTTTTATACGATGAGTTGCAGAAGCGGGAAAACATGATTGAACACTTGCATAAGGCCAAGTATGAGGAGCAACAAAAAAGGAACCTGGAGGTTTATAGGCTTGAACGTGAACTTTATCTCATGGGAAATATCCTTGAAGGATATAGGAAGGCTTTGAAGGAGACTCGTAAGGCATTTGCTGAATACAGAGCACGCTGTCCGCAGGCTGATGAACCACTCTACAAGGATGTTGCTGGTGGTAGAGGTTTAGTTCTTAGCAGTATGGAATGGGAAAGGCAACGTGCAAAGCAAGAAGAAGAAGAAGAGAGAATTAAGCTAGAAGAAGAGAGAGAGAAGCAAGAATTAGAGAGAATGAAGGAGGAAGAAGAGAGAATGAAGCAGGAAGAAGACAAGAGAATGAAGCAGGAAGAAGAAGCGAGAATGACTCAATTATTGATTGAAAAGAAGATTAAGGAGTTTGAAGAAGGATGGAATATGAAATTGGAAGCACACAGGGATGGACTTCATTTACTGTCTAAGCGGGTGCTGGATGTTGAAAATGAGGTGAAACATCTCAAAGAATTCCGTGCAAAACAAAAGGTTTCTGAAACCTCAGAATGTGCTCCAAATGAATGATTGTTGTTTAGTGGTAAGTCCGTTTATATTATGAATATGTTAATGAAGAAAAACTCTTATATTGATTTTAGTACCTCTTTGTATTTGTTGATGTGTTAACATGGTGGCAGACCTTGTCAATTGATTATATATATTTAGTTTGCTCGTGATTGCACTAAATGCTACTATAACTTGTGTTTGTTTCTGATAAGCTTTTCCTTTTGGGAATTTGCTACTGTATCTGATAAATGCCACCTGCCAATGTTCTTCTCTGAGCTCCTCTGTAGTTTAACATGAGAGATCATATATAGTACAAATAAATTAACCTGAATTATGAGCCTTAAATTTATAACTATTTTTTATTTATAATATTGGCAGTGCTTTTCCTCATCCTGCATGAACCAGTATGGTAGTGTTTATACCATAAATAAGACCCTTAGCTATGTATTTTACTGTAATATTGGCTAAAATGTTATTTCTGATAGCTCATACCTCCTGTATGTAGAATGTGAACTGGAAAGAAAACCAAATTCTGCATTTAACATCAGCGTTGACTATTATGTAGCTTGATAAGTTGTCTACACCTTGGCTTGTATCAGATACGGGGCAAGCTGTGTTCCAGCAAATATTTTCCATTTATGAAATGAGTTAATATCAGCTACTACCTTTTCACAGAAAATAATTAAAGATACAACTTTTGAAAATTTAATTGGCAACTAACCATTCATTTGCAAAATTTATCAAATAAGCCTTGGGCTCATAGATTCCGATAATTGACTAAACAGTTAGATTTTAATTATTTATTTACCCTTATGTTTATTTTAAAAACGCATGTAAAGAATAAAATAAATTTTGGATGGTGAAATAATTAGTATACCCTTGATGAATATTATATTTAAATATGACCCTTTATGTATTTATATATCTTATTATTTTATCAAAATATCCCTAATATGAAAAATCAAGAATGGATCATTATGTGTGATCGGACAGGAAAAAAATAAAAAACAAAATAAATCATAAAAACACAATAATGAATTATCATAACATGAAAAAAAATCAACAAATTATGCATGCAATGGAATGATACTATAAAATTATCATATTAATAAATGTATTTGATCATTATGCTTAATTTAAAAAAAAAACTCAATTTTTCGCAAATGCAAGTTCTCCAATTTTTAATAAATAATCTACTTATCTAAATGATTTAAGATTTTACACAAGCCTTCTAGGAATATATATATAACATTATGTAAAATTTTGTAACATTATAAATTTGGTAATTATCTTAAATAATTAAGTTTTTATATACAACAATTCTGTTTTACAACATTAGGACCGACCTCCCTTCATTAGAAAATATATAACAATTCATAATAAGTTCCTAAAATCTATAAAAATTTTCATATTTAAACTAGACATAATGACAAACAAATATATCAAATTTCATAATTCTTTTAGACCTTGAGGCACCTCAAATAATTTTTCTAAATCTGATATGATATCTGACATAAAAATTAAAATTCCAGAATTATAGAGTCAATTTCAAAAATTTGTAAAAAATTGAATACTCAACATTTTTTAGTGAAATAAATTTTAAACAAACCCTTAAAGTGTCTAGTTTAATATATATAAACTTAAGAATCAAAATTAAGGTAAGATAACCGCAAAAAATTTTTAATCCTGTACCATTCACTACAAAAGCCTGGGGTTGATTAAGTTTATTTATTTAGGTTTATTGATTGGAAAAGTAAAATGTTTAGACTACCCTCCTATTGTCACACTTTTCTAATACTTTTCTAATGTATTAACACTCGGGGCTTATTTGACAACTTTTATAAAAGGCTGGGTAGTTGCTTATTAACTTTTTAAAAGTTGCATTTGAGTTATTTTTGATAAAAATGTAGGGATAGGAACTGATAATACCTCTTTATAAAATTTTTCCTAATATCTCTAACATTAAACCTTTTTTTTGATGATTTTTGTGCTAGTCTTGCATTTTCATGTCTCTGGAAATGATCTGGGTTGCTGTTGCTTCCTCTACATCAGTTTTCAGAGAATTTATTGATTATGGATGTATTACTTGTATACATGATCATATATGTGGGTTTGTCATGCTGCATTATGAATTCGTTAGGTTCAGATCCATGGCAAAATTAAATGAGAACTTCTGCCCGAGGTTTAGTTATGAACCCATATTCATGAACTATGCATGGTTAGAGAGATCATGGTGAATCATCAAGATTAATGTGTGTCAAATGATTGGAAATTTATGAAAGATTTTGATTCTGTTTTATCTCAACTCCAATTGGATGTATGAAACCAACTTATTTATTTTGGTTCTGAGAAGAGCAAGAGCAATACTACGTATACAAATTGACGTAATGTTGATTTTGAATGATAGAATGATGTGTCATATCATCCTAGAGATAGTAATGCTGGGATACCTAATCTGTTGTTTATTGAATTCTTTTCGGGTCAGGAGACCTGAATATTCACACAAGACTTATCTGGTTTTAGCAGAATAGCATTGTAAGCTTCATTCTAAGTTCTGAATTTTCACAGAGATAAGTAGAAAAAGTGCAAGTCTACGGGTGGTCAAGAGCATAGATGTATACCCTTCGATATATCTTGAGAATATCTCATTTACAAAGCCTTTTAGCATTATGAAGTTCTTTCCAAAATGAAAATAAGAATTTAACTCTTGCGTTATTTATTATCCCGCTCTAAACATATCTGATAATGTATTCTCAACCTCCAGATCTGGTCTGGTAAATAACAAAAGCAATCAAACTATAATTTACTTCCTGATGGACTTGGACAATTATTGAAAAGCCCAAACGAGGTCCATAATAAATCAAACTAATTGGACTAGGCCCAAAACATGAGCAGGCGCAGGTGACTATACACAAAGCCGTTACCAGCTTGTCTGGACTCTGCGGAGAAGAGAGGATTATCGCTTATTTGCTGTAACATAAGAAACAATATTGTGTTGCAGGGAAATTTATGCGGTCCAAGAAGTGGTCAAGGGAAGGTGACGTGAAGAAAGAACAAAATCTGCTTCTATTATAAACTTAATATTGTAGATAGCATTCTTGGTTCTTTTTGCTTATAGAATGAGGAAACATTAAGCATGAAAATATGTAAAGTTCCGAACTCGAAGACTTTGGACAAGTCTTGGATTAAGTCTTCCAAACTAAGAGCAACGTAAACCGAGCCTGTGCTGGTTGCCACGTTCTATTCTGAGGCTTTGCCATTTGAAATACTTTAATATCATCCCACCCCAAAAACCTTGGATTGATTTCGAAAACTGTGTAAAAAACTTGTCCTCCCAGTAATGTAACAACCGGTTATTTACAATGGTTTATTGCTATGAAATTATGTTTAGTCTTTGAAAATGGGCTGTTGCATTTCTCAATTTAACCATGAGAAATTTCATATGGGAAAGGGCGATGATTATTATTATTATTATTATTTTCTCTCTCTCTCTCCATATTCTGTATCATTTAACCTCTATGATTTGGAAAATGAATTACATAGGGAGTGGTACAAGGCACTCACATAACGCTGTAAGTGTGACGCCTGTTCATTGCATGCATGGTAATATCGTTTGGTCTTACATATAAAATCTTAACTTGAATTTTTAATATTCAAATTAATTTATTCTTATATCCATATTCCATAGAATAGCTAGCTTAGCTAAACTCTATTTATCTACTTTTTTAATGTTTAATCTGTTAATTGCAAGACTTGCATTAAGATTTTGTGGTGACCATATTCCATTGATAGCTATAGTTAAGGAATAGTTTATATTAAGATAATGAAAGTGATTGACATCCTTAAGTCGATGATCGAATGGTATGCAGCAATTGCATATACAAGAAATTAAGAAATTAATTTAGTTGAATATTAAAGAAATAATTTGGTTGACTAATCAAGAGCCGCCCTTTCATGACTTTAGTTAATTGAAATGACACACATATCGCGAGTTCCACAAATCAATTTTCTTAGTATAGACCAGTCTGTTGCCTGCCTAAAAATGTGGAGTTCATCTCTTACTCCTGACTAATATTTGTAAGACCAGTACGCGGGAGTCCCTTAAAAAGCCAAATAGAAAACAACGTTTCTGCTTCAGAGAGGATAGGGTGGAGAAATGTTTGCGATTTGGAATTTTCTCATGCGTCTCTTAATTTTCCTCCTTTTGTTAATTCCATCGAATAATGGAATGGGAATCTGTCCGTTGAAGAAGAAGAAGAAATGCCCATATCCATATGAGGAGTTGAGCTTAGGTGGTAATATAGATACAACCTCTCGCGCTGGCAAAGAAGAAAAGGTGGCCATGGATTTGGCCGAGAAGGACTTTTTCACCTGTCTCAATTTACATGTCAAGAGCTCTAGTGGAGATCCTGTCCAAGCAGTCACTGCTGGTGAGATTATCTATCTTGTTCGTGAATCCACTACCACTAACCACTATTGCACATGACACCCCCAAGGTTTGGGCCAAATCACTTGGCTCCCTTTGTTTGGAAAATAATTTCTAGCCTCCTCTCCCCAAAATGAATATTTCCAAGACCATCTTGCAAGGCTTGGGAGGGACGGAGAAAAGTTGTACAAGAGAAGAAAGGCATAGTCATTATTTTACTTACAATTTATGTTCATATTCCATTTTTTTATAGTTTAATTTGAGAATTGATAATTTGTTTCAAATGGTATATAATTTTTTTCCCTCTTTTAAGATGTGTTTGAGTATGTATTATTGACAAATATTTATATAAATTATTCAATTCAAAATAATTATTATATTTTTGTTTAATTTCTCTTATACATTATAAAAACTCGATAAAAACAGATTAGTATATTTTTGTATCCGGTCTCCTCCTCTCCTTAAAATCTAAATCCTGATTTTGCTATCGTGTATAATATTATATATATTTTGGATGTACATATTTATATATTATTTTTATGGATCAGTTTTTTGGATATATGTTCTTTACTAAAGAGTGATTTGATCAAGAGCAGCTAATATTCTCGTCAAGAAGTGTCATGCAAGAGCCATCGTTGGATTGCGAACATGGCAAGAGGCTGCATTGGTAGCTGAAGTTGCAAACAATTCTAAAGTCCCTTTTCTTTCCTTAGCAAACGAAGTGCCGTCTTGGGCCTGTTCGGCTTGGCGTTTTATGGTTTGTGCAGCTCGTGGCCAGTTCGGTCAAATGAAAGCCATAGCTGCTATGATTCGCAGCTGGGAGTGGAGGAAAGTGAACATCATCTATGAAGAGCCCAACGCAGCTATCACTAGTATGATTCCTTATCTTATGGACGCTCTTGAAGAGATTGATGCAGAGATTAATGACATTGTGCCTCTATCTCCCCTACTTCGTCACTATTCTTTGCATGGAAAGTTAAAGAATCTTAAAAATGGCGAGTGTAGGGTTTTCATAGTGCATACATCTATAACGTTGGCCACAGAAATTTTCAAGGAAGCAATGAATTTGGGAATGGTGGAAAAAGAGTTTGTGTGGATCACCACCAGTTCCATTACAAATGTTATTGGAAGTCTGGATGGATCTATCATCAGCTCAATGCAAGGTGTGTTGGGCGTCAATAGCTATTTCTCTCGTTCTGGGCAACAGTTCAAGCATTTTCGGTCTAGATTCCAGGCTTTATTTAAAGAGAATTATCCTGAGGAAACGCATTTAGAACCAGGGATTTTTGCCTTGCAGGCCTATGATGCCCTAAGGGCTGTAGCTATTGCTACGCTGGGGGTAAATTCAGATCGGAAAGTACACTTTCCAAATTCAGCTGATGATGATCATACGGTTTCTATAAGTGGGCAACAGTTGTTAACCAGGATTTTAAAAACAAAATTTGAAGGCTTAACTGGTGCATTCAACTTTAAACAAGGAAAGTTGGTTCCAGCAGAAGTTTACAGCATAGTTAATGTAGTTGGGATAACTTGTAAAGAGCTTGGGTACTGGACAGAAGGACTAGGTTTTTCAGTGAGCGCGAGTAGGGGCAGTACATACAATGATTCGATGAGAATTCTGAGAAAAGTACTTTGGCCAGGATATTGCCGGTCGGTTCCTAGCGGCTTGGCAGTTCCAAAAAGTGCAATACAACCACTAAGAATAGGAGTACCTAATGGGAATTCGCATATCGAGTTCGTGAACGTGAGACCGAATACTTGTGGTAAGCCAAATGTTACAGGGTTTTCCGTTCAAGTCTTCAAGAGAATTTTTGATAAGTTGCCGTATGAATTTATTCCATTTACCGGAAACTACAATTCTTTGGTAATGCAAGTTTACCTTAAGGTACGTAAGGTATATAAATCTATTTTGGTTAGTCTATTTCTAGACATTAGTACACAGGTGCACAATGTAGGCCCTCTTAATTCGATAATATTAATTAGACACTAATTTCAACCTTTTCCTGCCCGCATATTTGACTCGGTAACTTGCATTTGGAAGCATTTTGATGCAGTTGTTGGAGATACTGCTATAATCGCCAATCGCTGCCAATATGTTGAATTCTCCCAACCTTACGCTGAGCCAGGTGTCCAGATGGTGGTGTATGTCAAACCTAGGAGATCAGGGGGAGCTTGGTTGTTCAGGAAGCCATTCACCACTACCATGTGGGCTGCAACAGGAGCTATAGTTTTGTATAATGGATTTGTTGTGTGGTTGATCGAAAGAAAACACAATCCAGAGCTCACTGCAGGCAGCAAATTCAGCCAATTTGGATCCATGGTTTCATTAGCCTTCACCACATTGTTCTCTCTGCATGGTAACTTCTACTAATTATGGGAGATTAATAAGACTAGTTATATAAAGTAATGATTTTTAAACAAGTCTTCATAAGAAACTACTCTCACATTATATGATATTTGTTCGTTTTGGGTTTAAATCTACACAATTTTGTTTTCGGGCTTTTCTGAAAGGTCTTATACCGATGGGAGTAGGGTCTATAATCCCATGACTTTTTTGAATTGGGATTTTGAATTGAAACTCATTTCACCATATCCGCCTTGGCAACTGTATACTCTATCTTAAAATATAAGGTTTTGGATGCTACAGTCTTAGTTTTAACTTTATTAACATCAATTTTAAATGAGTTGTGTGTGCTTATTGCTGAAAGTAATTTTCTTTTCTTGCATTGTACATATAGGTGAAAAGCTGCATAGCAATTTGTCTCGGATGACAATGGTAGTTTGGTTATTTGTGGCATTAATCATCACATCGAGTTATACTGCTAGTCTAACATCCTTGCTTACTCATCAAAGACTTGAGCAAGACATACCAAGTGTCGATACACTAAAAAGGACTGGAGCCAAAGTTGGGTGTGATGGGGACTCATTTGTTGAGGACTATTTGGCCGAAGTCGTTGGTTTCGACCGTAGCAACATTCAGAGAATATATTCAGAACATGAATATTATGGAAATCTTACTAGGGGACTTATAGCTGCTGCATTTCTTGAGGTTCCTTATGTCAAAGTATTCCGAGCCAAATATTGCAAAAATTTCACTACAGGTTCAACTACCTATCCAGTTGGAGGTTTTGGATTTGTAAGTTTATAGATCGATTCACCTCTAATTATAATTTTTCTTTCCATCTTACTGATTATTATTATTTTTATTTAGTTATTAATTGATCATCATTGAAAACAAAGCTCAGGCTAAATAATTGTGAGCGTTTCATATGTAAGGCTTTCCCAAAAAATTCTGAATATCTTCCTGAGATCTCCCAAGCAATTCTTCGACTATCAGAACAAGGAAAATTGAAAAGGCTCCGGGAATCTATGTTCCACAACTGCTCAGATTCGGAGAATGAAGATGACCAATATAGTCTGGCACTATCTAGCTTTGAGGTTCTCTTTTACGTTACCGTTGGAACATCCACAGTTGCTTTAATTTTCTTCATTATACCCTTCATTCTACAGAAACATAGGCCTTGCCATCCTAATATTATTGGACCACAGCCAGCGAACACTCAGGCAGATGAAAGCTGGGTATTGCACCAGTCCCTTGCAGATGAGCGGTTGCTGCAGCAGCAGGCCCACGCAAATAATGAACTCTGGCTATCAGCTTGGGAATGGGAAAAGCAAGGCCCCTGATCCTATTTGTGTCTTCAATTTGGTCATCCCTGTAGATAATTACATGTTTCTGTTCATTTCTTTTGTTAAATGCCAAATTTGTACCCAAAGTGAATAACTGAATAACAAAGAAGCGAGAAGGTCAAATTAATAGAAGAAATTGTGTGAATTAAGTAGATTAATGTTCGGCTATCTTTTTTAATTAATGACATTAAAATTGTTTTTGCTATTAATTGACATTAATATATACTTATTGCAGAATATGGTCATTCACAGAGTGACTTATTCTGCCAGTGTGTCTTAAGTTGAGATTCAGGTAAAGGTTCACGGCCTGTTTTGGTTCGGCTATGTATTAAGGTAATGAGTACTCGTAGTAGTAAATGGACACTTTGGTCCTCGTTTATCAAAGATTCACTGATTTTTAAGCTATAATTTTGTTTCTGAGATTTGCAAGTTCCCGGTATCTACCAGCACAGGTCTCTTCTGATTCTGGTTACGTTCAAGTTAATAGTAGAGTTGCTGATTTCTACAGTCCACCAATTGAAAATGAGTAGTCATTGGAAGGAAAGCATTTAGAAAATGTGTCATACTCGATGGAATTGCTAAGAACCCGCATGCAGCCCATTTCCACGAACTCGAAGACTTTGAAGGAGTCTTCTGTTGAGACTTTCAACTATAACGAAATGCATATATAACACAGTCTATGTTGATTTACAATGTTCCCATGGTAAGGCTACCATCGAGGCCATGAAAGAAAAAGTTTTTTAAATAAGCAAAATGTTTCATTAACACGTAACAAATAAACGACGGAATGGTGCAAAAGCTAAACAAATAAAGAAAAAAGAGAAGGGAAGATAGAGGAAACCCAGATTCGAACTCGAAGACTTTGAAGAAGTCTTCTGTTGAGTCTTTCAACTATAATGAAATGCATATATAACACACCCTATGTTGATTTGCAATGTTCCCATGGTAAGGCTACCATCGAGGCCATGAAAGAAAAAGTTTATTAAATAAGCAAATTGTTTCAATTAAATCGACAGAATGGTTCAACAGCTAAACAAATAAAGAAAAAAGAGTAGGTAAAAGTAGAGTGTTGTTACCGCGGTAGGCCACTCAACAATTAGCAGAACTACCCTAATATTCTCCATTCAGCTAAACTGAAGCTCTCTATGATATATCTCATACATCGTACATTGGGATTAGTTCCCAAAAAAAAAAAGAAAAAGAAAAACTGTAAAGTGTTAAGTTCAACAACTTCCCATGATGTTAAACAGCCCATTGTGGTTTAAGCTTGGATTAAATTATAATAAAAATAAATAAATGAAAAGAGATGAAATGTTAATTAAGACTAAGGGCTGGGTTGGTACCCTTCAGCTTGATTAATATTTCAGACTATTATGAGTAAAAAGTATTGCACTGTATAGAGCTGAGCATCAGGCGAGAGTTAATTGGCCAATATACACCACTAGCTAGCTGGCCTTTATAATAAGATTTTGTACAGAAATTGCATATATGTTAATAAATTTTAAGTTGACACAGAAAAAGAAGTAATTTAGTTGACTAATAAGAAAGGGCCTTGTAGGTGCCTTATAATTATTAAAAAATTGGGATGAAAGTCAGATTTGGAATCTGCTTGCTTAGTAGTAATAGCCTAGTCATTTTCTTCCACACATCGGGGAATCCAAATTTGAACTGGAAGTCCAGCTTAATTTAGGTCATAAAGGCAGGAAGTTTCTGAGTTAAAGACAGGATGTTGACATTAGTGCATAACTACACAATTTTTTAATAGAAAGTCAAGAATACTTCCAGTATGTTGAATTAGTGTCCTGGACACTAACCAGAAATCAATAAATCACAATTTCATTAGAAATTTCAAATTTATTTTTTACGCATTATATTCTTTCTCATGTTTATATTATTAAAGTTTAATTAAAATCAATTATCTCCTTCTATTTCGTTATAACAATTCAAAACTGATTTATTATATGTTTTTCAGTTTATGTGTTTGACTAATTTAATATGATATTGTAGATATATACGCTAAACTTTTCCCCTTTAAAGCTAAACAAAATTCAACATTCAACATTCACCACTAACCAGTCTCATCTCCAAACATGGTGGGAGAAGTATTGTTTCCTACTTTCCATTTTGTCTTGCTCTTTTTCAACCTTGTTCGAATGTCTAACGCAGTGGATGAATTATATGCTTTGAAGAAACACCAAGCTGACAAGTTCAGTTTAGGTGCCATAATAGATTACACCTCTCGCGCTGGCAAAGAAGAAAAGGTGGCTATGACAATGGCCGTAGAGGACTTTTGTGCACACTTCAGTCGCCGGCCAACTCTACGCTTCAAAAACTCTCGTGGAGATCCTGTCCAAGCAGCCTCTTCTAGTGAGACTTCCTCTCTAATTTTGATAATATACTTTCACCTTGAACTTGAAATATATATATGTGTGTGTGTGAAGAATTCTCGATCATCTTAATTTCTTCTCTCATATGCATGCTACTACTTGAATACTATCATTGTTGATTTCCAATATCACCTTAATTATAATATGCCCACTAGAGAAAGATTTTAAAACTAAGGGGTGATTGTTTTTTATCTAAAATCTAAATAAGTCTGAATTAAACTAAAATCCGAATAGATGTAAGAATACGTTAAATTCAGACTTCAACCCAAAAAATAATCAACATCTAAACAAGTTTGAGATACGCATCTGTTGTACTATTTCAAAATTTCACCTACTTCATAACCTGAAAGTTTTATTCTCATTTGAAACTTGAAATAGATAAAACAACAAATAATATTTTAAAAGGAAAGGGCAATAATCACAAACTACCCTTGAGGTTTGTTAATTCATCACTCAAAAGCAAAGTTTAACAATTTTAATCAAAAGCTCCCTTAAACTTCTAGAAATACATATCAAATTAAATACTATCTATTGACGGAATCTCATTTGAAGTTAACATATATAATAAGGTTAGAATTAAAACTTTATTAAATTATTATTGTCAACGCCAAATCTAGAGCTAAACCAGACGCAAATTCTAAAATCATTCAATTGCAAACTCCATTCAAACTCAAATCGTTCTTCCTTTTACAAAAATTATATTCACAATAAATCCACATAACTGAAATCAATTTTGCAACCCATCACACCACCACACCAAGCGCACAAACCAGTGCCGCATCACCAAAAATATCTAATAGCAACAACCCCAGGAGCACACCACTGACATCGCGCATAAACTCTTGAAAGTCCATAATCCAATTTCTACACCACCAATCCTCCATTCCAAAGTTGTTTTACCATTATACTGTCCTAATATTCCCCCCTCTAAAGTTGTTGCATCTTCAAAGCCAAGGTCCCATCAACCCCAAAACCTCCAAAAAAGCCTCCTCTTTCAACAACCTCACCAATGTAGCCGTTGGAGGCACCACCATAACGAGTTGATAACCACCACAACAGTGAGGCAGAAACTAAAACATTAAATGTTCTTCAGATTTGCGTGGTACTCAAATTTTTGTTGTTTTGGCATGAGACTTTTTTTAATTTCAGTTTTAATTTTTCTTTTTCTTTTCTGGTATTCTCTTGAATAGTGGGAGTAGTGAAATAGGAGGTAGATCAAAAGATTTCTGAAAAAAATTGCTTGTTTTGGATTTACTTGTTTCTTTTATAATTATTTAAAATTGCTAAATAAGGGTAACAAGGGTAATTTCAGTTTCAAACTAACGATAGTTAACGAAATGTGTTAGTCAGGGTTGACTTTGATGAATTTCTAAAACATTGATGGAGTCTTTGATTAAAATTGTTAAACCTTGTTTTTAACTGATGATTTCACAAAAATCAGGGGCAATTTGTGATGATTGCCCATTTTTAACGTGTTAAATTGTCAAAAAAAGTAAAATCTAATATATTAATTTCAGTGAATGAATAGATGTACCATGTCATTGTTATATCTACAACTAAGACACCCTCAACTTAAAGTCTCTCTCCGTACAACTATATGCTATGGAACTTCTTTCAGGATGAGTTTTAGAAATCAAGCAAATTTAAGGATATTATTTATTAAGGAAACATCTAACAGATTAAATTACATGATAACTTCGTAAAATCAAACAGAATAATAGAATTATAATGACATCAATCTAATAATTTAAAGAGTTATATTGGAACCTCTTTGTCTCATTTTGGGGCCAAAGTAGCTTGGGATTCGGTTTGCTATCCATTGAAAGAAGGGGGTTTAGGAATCAAGCGAGTGAAGGAGTGGAATCGTGCTGCTATTTTGAAGCATGTTTGGAGACTTCTTTCTGACAAGTCTTCCACATGGTCTTTTTGGGTTCATAAGGTACTCCTTCGGGGTCGCTCGTTTTGGCAGGTTCGGGTTACTTCTGGAGCCTCCTGGTCTTGGAGGAAGATTTTACAGAGTCGGGATTGGTGCAGGGGTAAATTTGTCTCTTCTATTGGAGATGGGCGTGATACCTCACTTTGGCAGGATTACTGGTTGCCGCAGGGGCGTCTTTGTGATTTGTTTTCATTCAGGACTCTTTCATCTACAGGTCTTCCCTCAGATGCAAAGGTCTCAGCTATCATTCAGGATGGAGATTGGGCTTTTCCTGAAGGTGGACCGGACCTCAGACGGGTTTGGGACTCTATCCGCATCCGACCTATGATGGGGACTCTTGACCATATTGTTTGGAAGGGTCACACCTCTGGTATTTTCTCTATTGTCTCAGCGTGAGAATTATTACGGAGTAGACGCTCGGTAAACTCCTTTCATCATCTTCTGTGGTTCCCTGGCCATATTCTAAAGCACTCCTTTATACTTTGGCTTGCCTCATTGGGCCGTCTTCGTACTATGGATCGACTACGAAGTCATGGCATGTTATCTTCTTCAGGCTGTGTTCTCTGTGCTTCAGCAAATGAGATGCACGAGCATCTTTTCTTCAGCTGTCCTTTCTCGTCTTCTGTATGGGGGGAGATTTCAGCTAAGACTCTTATTGTTTGGCCATCTTCTGGTTGGCTCTCTCTACTTCATTGGGCTTCTCTTAATCTTCAAGGCAGGAAGAATTTTGGGCATATCCTTGCACGTTTGGTTTTCTCTGCTACAATTTATTTTCTATGGTATGAGAGGAATGATCGTGTATATCAGCAGCGACATCGGACTCGTCGTCAGGTGATTGATGAGATTTTTGCATTGGTCCGCTCTCGGCTTCTTACCATTGAGGCCAAGTATGTGATCACTGCTCAGCTTCGTGCTATATGGGGCCTTCGTTATTAGTTGGTTTTTTGAGTTTTGTTTTGTTTAATTGGGCACATGCGCCCTTTTGTTGCATTGTTTTGAGAATGTTAGCTTTGTTGCGGTCGTTATTGGGCCTACGCACCTTTTCTTTTTTGTTTGGGCCTTTTGGATCCATATCTCGCTTTTTGTTTGAGGCCTTTAGGCTTCATTTTTCTTTCTTTTGGATTTGTGAGTACTAAGTACTCTTCTTGGGGTATGCCCCTCGTATTTTGTACAATCATTTTTCTTTTTATGTGAATAGTAATTTTTCTAAAAAAAAAAGAGTTATATTATTTGATTGACATTATAACTTAACAAATTTTTATTTTTAATTGATTGCATACAGCCAAGACTCTAGTGAAGAAACATCACGCTAGAGTCATCGTGGGATTGGGAACGTGGGAAGAGGCCAAATTTGCTGCTGACCTTGCAAACAAATCTGAAGTCCCTATTCTTTCTTTGGCAAATGATGTTCCATCCTGGGCCTTTTCGCATTGGCCTTTTCTGCTTAATGCAGCTCGCAACCAATTTGCTCAAATGAAAGCTGTTGCAGCCGTAATTCATACTTGGAAATGGAGAAAAGTCAATGTCATCTGTGAAGACATCGACTCAGACTTCACTGGTGTCATTCCATATCTCATCTACGCTCTTAAAGAAATAGAGTCAGACATTAATGAACTTGTGCCTCTATCTCCGTTGCCTGATCAGTACTATTCTTTATCTGAAAAGTTGAAAAATCTAAAGAATGGACAGTGTAGAGTCTTCATTGTCCATACTTCTGTAACATTGGCCGCCAATACATTCCAGGAAGCAAAGAATTTGGGCATGATGGAAAAGGAATTCGTGTGGATCACCACCAATTCTATTAGCGATGCAATTGATACTTTTAATGCATCTGTAATCACTTCAATGCAGGGTGTGTTGGGAGTCAAGAGCTACTTCTCTCATTCCGGGAAAGCGTTCCAGGATTTTCGCTCTAGATTTCGGGATATATTTACTAAAAAATATCCTAACGATACGCATCCAGAGCCAGGGATCTTCGCTTTACAGGCCTATGATGCAGTACGGGCCCTGGCTCTTGCAGTGGGACGAAATTCAGATCGGAAATCAAATTTTCCAAATTCGCCCGATGTTGCTCATATAAGTGGGCAAAAGTTGTGAAATAGGATATTGGAAAGCAATTTTGAAGGGTTGACTGGTGCTTTTAATTTTGACCAAGGAAAGTTGGCTACGGCACAGATTTATCGCATAGTTAATGTTGTTGGAAAGGGTTTTAGAGAGCTTGGGTACTGGTCGAAGGGATTCGGTTTCTCAGTCAGGATTAGTGAGAGTAGTACCTTTAACGAGTCAATGAGAATTCTTGGCCAGGTACTTTGGCCAGGAGGGCCCTGGTCAATTCCAAGAGGTTGGGCAGTGGCAACAAGTGCAAAACCACTAAAAATAGGAGTGCCTATGGGGAAAATGCACACAGAATTCGTGAATGTGAGATATGAGCATCCTAGCAGTCGGCCAAATGTTACCGGATTCTCTGTTGATGTGTTCAAAGCCGTAGTTGATCTATTACCATACAGTTTGCAGTATGAATTTGTTCCATTTCAAGGCACTTATGATTCTTTGACATACCAAGTTCATCAAGAGGTAAGTCTACTGATTCAAGCTCAAATGGTATATATAGTAAGAGGAATCTTTTCCATAATTTTTGTATACGGAAGTCCGATTAATTAGAGATGAGACAATTCCATTTTGATAGGATAGTTTAATTTTAGCATTCTAAGAATGATCAAGTGACTGACACTCTTACCTTTCATTTGAGAAGAAATTTGATGCAGTTGTTGGAGATACGGCTATAGTTGCTAATCGTAGCAAATACACAGAATTCTCGCAACCTTATGCTGACCCAGGTCTTCAGATGTTGGTAAGAGTTAAGCCAAGGAGTTCAGAAAGAGCTTGGTTGTTCAAGAAGCCAATTACGACTATTATGTGGGCTGCAACAGGAGCCATCTTTTTGTATAACGGATTTGTTGTTTGGTTGATTGAGAGGAAACACACTCCAGAATTCACCAGAGGAACTAAATTGAACGAAGCTGGAACCATGGTTTCATTAGCCTTCAGCACACTGTTCTCATTACAAGGTAACTTAATCTTAATTATAAGAGAGTAAATTAGCATACTATTATTTGCTTCTAAACAAATAAGAATTAATATGATAATAATGGAATAACAAGTTCTCTATACAATGATGTTGTGGATAACGAATAATATATCATAATAAAGTAGTTTAAGAATTATGCACTTGATAAATGAATCTTAGTAAAAAATTAACCCTAACTCAACTAAATTCATAACTCATATACGTTATGTTTTCAAACTCGTTAAGATTTATCAGATCTATGTGCCTATTTCAACAATTTATTGATGAGATTCTTATTCAAATTTTCCTTTTCGTAATACTATATATTAAGTGAATTGATTTATTTCTTCTGTAGAACATCACAAGTTGTACATACATAAACTCGGTAATTGAATTTGTTTTTGGTATCACTTCTGCCCTTCATAGGGGTACACACGGGTCGGGTCGGATTTTGTCCAACCAGACAAAACCCGATACATGATCGGGTTAGACATTTTAAACCCGTAATCGGGTTTCTGAAGCATGTAACCCAAGATATAACTCGAATGGTCGGGTCTGTCGGGTCCACTCGACACTCGACACTTACATATCGAGTCGTATCAGATTCACAACCTACACTCGATATCAGTCTATTTTCGAAGACATCGAGTGTCGGATGCATCATCATCCGACACTCGACACTAGTCACTCGACACTTACATGTCGAGTCGTGTCGGATTTATAATCTTATATTAGCTCAAGAACATTCTCATTTAGACTTATATTAGCTACTCTTGTCGCCAACACTACAATGTGGCTTGAGGTTTTTAATCTTAAATTCTGGTTAAAAATTTTAATCGTTCATTCTATATATTATCAATAATTAAAAGTATAGTCAATATCTAAAGTTCAAACGTGAGTAGCTCTAATATTATCAACTTATTAACTCTCTACAAATTTAAATCATACGTGATACCTCTATGTTTGAGGCTGCATATTTTTCTAATGGATTATAATATATAACACATTAATTTTTATTAAGTTTTGGTATGAGGATAATTTTCTTTACTTGTTCGTAGGAGAAAAATTGCAAAGCAACTTGTCTCGGATGACAATGATAGTATGGTTATTTGTGGCATTAGTCATCACCCAAAGCTATACAGCTAGTTTAACATCTTTACTTACTGTTCAACGGCTTGATCCAACAACAATCGATATCGAGACAATGAAGAGGACTGAAGCCAAAGTTGGATGTGATGGAAACTCTTCCGTTGTCAAATATTTGGAGGTGGTCTTAGGATTTCACCCTAGAAATATCAAGAAAATATATATAGATGATGATTATCCTGAAGCACTCATGAGGGGAGAAATAGCTGCTGCATTTCTTGAGGTTCCATATGTTAAGGTTTTTTTAGCCAAAAATTGCAATGGTTTCACTACAGGACCAATATTTAAAGTGGGAGGTTTTGGATTTGTAAGTAACGTTATTCACATGAGCACATTCCTTCTCTTTGTAATAATTAACCGAATAAATTAAATCAATTCATTGATGAATATTAAACATTAAAAATCAATGGATTTCATGTTTTAGGTATTTCCAAGGAGTTCTCCGTATCTTCCTGACATCTCGCGAGCAGTTCTTGAAATATCTGAAAGTGGGAAACTGAGAAACATGGAGAGTTCTATGGTGTCCTCATTCAAGTGCTCAGTTTCGGGGAGTGAAGAGTATCCTGATAGTCTAGGACTGCCTAGCTTCGGGGGTCTCTTTTCGATTACTGCAGGAACAACTACAATTGCACTAGTTCTCTTCCTCATACGCTATTTCTACCACAAACAATGGTGTTGTTGGCATTATTATCATGTTGTTCCACATCCACAGCAACAACCCAACAATCATGCAGATGAACACTGGCTGCCACAGCAGGCGCCCTGCGCAAGTGAAGACTGGCTGCCGCTCGAGCGCCATGCACATGAACATTGGCTATCTGCTTGGGAAACAGAAAATCAAGGTCGTTTTCCCCAAGTATAGCATGCACAACTGCATATACAAGATAATTTTTCTACTTTTCCTTCTGTTAAATTGCTAATTTGTACAGAAGAAGTGCTTGTTTACAACAACACAGGTAGTGAGAACCGAGAAGGTTCAAAGAGTTAAAATAGAGATAGAAAATACAGTGAAACTGCTGCTCATGTCAAACACATTGCAGAATTAATATTTTTTGTACGTCATAGTATTTCCGGCTGTTGACATTGAAAACAATAATAAAAAAGGCTCCTTGTCAAATTATGATATATATATATATATATAAAACTCTTGGTAAGCTTAAACGTAAAAATTTTAGAGTATGATACAAGATTTAATTTATGTATTTATTAGTATTATGTTTCTGTAGGATTAAAGTGCTCTTGTTTAATAGTGATTTCTTTACAATTAAATTTACTTTCTAAGGAAACAAATTAATAGATATTAAATAATATTCTCAAACACACTGGATAGGCTTGAATTCATTTTACCGAGAAATTACCCAGTACTAAAGTAATATGGATTAGTTACTGCACAATATTCTACCTCATATACATAAGTGGGAATAAAGAATGTATTTATCCAAATGGTATTTGAAAATAATATAATGCACTATTTACAATTGGAAATAGATATTTACATTTCTTTTTCTTCTTGTTTGGAATAATTTAACAAATAATCATCATTACAACCCAAGAAAAGCCACTGAAAAAGTACAACAATCTGACATCAAACACTTGCCTGACAGCCTTCCTTTCATACATCCCAACACAAACCCAGTACCCTTTGCCTTCCAACAAAACTTGTGAAAAGAATAAATTTGAACAAAAAAATAATCAAAAACTAAAACAATTGATAAAGTAACTGCATTCATTCCTCCTAATCAGTTAAAAGCAAGACACAAACCAGATTAAAAAAAAAAAAACCTTAAAACCACGGGTTGGGGTTGATTTCCTTTCTTCTTTCCTGGATGGAATCCAACAATATGCAACTACCTTCAGTGGTCCCAAACTTGAAGGTAAACACATGCATCATGTCAATGTACATGTAGTCATGTGGCATCAGAGAATGCCGCAAGTACCCTTTTAACCCTGAATGTGACTCCTTCCAACCTATTCAATTCTTTCAAAGGAGACCAACAGTACTATCAATGATTAATGTGTCACACTGACATACACAATTTTACATAATAATACAAGCATGCAAGCAAGTAGCTTGTTTTCCCGGCAATCATTTCTTAGCTTCAAATTTTTCTCCTAATTCTTCATCAGTACAACCATACTGAAAGGAAGGCATGGGTCAAGGTCAACAAGTCGTCATTATAATGAGATATTCAAACATTGTGAAGCTGCTCTTTTTCCATAGCAGGCTTCGCATCACCAGGTTGTGGTGGTGCTGGCGAGGCTCCTGTTTCCATCTTTTTGAGGTTCTGTTGGTGATATACTTGCCTCAGTCTCTCTATTTCTCTCTTCAGAGCTTCTTGATGAGCTGCATTATTTTAACAAGCAGCAATACATATATTAAATCCTAATCCATAATTGTGTGACAACCCGCTTGCTATCACAGATATTGTATAGTACATACTTTTAATATTTTCTATTCAAAGCCTCCTACCAGTCACCTTCCTCCGAAATAATTGTACGAGAACTACCTAAGTATGCAAACATTCATGAGCAACACCTAAGAAAACTCTGCCAATTAAGCAACTTTAACACTCTTTTTACTGCCCTTTATCAGATCTCCCTCACCCTCTGTATAAAAAATTTTATAATTATAAATGATCCTCGACAACTACAAAAGACCAATATCACTCAATGGAGAAGCATTTTCAGCCCCAATTTCGTTACTATATATAGTAAGACTGAGTGGTGTAAATCTTTTTCAACAAATTTAAAGCAAAGAAAACGAAATATGCGCTAGTTAATTAGGAGCAAAAATTAAAAAATAATATGACAGTTGCATGATTAATTAAGCACACTTACCGTCTTTGAATATCTTATCTTGGGCCAGTGCAGCGATTCTTTGCTTGAGAGCACTGTTGTCGACATTTAGAAGCAATCGTTGATGGTCTAGAAACGCAACACGGGGTGACAACACCGAGACTTCAGCCTTCATAACAAGATCGGGAACATTTTATAATAATATTAAGCAACAAGTAATTGTAGCCAAGAAATAATAATGCATTATGCACAAATACTACATACTTGTAATGATGTAACACTTCGTTCAAGCTCAGATATGTATTGTAGCTTCCTCACTCGTGATCTTTGTGCAGATTGTCTATTTGCCAAGATTCTGAAAAATCGATAATTAGCAACATTATTAATTATCAAATGAATCCTATTCCTGCCCAATCGTACAAAGTTCAAAATTACCTTTTTACCCTTTTAGGATCAACTATCCTATCAGTGCTGGTAGTTGTTGTTGCTGAGCTCGGTGGAGCTTGACCTTCCGCTTTGCATTGGCTTTGCACTTCATGATCAGATTCATTCCTTATCTGCTGTTTCTGATCAGAGGGTGCATCTTTGTCGTCATTAATGCTGTTGTGATCGGACGGTGTAGAGGGGTTGGAGGAGGAAACGGTGGGGGCCACGGCATTTGGCATATCGTCAGTGAACATAGACATGAACTGTTCGTCATCAAATTTATCAAACTCATGATTGGTCCCGGAGCCCGGCGGGGCGCCCGAGCCGGCACGGCATTCATCCAGCAGTGGCGCCTCGAGGAAGGCAATGGAGTCGCTGACGGAGCGGCGGTGAGTGCCACGTCTTGCGGAGGAGAAGTCAAGGAACTCGTCGACCCATGAAGGGTTCTGAGCGGTGGCCAAAGATTGCACCTTTTGGTGAGGAAAGTCAGGCCAATTTGGCGGCATGTTTGGGATTTTCGGAGGCAATTGTGCCATATAATAAATAAATAAACACCAAAACAGAAGCACAAGTGCACACCGGGTAGGAGAGTAGTACAACAACAACAGAAGAGAGAGCTAGCGAAGCAAATGAGTTTCGGGAAGAAAAACTAGTTATATATATATATAGTAATGTAAAAACCCAGAAAGCAAGAACAAGGAAATGATGATGATGAAAGGATTTTTGCAGTCATCTGAAATGAAAATAAAATAAAAGAGAAATCTTTCTCTTTATCTTTCTATGAAAGTGGGAGCACTGGGGTCACATGGGTGAAGATTGGACAGCTATGTACAGCTGGTGGGAGGTTGGGTCTCAACGGTATAACTGGAAAGTCGCCAGTAGTTTAATAACGAAGAGGAATCAGCAACCACGTGCCTTTGTGACCGTCTCTCTTGTGCCCTACTTATAATAGTCTCATTATTTTACAATCTCTGGAAACATTCCCATGTTTTCACCACCTCTTTCTCTACTTCTGCATCCCCCATTTCTGACCCTTTGATTTCCTTGGTCAAACTTGGTCAACCTCATCTTGTGGGTTTTAGCTGTCTTATCATCTTTTTTTCATCCACTTGTTGCTTTTTTAGCTTCTGTACAACTATTACCTCTACCAGTGGTTACCATTTTATCACTCGGTTGCAACTACACCTCTCTTCAGTAAATTTTCAGTTCTTCAGTTACTCAAGATAAGACGGTGTGCTATAGTGTTAAAAAGATTTATTTCATGTACTGCTTTGACTTCAAACTAATTGTTTCTAAAACTATTATTACAATTCTTACAAAAATAATTAAAACGTTTTCTTAATTTTAAACCTCAACCCTTCTTACTAAACACATTTTTATATGACAATTATAAAATTGCATAGTATAAAAGTTAAGAAAAGAGTAGTTATTTTAAGGGTTTGTTATATATATGAGAATTAATGTTAGTAGATCTCTCTTCTGATTAGTTGAGTTTGAAACTAATTAAACCCTTCAGTGCATTAATTGAGGATATGTATGAATATGACTTATTTATAAAGGGAAGAGCTTGGTATTGGAGGACAGAGAGATGATATGGGTAGTGAATGTGTGATCAATATGTTATTTAACGACCATACCCATGTGCGATGGTGCACATAAAAGATAGAAAATAAAGAAAATGAAAAGAATAAAGAATGGATTGTAGTAAGAAATAGTGGCAAATGTGGGGGAGATGTGTGTGATTTGGGGCATGAGCTGTGAAAGGAAAGCATAGAGGGGAGATTGTAAAGAATATCATATCATGCTTCATATCATCCCATGTGAATTGTTTGCACGCTCTAAGCTTTCCTTGCTTTGTCCCCAAACCATACCCACATGTAGGGTATGTGTCCTTTTTTATCTATCTCCTTAGCAGGCTTGCTAGCTTGCTAGCTACCTACATGGTTTTCTTGGCAACTTCCAATTCATCACCAGTAATCTGGAATTTATGTGTTTTTATTTATTTAATGTAGGTGTTGGGAGGCACTAATCATGATTAGAGATATGCTTAGATGGATATTAGTTTACAATATTTTGCCGCCTATCATCCAAAGGAAGTGCCTGGCAATAAAGCATCTTCAAGCAAGTACTTGCATGTGATGTGACTAATATCTGATTTCTGAATTCTGATTACTGGTTACTGATCTCTCTCTCTCTCTCTCCCCGTCTCTCCCACCCCCCACGATATGATATCATATAAATGAATCATTTAGAATTCATTCAGTATTATTGATTGTTCACCAACTTGATTTTTTTAAAAGACAAAGTTAACAGTGGATTCTGCCTCTGCCATTTAATTTCTTCAACTCGATCAGTCTGCTCCTACATGTATTTACCACTACGCACAACACGGTTACAAATGACAACCAAATTCAATCTCCATAAATTTACATCACACGAGGCTCTATCTACGGATAGAGTTTGTGTGGCAACTAAAACCTAACATTCAAGCCTCCTGATATTGCAAGACAAAGATTGATAAAATAAGGTAAGATAATAAAATCCTTTGTTAGGGACAGTTTTTTTGTATTATGTTACGCGTATGAACAACTTAAATCTTAATTAGCCGTCTGCTGTCAGCAATTTGTATTATCTGCAACACTTTTTCAGGGATTTTGTTCTAAGTTAATATTTAATTGCTTCAATCAAGCTGATCTGAGACTTGCCAAGTAAAAGCTAGCGGCGGTGAGTTTCAATTTGTTTTCCCTTACCACCCTTTGATTGTAATTCCAACCCTTCCGAGATTTTCATGATATATAGCTTACATAACATGGAAAATAAATCCTAAAAGAAGGACTTTGATGGCTCAATGTCACACGATTATCTTTCCATTACAAAGTATGGGTGCCAATTTCTTTTTTATTTTATAGAATCGCAACTTATTACAAGGCCACTGAACGTGAATTTATCATTAATTACGCTCAACTTGAAATCGCATTGGCTCGTTAGTTAAGCACTTAATTAACATGAAATCCACTTACATTAGCATGGGCATGGTTCATTCCTATTGTACTTTTACTATGAAAATGCTACTCCGTACTATTATTAATCGTAGGTGCAGTAAGGGACACCAGAAGAAAGAAGAAGTCGAATAGAAATTCTCACTAATGAACCAACGGTGACCTTAAGTTTGCCAATACCATTTTTAAACCCGATGAAATCAGTGTTGGGTTTCTACAAGTTCCTTTTTTTTTTTTTTTTTAATTTTGAATGGGCTGAAATCCAGGAATGACAACCCTACTTAAACGGGGGTACGCAGATTGGCGCAAATCACTCAGAAGCTCCGTCCCTGTGTGCTGCGTCTAGACGCAAGCACAGTATGCAGTTCAGCCGCCCACACAAACCACCGAATTACAATGGTTTTATATGACAATTACATAAACCTGCGGTGTTTTATTGGGCTTTTGGCTTCGCTAGTTTAGTTATCCTTAGCATATCACTATGCTAACAAACGTGAACATCTTAGTTGCAACACTTGGGAAATCAAATACGATGGACTTCCCTACTGAGAGTCCCCAGCGCAAAAGTTGTGAAATGTTGAGAACAAAACTAGACAGTTGATATACCTTGCACGGAAGTATGAACAGGCCATAGTGATGAGCCGCAACACATTGCGAGTTCAAACAATAATCTACCCATACTAAAATTTTATTGTATAAGCAATATCTATATAAGTTTGTATCTCCATCTACATCTTAAGCAACCAAAAGATATGCCAATGATGTTAAGGGATGCTGGTTTTACTCTCTTAGTCGTATGTGTTCTATGGATACCTTCATGGGCATGGTCTAAGAACAGTCAAGATCAGGAGTGTGACCCGATATCCTTGAAGGAGAGGTATGAAAGATGGCTGGAACGATATGACCGAGAATATGATACTGGAGATGAAAAGGAACTGCGGTTCGGAATCTATGCATCCAATGTTCAGTACATTGACTATATCAATTCTCAGAACTTATCATACAAGCTGACTGACAACCAATTTGCAGACCTGACAAACGAGGAGTTTACAGCTACGTACTTGGGTTATAAGAGACCATTGTATCCAAGGAAGAGGGAGAGCATCACAATTTTGGGTTTGCCAAGGAGCATAGATTGGAGAAAGAAGGGTGCTGTAACTCCCGTCAAGAACCAGGGCATATGTGGTATGAAATACTCACAACTAATTGACTTTTTAAGTGCGTGCTTAAGCGACAAAAGTTTAATGACTACTGATTATATTTTGTCTTTCACAGTCGAGTAATGATTTGATTAGGCTCTAATTCACGTATGTTCAAAAAAATTTGTACCACCATGGTCAACCTCCTGTTTACATATCACTCTCAAATGGAAGGTGCACACCCAACATTATTTAAAGAGAGAGAGAGAGAGAGAGAGAGAGAGACCGGAAACAGGTTATCTGAAGAATTTCGTCAGACATTAGAAGTTATCCTGCCATAAAATGCTGCCTTCAACACCCTTCATAAACAGTACAACACCTGAACCATAACTTTCGATATAGGTTTTCAACATTTTCCTTAAATAGTGGAAGCTAGTTTAAGGAAGATAACCTTTTCTTTTTCAAATTGACTTTCCAAAATTCATGTCAAGAATCGCTCATAAGCAATATCTTACATTTTGATACAGGGAGTTGTTGGGCATTCTCTGCTGTGGCAGCTGTGGAAGGCATCAACAAAATTAAAACAGGAAAACTGGTATCTCTGTCAGAGCAGGAGCTTGTGGACTGTGATGTTAAAAGAGACAACCGGGGCTGCAATGGGGGATACATGGATAAGGCATTTGAATTCATAAAAGAGAATGGCGGAATCACCACTGAAAATAATTACCCTTACAAGGGAAAAAACGATCAATGTGACCAAGCCAAAATGAAAAATCATGCCGTGACAATAAGTGGATATAATGCAGTACTTGCTGACAATGAGCAAAGCTTACAGGCTGCAGTTGCTCGCCAACCAGTATCTGTTGCAATTGATGCTGGTGGCTATCCAATCCAACTCTACTCCCATGGTATATTTAGTGGAATTTGTGGACATGAGCTCAACCATGGAGTCACAGCAGTTGGCTATGGAGAAGATAATGGGAAAAAGTACTGGATAGTAAAGAATTCATGGGGAGCTGACTGGGGTGAATCGGGTTATATAAGGATCAAACGTGATTCCATTGACAAGAGAGGTGTCTGTGGCATTGCCATGGAGGGTAGCTATCCTCTGAAGGTTTGAGGCTTTTGAGCAGTGTTTATGTGAATCGGCCTTTTCCTGCATGCAGGAGAATAAATATCACTTCAATAAGCTCAATTCCGATATTAGTTACATGTATAATTCAAGTTAAAAATGCATCTGCAGTTATTAAGAGAACAAGATTTATATAAAGCAGACTAGTGAAGTGCACAACAGAAAGCCAGAAACATTAGGAAAGTGTAAACTCATGGAATAAATAGCTTGTAGAAGAACGTTGGCTTATTTGACAGGCGGGTGACTATAGAAGAATATTAATTGGTGATATTAATTCGTAAAAGAGTTACCTTCATTCCAACTTACAACTCTTATCTCTATATCTCTCTCTCCTCTATTAATTCAACTAGTATAATTAACAATCAGCTACATACAACTATATTAAAGCTGGCATACAAATATGGGTCACTATCATCAACATGAAAGCATCCTTGCGGTTGTCCATCTCTGACTCTGTCTTTGTGTTTCATTCAATTTGGATACTAGTCTCGGTCCCCTCACTAACATGTGATCATTTATTCTTTATATTTTAAAACACTACTAAAAAGTCTAGAATAATAGAGAAATAAAAAGATTATCTCACAATATTATAATTAACCGATTGAACAAAAAATTTGAGTTGCATCAAAGAGAGTACTTGACATCAAATTCAAAGAACAAAGCAGACGGCTAAAAACCTTATTTTTATAAAGGTTTCATCAATCTCATTAACGAAAATAGAGAATTTTTGGTTCATTCATAAATTTTATTAGCTACATACAAAAGATAAAAAAGACAGTACTACGGCAAATTTATAACGCAAGAATGCAAAAAATGAAGCTAGAAGAAGGGACAAACAAGACATAAGCATATATGGGTAATTATTGTTGCCATTAAAGCTCTTTCACATGGTAAATTAATGTCAAAAGCCATCATAACAATTGTTGAGGTCCCTATCCAACCTGAAAAATTGGGGCGTACCATCTATGATGTCTAGCAATAACAAACTGAACATTTTGTCAAACAAAAACTCGAAGCTTAACCATTATTTGTTTAAAAAGATTAAATGTTCCAGGATGCAGCAACTTTAAAGACCTAAAAGGAACCATGAGAAGAACTGAAACAAGCTCAACTTTAATGAGGTTTATTAACAACTTCGGAACCAAACCAAAATGTCACATCAATTTATTTGCAGAAACAGCATGAAGACCACAAGTAGCGCGCATGATATATATAAGAGAGGCCTATGCATAACTCTTATCAAGATTAGAATTTACATTTCACAACGTGGTATCAATAAGCATGATTTTCTCCTTCTAGTTAGAAAACAAAGCAAGATAACTTCCACAAGGGCACCAATCTAGCTATCCCTGGCATCTTTAGTGGATTGCAGCCCGACACCATCTTAACCATTGCATAATGGAAAGAGTACCACAGATCAGTTTTCAACTGAAAATTAGACTAGTACATCGCTAACCAACATTGACCCGAAATTCAAATGCCTCATAAGCCACTGTAATATGTACTCATTCCTTCTATATCAAGAACTTTTTACAATCAATTCCCGGCATAGATGAAGAAAGCTAAGACTAAGACTAAGCCCAGTTCTGCAAATCTTTGCCTCACAACAGATGCAAGCTTCCATTCACCAACACTAGCCAGCCCATTCACCACCTTCTGCCTGATTATGATAAATGGTATAAACCCTCTACCTGTCATCCTCATCACTATCCTTCCTGCTAAAATATATTCATGACAATCCAAGCACCCCTCAACTACTAGCTCATAGCTTTCAAACCCAACATGACAACCCTCCGTTTCCAAGAACTCAATCATCTCAATAGCTCTCAACATCTCCCGGTTTGCCCGCAATGCTGCTGCCACTTTCACAACTGTTCCCTGCCTTGGCTCAACGCAACTTTTGCCACCATTTCCTTCATCATCTGGGCTGCCTCTTTAGTCCTCCTCACTTTGCTCATTGCACCAATCGCAGTTTTTTAACTCTGCAAATCAGGTACACCTCGGCATGAACTCAACTTTTGCCACCATTTCCTTCATCATCTCGACTGCCTCTTTAGTCCTCCTCACTTTGCTCATTGCACCAATCGCAGTGTTATAACTCTCCAGATCAGGTACACATCCTGCTCTTCCCATGCCCTTTCAAGACGAGATGATGAAGAGCAGTGTTATAACTCTCCAGATCAGCTAATCAACAGCACAGAGAGACGCTGAAAGGTAATTGCACGTGCCGCATTCGGGATGGTACCCAATGGACTGCATCTCCAATAGACTATCACTTACAGACTGAGATTGGCCTCTTCGCTCAAGCCATACAGAAGAGAGAAGAAGGTACCTTTGGGGAGCTGGAATGTAGTCAGAACGAAGAGTACGTTGGATTGCAAGAACAAGAGGAGTTTGTGGACTCTGGAGAGTGTAGAACAGGAGGCAATCATAAGCAAGCTAAGGGCGGGAGCGGGGCCTGAGAGGAATGAAAGATTGCAATATTTCATCAATAATTTGAATTCTGCGATTCTGAGCGAATGTGGAGAGAAATGAGAAGGGGTTCGTGTATTGACAAGTTCTTTGTTGGAAATGAGAAGCTCGGGAATCCATCGGTAATCTTTGGCTTCAACTGCGGCTTTCACACTTTCTTCTAGAGTTCGTGATGAAGAGACTGCGTCTAGTGAAGGTAACTGCAAGTGGAGGAGACAACTAACATTAACAAGAGATCTGGAGAGCTTTGTTGCTCCATTCATCATTGTTTATACATACATATATATATATATATATATATATATATATATCGTGCACCACCTGTTCGTCGATTTGTCTCTGTGAGTTTTAGTCCCCTATAACGCTACAAGATTAAATTTGTAAGCTTTTCCTCATTATCAGCAGGTACTGGTAGTCATTTTCAGTGGTGATTCCGCCATTCTCTTTTATGAATTCAAATGCCTTATCCATGTATCCCTATTGCAGCCTTCGTTGTCTTTGTTAACACCACAGTCCACAAGCTCCTGCTCTGACAGAGATACCAGTTTTCCTGTTTTAATTTTGTTGATGCCTTCCACAACTGCCACATCAGAGAACGCCTGTTTGTACCAAAATGTAAGATATAGCGTACAAGCGATTCTTGACATGGATATTAGAAAGTCAATTTAAAAAGGACTGCATCTCCAATAGAATATCACTCACAGACTAAGATTGGCCTCTTCGCTCAAGCCATAAAAAAGAGAGAAAAAGGTGCGTTTGGGAAGCTGGAATGCAGCCAGAACAAAGAGTACATTGTAGGATTGCAAGAGGGAGAGGGAGAGGTTGTGGACTCTGGAAAGTGTAGAATAGGAGGCAATTATAAGCAAGCCGAGGGTGAGAGCGGGGCCGTTACAATATTTCCTCAATAATTTGAATTCTGCGATTCTGAGCGAAGGTGGAGAGAAATGAGAAGGGGTTCGTGTTTTGACAAGGTTCTTTGTTGGAAATGAGAAGCTCGGGAATTTGTTGGTAACATTTGGTTTCAACTGCAGCTTTGACACTCGCTTCCAGAGTTCGTGATAAAGAGACTGCGTGCAGTGAAGATAACTGGAAGTGGAAGAGACAACTAACATTAACAAGAGATTTGCAGAGCTTTGTTGCTCCAATCATCATTATTTACATATATCGTGCACGAACTAGCCGTCGATTTGTCTCTGTGAGTTTTCAGTCCCCTATAATGCAACTACTGGTACAAGATTTTGCCAACCTACGAGAGCGCGTAAGAATTAAAAAAAATAGAGGTTTTTCCCTAACAAATAGTTGATGACATGGGATTCGTTAGTCTTGAGTGTCACTGTGTTCTCAGTCATGTAAAATCTACTAGCCGACGACTGGGATCAATGATCAACGAGGGAGTTCGACTAAAAATCTATATCTATATCACGGCTGTGGGTTTGCTACAGTATAACGACTGTAATTGCTGTTTATTTTACGTTGGAATCGTAAACACGTTGTAAAAGTCGTAAACGAATAAATAAAAATTGTATGAAAAAAGATATAAAAAAATCGTAAATTAAAAAATATGTAAAAGTCATAAATACGATTTTTTTAATTAAATTACACTTTTTATACATGTGTTTACGTTTTTTATTTTGTTACAGTAAAGTTGCTGTACGATACAACAACAGTACCATAGTAAAACTCCACGGTTGTGTTCAGTAAGAAAGGAAAAATTGGAGGAAAGGAGCAGTAGATGAAAAGAAAAAATTGAAAGAAACGAGTGGATTTGAATAATAATTTATATTTATTTGACATTAAAATTTTGAATAAAAATAAATCAATCATAAATTAATTAAACATAATTATCATAATATTAAAATATATGACATCTATTATTAAATAAAAATTAATTGAAAATATATAATTATCTATTAGATTAATATTTATACTTTAAATTAATATAAAATTTTAAAAAAACATATTAAATTACAAAACAATTTTATCAAATATATCTATTATTTATTAAATAATATTACCAGAAATTTATATTGTTATTTATAAATATTTATTTATTTATTTATTAAATAGTTAAAGTTTGCTTTTTAATGTATTATTATTGGATAATATTAAAATATTGTTATATTAATTTAAGTTTTTAAAATAAATAATTAATTGATTATATAAATTATTTTATTAAAAATTAAAAAATTACAAAAAATCAGCCAACCGTCTTTTACCGCTGTTGGAGTCTAATGAACGTTGCACATGGATGTCACCATCAACACTATCGAGATTCTCATCTGACGATCTTCCTTTCCATTCAAGTTTCATCGTCGATTGTGTCGCTGTTTTGCTACATGCAGTGGTTCTATTTTTAGGATCCACCATTAAACTTCGTTTCCACCATTAAACAACGCAGGGCACGCTGATAAAACCACCATGGAAGAGTTGACAATCACATTGGTATTGACGATGATGCCAGATGCTCGAATGTGTCGATGGTCTTCCACAACGCTGCCAGAAACAATTTTTTCAATTTTTTTAAATATTTGAAAATTTTAAAGTTTGCAATTTTTTAATTTTTAATAAAAATCTATTATATTTATAATTATTTATAAAATAATTTAATCAATTATTTGAATAAAATTAGTTTTAAACAAAAAATATAAACAAGAGTAGATTAATAATTTAATGTACCATTCCTAAAAAAACCAAAGATTTTCCTAGGAACGGGAATGAAAAAATGATTGTTAAAATTTAAATAATCCTAATTCCTAACAAAACTTTTTCCCCGCTCAAAATCTTCAACCAAACAACATATTTAAGATTACACTAGTAATCCCAAGTCATTTCTTTTATTAATCAAACCCGACAGGACCCAAAATCTTGATAGACATCTCTGTTAATTTAACCCAAAAAAAAACCGTTTATTACTTGATATGGATGAAAATTAGTGGTATAGCTAAGCTAGGTGACCTCCAAGAAATAAAAGACCAGCTGACACAGTTGGCATTTGAGCAACAAAGTGTTTGATGAAAGATCGTATCCAGGGGGCAGTGAGACAACCAGGAAATGTAATGCAACTTCTGAAATAGAAATATGGCTTACACCTTGCAAGATTTCAAGGTTCTATACAATCCGTCCAATTAGAGAGCCGCATCAGCACATTGAGCCTGATAATCGTTCTGCAACTATAAGTACACTGTGAAGCAAAGCTATCCTTGTAACGTTTCTACACGATCAGACAGATTTTCTAGACGATGTTCCTTGAACCTTGATCTATTACAAATCCAAATAGCACTGTTTGCACAACAGAGGCAATCAACATCCAGCCATGGGTTCAACTTGAACTGTTTGTAAACACGGTTGAATTGGATCCCAACATTTATCCAAAAAAAATCTGCAATGAAATACACAAATATGCTGTTACAAGAACCTAAAAGATGTAATAACATAAGGATTTTTTCCCAAAAAAAAAAAAAGAAAAAGAAAAGAAGACAGCGGCACCCCTGTACACTAGTTGGCAATATCTTGCAATCAAAAAGGGAAAATCATCAAAAAAAACCATTTCAAACTATTACCAGAAACCAAAAATAAAAAGGTGTCATGTATTTCCTCAACGATAGCATCTTCTTTTAGATCTAATCCAACGATAAATTATCCGCAAAACCACCACAAAACTAATGAGAACCAAAGTCAGCTGAAGAAGTAAAACCACCTTCAAACCTGGAAGCACCCAGTGGGAAATTAGTCTCATAAACTTTTCGACCACACCAAAACTGTCACCAAGAAAACAATACCTTCAAGCTTCTGAATTAAGTCCTCCAGGTTGACTTGAGTTTTGGTTTCTCTCGCATCAACAGAGCGCCAATCACCGATTGTCACTTTGTATTCAACATTTCCACCCATGACACAAGTGTTAGGACACTTGATGCTACTATCATACTCATCACTTCCATCACAGCAATCTACAAAAATATAATTGAGAGAAGACGGGAATTTCAAATGGAAAACACAATTTTTCTAAGTTTTATTGATCCAAAGAAACAATTGAATTCAAAATACTCAGTCAAAACAGGAATAAACTGGTCCAGATATATCAGATTCAATGCCAAAGAGCTTTGTGATACCAATGGCATGATAATTCTACACATATGGCAATAGCTAATTTTAGCAGGGAAACATTTACTATCAGTTTGAAGACCTTTGAAATTTAGAAGCAAGCAATAAGACACTGGTAACATGACCATTATATAGTAGCACATTCTGCATGCAATTGGCAATTTAGTTGACAGGCCTAAGTTGGCCTTCATTGAACAGCAAAAATTATGAAGGTGATCCCGGGAAACATGCAATCCTAGTTTTCCAGGCTAGTTCACAGGTCCATTTCTGTATATTTAACAGGCAACTCACCATAAGAAATCAATAACTACTCAGGCATAAAACACAAATTAATAAGATTCTCACTAATAGAACTCCAGTCAGTCACATATCAAGACAAAAGGCATATTATTTCTCTAAATTAAGAGCTACGTAGTTTTTTTAAGTTCAATGGGAAAATTACCGAAGCTCTAACAGACTATCTCCAGGAGGGGAAAGCAGAAATCTTACAAACAATACTTACCACAAAAACGATCATTGACACGTGAAGAAAAAATAAATTGAGGTGTACTTCCTAAATTCCTACAATAAAATTTGGCTGCAGGACAAGCTGAAGTTCCTGCAAATATAAATAAAAAAGGCCTAGTTAATAATTGAGACATTAACAACATTTGCGAAAACGCAAAACGACAGAAGAATCATATAATTGATTATGAATAAATACAAAAATTAGCTTTTGCGAGATGGAGATATTGGGAAGAAAAGTATAACCCTATTGTTGATCAACCGATTATTCGATTAAGCTTGATTCAATGGCTGATGGGTATATGATAATCTAAATATAACTGCACTGGATGATATTATTCCATATCAGAAACGTTTAGAAAATACAAAGTAGTTGAAATTGAAGATACCCGGCTCATCGGTTCCGTCAATGCAATCGCAAAAATCGTCGTTAAGACGGTCTCTGGTGAAGGATTTGGAGCCATCTTTGCACTTGATAACCTTTGAAGAGAAGTACTTCTCATCTGCAATTGCAAACACATAAATAGAGTTCGAAATAGGAAGGAAGGAAGGATTACAAGAAGGTTTTGAGAGGGAGAGAAAGTATTACCAAGTGGGTGAACACCGAGGAGAGGCGATTTACAGTGAACAATTACACAAAACAAGCAGAGAGATATTATTATTACAAGAATCAAGTGTTTGAACAGCATCATTTTCCAGAAATACCAGTTACCACTCCACCGCAACCCTCATGTTTGTTTGCTTTGTTCCTCATTTCGACATTTGTTTTGACTGACTTCGGAGTCAATTCGTCTTGCTATCGTTAAGTCTTCTCTAATTGTTGATTAGGGCAACTCCCATGGAAACCCCTAGTTTTGGTCGAGCTTAAGTGCCCCGCCCCCCCACTTTTCAGTTGGTGACACAGAAACCCCCACTTTGAGAGGAATCTGTTACTGAATAGGAATCTTTCATCACGAAAAGTCGATTCTACCCATTTGTCTTATTCAAGATGAATAAATAAAGGAAGTATTATTTTTGTCCCCTAAGGTTAGGCCTAATCAAGTGTCATCCATGGTTTTCCGAAAATATGCAGTTTACCCGTTGAGGTTTAAAATCCAACGTTAAATCTAACGAAGTTAGAGGTATAATTGTAAAATTCAATTAAAATATGATTGTAATGCCTTTAATGCCCTCCTTCATTATATATTCTTATTCATTAAATTATTAATTAAAAAATATATAATTACTCCCTTCTCTCCCAAACCCTAGCCACCGTTGATCCACATCTCGCCACCGCAACCACTCACCTCCCTCACCGCAGCAGGTGCAGCAGCCACCTCGCCAGGGCCCATATTCTTCCTCTCCGGGTCGATCTCGTCCTCTTACTACCCCAACTCCGTGGCCCACATTCTGCTGGCTCTATCTGCACCCCAGCATGAGCCGCCTACCTTGGTGGGCTGGTAGATGCAGAAGACAGACGAAGAGATCGTGGAAGATGCGCCACATTCAAATCTTTTCCGATTCAATCTCATCATACTTTGATTTTGAGAGTTTTTATTTTCATTTCCTTGTGAACTTGTGATGGTTGTGAGGAGATTTTTTGATGGAATGTGATTGTGCAAATTCGGTTTAAAATTTTATTTATTTATTGTGTTTTGGGATTTTCCAGGCTCTTAACAAAGGTGGTGTTTAAGCTTGAAGGCTAAAGTAGGAAAATTAGAGATTATTGTCTCGCAGGTGGAGAGGTTTGGTTTGGCTGTGAACTCGTGCTGGTCTAAGAAAAGTCTGTTCTTTTGCTGTTTTTTGTTTTATGGGTTTTGATGGCATTCAAGGAATATTAATGGCTGTGATGGATATGAGATTGGAGTCTATGAAAGTTTGTTTCTTGGTTGCTCTTATCCTTTGGTTTGATTGGTTTCTTGATTCTAGTGAAGTCAAACTTTTATTCCTCAGTGGTCTACTTGTTAAGGAACTCTGGATTGAACTCAAGGCCTAAAACAGCTTCTGCTAATCAGAAATCATCGATTCCCATTAATTCACAGATTCGGAAATCTTCTAGGATTGACAAGCAGAGAACTTCATCCCCTCTGCGCTGCTGTCTGTGATGGAATTTTTCCGGGGGATATCAAATCAGGTGGTGGCGTGGTGATACAGGGGGCCAAATTGGATCAGGTGGTGGAGATTTTGTTACGAATTTTGGATAAACGGTTGAATTTTGTATTTTAATTTAAATTATAATTCTATATTTAATTAATATTTATTAGTTTAATTGGCTATCGCTGTTGTATGCTCGTAGATTACCATTTTGTCCTTATGCTGTTTATTTAACGTTGGATTTCAAATCGGAGGGCTTAATTCAGGGGCCAAAAGAACAATCCCATAAATAGAAAACCTGATAATCATTATAAACAAAATTACATAACTAAAATAATAAAAAAGAAATTAAATAAAAACTTCTCAGGTATTTTTAAGAACCAACCAAGAAAATCTCTCCATTTTCTCCGTCATTTTCTTTTCATCTAAACAACCAAACAACATTACTTTGTATTGCCCAATATTTTTCTCAGCATCCAATCAACAATTTATAACTAAATTTGTATCATAAAATCCAAAAAAATAAAAAAATACAAACCCAACAATAACCACTAACAATAAAAAAAAAAGGCCACACAACAACGAAGTGACATTTTTTTCCCTGCGTCCAATCGTCAAATCATAAAAAATTTCTACCCAATTTTTTTCCTAAGCATCCAGTTAACTAAGCCACACCTAAAGTGCTTGATCAAGAGTAACGTAATCTGATCGACAACTTCAAAGGAATTTATCAGGAGGGTTTTGTACAACAGCTTTTAGAGAAGAAGAGGAGTGTTCTGATGGGTTTTGTGGATGAAGTCAAAGTAGTTGTGAAGAGATTTTCCATAGAAATCAATCAATAGAACAATCAATCAAGAAAGACGGCAACAACCGCAGGATTTTTTTTTTTTTAATTACTTACTATGCCGAGATAGATTTTTTTTAGCTACGCTCATCCATCACAACGAGTTTGGATGGCGCGCCTGCTAGGAGAAGAGTGCCTGCTTGCCTTAATCTTTCGTAATTAGGCAAAAAGAGATGGCGGCTCAGCCTTGCCCCATCCGCTTCTACCCTCACCTTGCACTAAGCTCTTCGAATCAAGCAGTTACCGGAAATTCCACCGACAGCAGTAAATCATTGTACGAAATGTCACTCTTGGCAAAATGTGATGAGCTCATGCATGACATGCATGAGTTCTAGAATTCTGCTGAGCTCATGCATGACATGCATGGCTTCCAGAATCCCTCCCATGTGAATGCATTGAGAGTCAAATTTGTTAGGCACCTCCAATTTGAAAATCAAAGGAAGTAGCCAAATTTGATTTGAATTTGTATGCAGAATTTTTCCTATAAATATGGGACGAATTCTGCCTTGTTCAAGCATCACTGAGATTCCAGAGAGAGTCCAGAGTCTAAACCAGAGAGTTTAGGATTGAGAGAGAGAGCCAGGAGAGCTCCAGAAATTTTAGGGGAGTTTTTGTATAATTCTTGTACATTAATTTTCTCTGTTAATACAAGTAATTTTTCTCCCAAATTCTGTTCTGAGTTGATCATTACATCCCAACAAGTGGTATCAGAGCCTCGTTGAGCTCCTGGAACGTCAGAACAGAGAGAAAAAATTCAGAGAAAATTTGTCTCCTGTTTCTGGAAAATTTCGATTTTTCGGAAAGTGATCGAATTTCGAATTTGAAGTGTCCAGTGTGTTCGTGACGTCGTCCTGATCATTCTGCAATTTTCCGGCGACAGATCCGACGTCCAGAGAAGCCGCACGCGCCTCCGACCTGGTCTGCGAGTGGGCGTCACTCGCCCCATGCGCTGCACGCGCCATTCCAAGGAAGAAGACGACCACGTTAGTGCCACGTCATCAGCCACGTCAGCGACCTTTTTGCCACGTCATCAGGCCACGTCAGCATATCGCCGCGTCAGCAAGCCACGTCATCCGTCCACGTCAGCGTGCCACGTGTCGCCACGTCAGAGCCACGTCAGCATCGTGGACCCCCGCCACGTCAGCAAAACGTTGGAAAATTACATTTTGGCCCCTGTATTTCCGGGTAATTACATTTTGACCCCTGAGTTTATGAAATTTACATTTCAGTCCCTAGGAAATATCAGTTTGGCCCCTGTAGTTCTGGAGAATAACTTGTGCCCCCTTTTAGTTTCTGAAATTTCAGTTTAGCCCTTAAGAAATTTCAGTTTAGTCCTTAAAGTTTCCAAGCTTAGTATTTTATTGTATAAAAAGAATTTTTGAGCCCCGGAAGAGGCTATTCCACCTAATTTGACCGTTCCGGACGTAACGGTGGGTTCGGATTTTTGAAATTCAATTTTCATTTTAGTGAATTAATTATTCTAAAATGGAAGAATCATCCGGAGCCATGATTAAATTGGCTGCTACCGATTACACACTATGGAGGCCCAGGATGGAGGATCTCCTTAGTTGTAAGGATCTATATGACCCTATAGAATTTCAAGGGTAGAGACCTGAGACAGAAAAAGACGCAGAGTGGAAGAAAATTAACAGAAAATGTATCGGTCAGATCAGACAATGGATCGATCATAGTGTCTCCACCTGTAGCCAAAGAAACAGATGCATATACTCTATGGAAAAAATTAGAGAGTATGTATCAAGCCAAGTCAGCACGGAACAAAGCCATCCTGATGAGACGGCTTGTGAACTTGAAGTTGCGGAGCGGAACTCCTGTAGCAGAACATACAAGTGAGTTCCAAAACTTGGTGAATCAGTTGACAGCAGTCGAGTTACAGCTTGGAGACGAGAACAAGCACTTCTACTTCTCAGTTCCCTTCCAGATTCATGGGAGACACTAGTGGTCTCCATCAGTAATTCAGCACCCGGAGGCAGACTTACCCTATCAATGGTTAAGGATGCCTTAATGAACGAGGAGGCAAGAAGAAAAGATGCAGGCGCCAGTCAAGATGAAGCCTACATCACAGAGAATCGAGGAAGACAGTCTCGAGGTGAAGACTGGAGAAGAGGTAGAAGCAAAAGCAGAGGCAGATCAAGGGGCAGGTCATCAGATGGGCGGAGACCCACATACAAGTGCTACAACTGTGGCAAAGAGGGACATTTGAAGAGAAATTGTCGCAGTCTTCGGAAGCAGAACCAGGAGAGTTCACAGGCACAAAGCAACGAAGAACCACGAGTTACAGTGGTAGAAGATGTAACCATCTGTGCAGAAGAGACGTGCTTCCACACAACAGATCAAGGAGTAGAATGGGTCATTGACACAGCAGCTTCCTGCCACGTCACTCCTTGCAGAGAAATCTTCACCACGTACAAAGCAGGAGACTTTGGGATAGTGAAGATGGGAAACAACAGCACCGCCAAAATCATGGGAATTGGTGATATTCAATTCCTAACGAACGTCGGATGCAAAATAACTTTGAAAGACGTTCGTCATGTGCCAGATCTTCGACTCAACTTGCTCTCGGTAAAAGCCTTTGATCAGCAAGGTTATGAGAGCTGCTTCACCAACGGTACATGGAAGATGTTGAAAGGGGTCATGGTGGTTGCTCGAGGTAAATTATGTGACAATCTTTACAGGACTCATGTAAAGATAAACGGAGAGAGCCTTCATGTAGCAGAGCACATGGTACCTCTAGATTTGTGGCATAACAAGGCTCGGTCACATGGGTGAAAAGGGTTTATCAACCCTTCAGAAAAAGAAGCTGATCACTGTTTCCAAGGATGCAGCGTCTCATCCTTGCGACTATTGTTTGTACGGGAAACAACGGAGGGTGTCATTCAGCTCCTCATCAGTGAAGAAATCAAAGCTATTGGAGCTAGTACACAGTGATGTATGTGGACCTCTCGAAGTCGAGTCCTTAGGCGGTAAAAGGTATTTCTTGACCTTTATTGATGATGCATCTCGGAAAGTGTGGGTGTATTTCCTCAGAACGAAGGATGAAGTTCTGGAGAAGTTCAAGGAGTTTCACGCCATGGTAGAACGTGAAACGGGTAAGAAATTAAAATGCCTTCGATCAGATAACGGAGGCGAGTATACCTCCAGAGAGTTCAATGCCTACTGTCGAAGATATGGCATTCGACATGAAAGAACAGTCCCACGCACACCACAACACAATGGAGTGGCCGAGAGGATGAATCGAACCATCATGGAACGAGTCAGAAGCATGCTCAGATTGGCTAAGTTACCCAAGCCATTCTGGGGGGAGGCAGTTCGCACCGCCTGTTACTTAATCAACAGAGCACCATCGGCACCACTGAACTTCGAGATTCCAGAAAAGGTATGGTCTAACAAAAAGCCCTCCTATAATCATTTGAAAGTGTTTGGTTGTTTAGCCTTCGTACATGTATCCAAGGAGCTCAGACAGAAGCTCGATGCAAGAACTGTTCCATGTATCTTCATCGGTTATGGAGATGAAGAATTCGGATACAGATTATGGGATCCCAAAGAAAAGAAAGTCATCCGGAGCAGAGATGTCGTATTTCACGAAGACCAAACATATGAAGACGCTGAAAAGACAACAATATCTACAAATCCCACTAGCAGTGCCCCAGATATTGTTGCAGATTCTACCCCAACACCAAATGCTACAAGAAATGACGAGGTACCAGACGAAGTTCCAGAAGCAGATCAGGAGGAAGAAAATGAAGAGATTGCTGAGCCGGGGGAGCCACAATCACCTATAGAAGCTGCTGTACCTCCTGGAAATGAAGAACCTCAGCTACGACGATCTGAGCGAGGTCGGATTCCGTCGAGGAGATATCCGGAATCAGAGTACACACTGCTTACTGATGAGGGGGAGCCAGAAAGCTTTCATGAAGCTTTATCTCATCCAGACAAAGAACGATGGCTGCATGCAATGCAAGATGAGATGAATTCTCTAGAGAAGAACAAAACTTATGAACTGGTCGAACTCCCAGACGGAAAGAAGGCACTGAAGAACAAGTGGGTATTCAAGCTCAAGAAAGATGGAACAGGAACGGTGATAAAGCACAAAGCCCGATTGGTGGTAAAAGGATTCCTTCAGAAGAAAGGAATTGACTTTGATGAAATATTCTCACCGGTAGTAAAAATTTCCTCAATCCGCGTCATCCTCGGATTGACAGCAAGTCTTGATTTGGAGCTTGAACAAATGGATGTGAAGACAGCATTTCTTCATGGAGACTTGCATGAAGAAATCTACATGGAGCAGCCAGAAGGGTTCGAGGTTCAAGAAAAAGAACACCTCGTGTGCAAGCTCAAAAAGAGCTTGTATGGCCTCAAACAAGCACCAAGGCAATGGTACAAGAAGTTTGACTCCTTCATGGTGAGTCATGGGTACAAAAGAACCGCTGCAGACCAATGCGTCTACTTTCAGAAACTTCCAGGTGGAGACTTTGTTGCATTAATGTTATATGTGGACGACATGTTGATCGTCGGAAAAGATGCAACAAGAATAAAGCAGCTGAAGAATGAACTATCAAAACCTTCGATATGAAGGATTTGGGACCAGCTCAGCAAATCTTGGGGATGCACATTCGTCGAGACAGGAAACAAAAGAAATTATGGCTGTCTCAAGAAAAATATGTTGAACGTGTGATCCAAAGATTCAACATGGATAGTGCCAAGCCAGTTAGTGTACCACTGGCTAATCATTTCAAGCTGAGCAAGAGATCATGTCCCTCATCCAAGAAAGAGATAGAGGACATGGCGTCGGTACCCTATTCTTCTGCTGTAGGAAGTTTGATGTATGCCATGGTGTGTACAAGGCCAGATATTGCTCATGCTGTCGGAGTCGTGAGCAGATTTCTTTCCAATCCAGGGAAAGAACATTGGGAGGCAGTCAAGTGGATTCTCAGATACCTTAAAGGTACTTCGAAGATATGCTTGTGTTACGGGGGAGCTGATCCAATCTTGGAAGGCTATACAGATTCAGATATGGCCGGAGAACCTGACAGTAGGAAATCTACATCAGGTTTTGTTTACACTTCTACAGGGGGAGCTGTATCATGGCAGTCAAGACTACAGAAGTGTGTTGCGCTATCCACGACAGAGGCAGAATACATTGCCGCAGCGGAAGCTGGAAAAGAAATGTTGTGGCTGAAGCGGTTTCTCCAAGAACTTGGGATTGAGCAAAAGGAGTATAAAGTACACTGTGACAGTCAAAGTGCTCTGGATTTGAGCAAGAATTCAGTGTACCATTCTCGAACGAAGCATATCGACATCCGCTATCATTGGATACGAGAGGTGATGGACAAGCAACTGTTGAAACTAGTGAAGATCCATACTAAAGAGAATCCAGCCGACATGTTAACAAAAGTGGTCACCAGAGACAAGCTAGAACTATGCAGAGACATAGTTGGATTAGAAGCTGTCTAATTACTTTTGTTGTTACTCCCTTTTCACATGGGATGGAGGGGGAGAATTGATGAGCTCATGCATGACATGCATGAGTTCTAGAATTCTGCTGAGCTCATGCATGACATGCATGGCTTCCAGAATCCCTCCCATGTGAATGCATTGAGAGTCAAATTTGTTAGGCACCTCCAATTTTGAAAATCAAAGGAAGTAGCCAAATTTGATTTGAATTTGTATGCAGAATTTTTCCTATAAATATGGGACGAATTCTGCCTTGTTTAAGCATCACTGAGATTCCAGAGAGAGTCCAGAGTCTAAACCAGAGAGTTTAGGATTGAGAGAGAGAGCCAGGAGAGCTCCAGAAATTTTAGGGGAGTTTTTGTATAATTCTTGTACATTAATTTTCTCTGTTAATACAAGTAATTTTTCTCCCAAATTCTGTTCTGAGTTGATCATTACATCCCAACAAAATGGCCTCCCGCTAGGTAAAAGAATTGACTTGTACGGGCTAATAGCAGGTCCCTTCAGGTTCAGGGTTTTCTCCTCGAGGGAAGTGGAGGTATTGTTTGCCTGTGGTAGGGTTGGAATTCGTAATACATATGTCTCGTTTAATTATCTGTAGTAAGATATAAAATATAGATTTGGTATAGTAATTAAAAATATTATTTATATATTTTAATTATGTCATATTTAATTAATATAATTTATTTAATTTTTTAATATAGTTATGTATAATATTTTATATTTTATATATTTAATCAATTAAAATTATTTTAATTTTAAAATATAATATATCAATTAAATTTATTTTTATAATATAAATAATTTTCAGTATAAAAAATGATTAAAATGATTAAAATTAATTTATTTTATAATATAAAATTTTCAGTTTTATAATATATATATATATATATATATATATATATATATATATATATATATATATATATATATTGTAAGTAGATAATAATTTATATCATTAAATGAGTTTGTATGTCAATATTGATAAAATATGTTTAATTATTTGTATCATTAAATAGGTTGACGTGTTAGACATATTTAATACAAATCTGACATATTTATTATTTAATTATATATTATATTCGTATCGTATTCACATGTCGTGATCCAAATTATCACTCCTAGTTGAAAGACTTAGTTTAGGATTTAGAGATTTCTTGAGAAGATTTTGCTCAAAGGGTGAAAGAAGAAAATCTAGGAATTAGGGTTCACGATGAATCGGAAGAAAGAGGAAATGATGAAAAAATATTTATTATATTTTATTAATTTTTAAGTAAATTTTATTATTTTATCACGAAACGTTACGTACTAAATGAAAAGTGAGAGACAAAGTAGTACTTTCGCCAAAACTAAGGGGTCCCTATGTTAATTTCCCTCGTTCATTATTGTAATTTTATTCTATTATTTTTAAGAAAATTTATTGAAATAATCTAATTTAAATTGTAGTTAAGTACATTTGAATTAATTAGAATATATTTAAAACTGCAAATTGGGTCTGATTTATTATCTTAGGAATTGGATTATATTGAATTAATTAAAAAAATCAAATTGGTCATTAGATATTTTCATATTTTATTCCTCAACTTTTGGGCAATGGATCACTCTTAATTTCTACTTCTATTGTATAATGGTGTGAATCATACACTTCAAAGTTCCAATTTCTTTTCATAAAATAGCTATTAGTAATTTAATCTTCAAAAGGGGGAGTTAAAAAAAAAACTCAAAGTATGGTCTCTTTGATTATGAGTTATATGTTTTTGTTTTCAAAATTTCTAATTAAATATGAGAATGAGAGATATCAAGAAATTGAATTGTGTGAAAATATATTTGGGTATGCATATTTTGTGTTTTTATTTGAAAATTGATGATAGTTGAAAAAAAATTAAATTTTTTTAATTTTCAAATTTTATAAAATTATTAAAATATAATATTTAATGCATAATTAAATTTTATAATCAAATAATAGAATAAATTTAAAATAAAAAGCATAGAACCTACAAAATTATACCGGAGAGAGAGAGAGAGAGAGAAGAAAATGACAAAAAAAAAATTTGTTTTGGTTTTCTTGGAAACTATGCCATGGGAGGCTTATACCTTCATCATTTATTTTATACATGATTTGCCAAAAACATCTATAACACCTTTCACAAGGTGTCTTTTTGAAAATGAAAATATAAAAAATGGTGGAAAGGGCTAACCAATTTTCCATATGATCATAATATAATATATAGACTACATCCATATATACATATGCAGCGGAAATTGTTATTTATTGAAAGGAAAGTGATCATGTAGACATTAGTATATGATTCATTGCACATCATAACATCTTTTCAAGTTAGTTTATAATTAAAGTGGAAGAATATGTAACTAAAAGATCATCTAATGAGGAATTAATATCAAATTAACAATGAATCATATCACATATTATAGCCCTTCTTTTCATTCAAAAACAAACAACATACACTCTATATATGATATGTCTTCCAAGTTCCATCCAAAGATACATAAAAGAAGTCTAACAAGCCTTCAATCCTGCAAAATCCATGCCCAGTCTTCTCATATTGTGCATGCATCCCACATCATCACCGTGCCTTTCATTTAACTAAAACTGACCTAAATATATAAAACAAATTAAAATTTCCATTAGGGTCATGAATCAATTAGAATTCCAAGAAAAAAAAAAAAAGAAGTGAGAGAATAAATTAAAAGCAGCTGACTATCGACTCTGGTTTCTCAGAACTATGGCTTAGCGATGCATATCTTATTTTATTAAGTGACTGAAACTATGGCTTCATACAGGGTATAATTAAAAGGTAAAGGATATTGTCCAAAAATATTGAACCGCAAACAATTACAATATGTGAAAAAAGAAAACGTTTTCGAATATCGATTATAAGCAATCGAACATTCATGGTAAGATATGAACACTTTCGAGTTTTTATATAGATTAACTTGAAAGCATCAAAGCAAAATCCAAACTCAAACATATATATTGATATTAAAATTTTAAAAAATAAAGATTAAGAAATAACTTGGCTAACTTAAAAATATAGGATAACGATAAATAATTTGTGGATAATTTTTAAGTCTTGCATTATTATTCGTATAGCTAGATGAATGTACATGAATATAACAAGCCAATTATTAACAGATATCTAAATGTAACACATTAAAATTAAGAAAAGAATTACATTAATAAGACTAATTACCTGAAATGTAGTACTGCTGGTTAAATCCATTATTGGGAGAGTGCTGTTGCCCATTATTAATGGATTGTTGTTGCTGTTGCGGTAGTGGAATAACGGAACCAATCTCTCTTTCTTGCTTTAATTTCCTTGGATGTTGCACAAAATGCGAATATGCAAAACTAGTCTCCAAATCAACAATCGAATTCGAATTATCATTATTATAATTCACTGCATTATTATTAACAACTTCTTCGATGCTTATTCCGTTATTATTTATTATCCCATTTGGTCCATTCCAGCCTATCAAGGGCGTAGATGAGGATCTGAACATCACGCTTCCTGGTGGTGGTGGTAACTGCACCAATTGGTTCTGGTTCTGGTTTTGCATAATTAGGGCTTGGCTTCTGTACACCTTAAGCTCTTCAGATATTCTCTTATATTCACCATAGGGACCAAGCACTGGATTTTTTTGCCTGCAAAGCGCTTCCCAGATAAGTGATTCTACAACTTTTGGTCTATCTTCTTCTTCGACGCTATAAACTATTTTTGTGACGTTGCTGACGCCAAAAACTTTGTGCACAGCCTGAAAATCTCGGCTTCTATCGGCAGGAAAATAGGGTGCAAGTTTGCAGTCATCGCTGCACTTTTTCCTTTGATGCTTGCATGCAGCACATGCTGATTGCACGCTCGATGTACCAGAGTTATTGTTAGTAGTCCTTTGCATCCTACAATTATATTAACAAACCAAAACAAAAATTAACAAAAACAAATCAAATCAATGACAATAAAAGCACCAACTTCTCTGCGTTGTTATTTAACAAAATATTATAGCTACATAATTTACGTGCAACATGATCGGGAAGAAAGGAAGAAGAAATCAAGAGAAAGGGCTGTGGGAGAATATATATTATATAATTGAATTGAAGAGGAAATTAAAACAAGTTAAGTAACATACCAACCTTAATTACATGAAGTTAATTTTTTTTAATTGGGTGGAAGTGGAAAGGGAATGTTTTGTATAAAGTATAAACAATGTATGTAAAACAAGAAGATGGAGAAGAAATTGAGTGTATTGTTTTAAGGCATGAAAAGATTGTCACAAAGCTAGGGCTTTAATTTTGGGAAGAGTTGATTAGGGTTTAGGTAGATCATAGGAAGAGCCGCAAGGAGATATATAGATATAACTTCATAATTTTAGTATAAGAGAGAAATTAATAAAATTATATGTCTAATTGAGAAAGAAATCTAGTATTAATAGAAAACAAATCTAGATTTTCATTTTTTCTTAAATAAATATTGTCATACCAAATCTTGTTAGTTAAAAAGCCTGGTTGGGATGGTAATTAAAGAATCAAGTGTGACAGTTATCCATACAGTCAACGGGCAAATTGGCCATTGCCAAAGTCTTTATTTATTTATTTATATCATAGAAATTACGCTTCTCTATATAAGAATTTAATTCCACAAATTAACTTGCATAGTTTAATTTCAAGTATTCTAAAAAGAATTTTACTCAATTTAAATACTAATTATATGTAGAGTACTCTCAAGGAACAAAACTACAAAACGACGTGTATTACTTATCACCTCCAAGATTTAGAAAGACTAAATGGTCCCATTTGATTTGAGGGATCCAATTGCAAGTGAGAAGTCACTAATGCAATAATTACATTTGAGAGGAATCTTACCATAGCGATATTGGAGATTGTGTCCGACCATTACTATAAAGGCTTATTCTTCCCTTGCATGATGATACACCTTAGTATATGATACAATATAGGCCATGTATCTCAATTTTGTTGTCCCACTTTAAACAAAAGTGAAAGTATATTTTCTCTAAATCTAATTTTTATACGAATAACACATAAATGTTTGAAGGATTTCTGAAATAATATAGAAATAGATTATGAAAATGCACAGAAAAATCAATGTATGCTCTTCTCTAATTAAACAACAATAGAATTTTTGGATGACATATGATGGCGCATATTAATTATAGGACTTTAGGAGAATTAGATTTAGCCTTGGTACGTCCCATGTGAGACCCACCCAATACATTAAGAGGGAAGCATATCAAATTATCGATGGAGGAAATATAAGGATGTTTTTGAGCGAATCTAAATAATTAAAGATTTTGCTTCCCATGAGTTGAACAATATATTGACATATTATTTCATGGTTGAATAGTTTATCATCTATACTATATCCATGTGTAACATGTAATGTACATCAACGAGTCAATATTCAATTCCCAAAAATGGCCAAACTTAGTTGATGCTTAGCACATAATTTTTATCTTTTTATGCCACAACAATTTCTTTATCTGTAGTTAGCTTTAGTGACCTGCAGCCCATTTCCGCTACTCGCATGTAAAATTCTCCATTGATTATGGTGACACCCACATAAGGCTAGTCGCTACAGATGATATATTAACCCGAAATGTATACTCTTTCATGCAACTGGAGTCAAGTTAGCCTCTGCAGTAACATTGTTAGACAGATTTTGTGTCATCAGTTGGGCTGGATAGCGTGAAATTTTCATTGCCTAAAAGGTTAAATTAATGAATACAAGTGTATTACCATTTGGGTATTTTTCTTAAATGCTCATCATATTATTTTGGATAAGCAAGCAATGTTTAGTTTTCTAAGTATTCATGATTGAGTATCTCCCTTGTCTAACACTTAACCAACCAACACTAGCACCAAACATTTCCTCTGTTGGTTTTTAGAGTCTGTCCTTCCCCTTTAAGAAACAGAAACCCATTTGGCAATCATAGTAAAGCCAAAGATGTCCAGCTAAAGTGGGTGCTTTAATGCTCCTCTTATTAAATGCCACCCTCACCCTCCACTTCTATTCAAATTTCAAACTCATAGCCACCTGAAATTTTCAAGTCTCTGCTTATCTATCTTCTACATTCAAGCCTTTCAAGATTTTCTTCAAAGTAAAGCAAAAGGAGTTCAACCAGTCTGCTATTGATGGAAGAGAGCAAAAAAGGTTGATAAGAACATAGAATTGTCAAGATGAGCACAGCTAGATTCATCAAGTGTGTCACGGTTGGCGATGGAGCGGTTGGCAAAACTTGCATGCTAATCTCCTACACAAGCAACACTTTCCCAACAGTATGATATATTTACATTTATATATAATGAGTTTCATGGTGACTGCTCTTTGAACTTCAATCAACCATTCATTTATATTACTAGTCAACATAATTTTTGCTTTTGTTCTAATAGGATTATGTGCCTACGGTGTTTGACAACTTCAGTGCTAATGTGGTGGTCGATGGCAGCACAGTCAACCTCGGACTGTGGGATACTGCGGGTGAGTTCTCGCTGATTCACTGCAGAACTGGACTTTTACTCTTGAGATATGTGTTAAACAGTTATGCATAGCTAAAGATATAGAAAAAAAAAATATTTATGAAGAAAAATACTTACTATGTAGCTTGGCATTTACAGGGCAGGAGGATTACAACAGGCTTAGGCCGTTGAGTTATAGAGGTGCAGATGTGTTCTTGCTGGCCTTCTCTCTAATCAGTAAAGCTAGCTATGAAAATATTTCAAAGAAGGTTACTTACTAAGTCATTTTATAAATATACGGTCGTTTGATTAAGAAATGATTTCCATCTTTGAATTGTTGAAATCTGACACGAAACAATTTCTATGCACACAGTGGATCCCTGAGCTGAGGCATTATGCCCCAACTGTGCCTGTCATCCTTGTGGGAACAAAACTGGGTAAACACCAATTCTACTTTTGTAGAAGAATTAATTCTGACTAGCTCAGTCAATAATTTCAATATTACTCGTTGATTTTGATTGAGGTCTCAGTGAAATTGGATACAGATTTACGAGATGACAAGCAGTACTTGATCGATCATCCTGGTGCTACTCCAATCTCAACAGCTCAGGTAATTTCTTGTTAAAAAACATGTGCAGATGCAATGCTTGTTTCTAAGTTGGGGAATAATATATACAATCTGGAGCAGGGTGAAGAGCTGAAGAGAATGATTGGTGCAGCTTTTTACATAGAGTGCAGCTCCAAGACTCAGCAGGTTCGGTTAATTACTTAATTTGTTTATATTCATTATCTAAACATACTTTTCACCGCACCAATCTTTGCGTAATAGAGGAAACCAAAAAGAAAAAAAGTAGAGACTTTTATTTCTAGAGATAACTTCAACATCAAAGCAGAATGACTTCCTTCTGCTACTACCCATTGGACTATTGCAAAGGCTTTCCTAGATTTACATATTGAAGTAAAAATTATAGGAGGTTTATGTCAAAAATATTGCTTACACGTCTGTAGTTGTGTTTCAACTTTTACCCCAAATTAAAGTGCCTCCAAATTTTTGAAATTGAGCGTTTCTTCAAGAGCGTATATGCAAAAGCACTAGTGTTTCAAGTATTTCTTCTCTCAGGTTGAAGTTTTTTTTTTTTTTTTCCATAGTCTCAATCAAACAATATAGAAAAGCAGAATGAATTTAGCCTTATAATTAGTTAGAAATTGTAACTAGAAGTCAATTTTGCAGTTGTTTCCACAATTTATAAACAGAGTTATAATTATCAGCATTAGTAACCTGGTTTGCCTTTACTAGTAGTCAATATATCAAATCCATGACTGAAATTTAATAATAATCTGCTAAAATTTTTCTTCTTTTCTCTGTCTGAAACTGACTTTTAGGTGGTAATTTGGAAAATAAGCTTCCCTGTTACATAACCAAAATTATGTAATTCTATCTTTTTCTGTGATGACACAGAATGTGAAGACTGTGTTTGATGCAGCAATCAAGGTTGTTTTGCAGCCTCCTAGACCCAAGAAGAAGAGGAGAAAGACAAGGCCATGCATATTTCTATAAAATAAAAAATCGACCTATAAACTTCTCCACGTAACAGCCTCCACTGCTCTTTCATTTATTGTTTCTTAGATTTAATTTTACAGTCCAGTGCACGTTCATTGCTTTTTTTTTCTTTTTGTTGATTTCTGTTGCCATTGCCTAATGGATGTTGAGGCAATTTTGTCCAACTCTATTAATATGTAAACTGTGATGGGATACCAATACCATTTAGCCATTCATTAGTAATGTGTCCTCTTATTCAAGTGAGAATGGCACTTTCTGGGGTTCTATATCATGTAAGCTTTCACCAGAGAACTTTCAAGGTAACCCTTCCTGCCTTTCAATATTGTAAAACTGCACATTGCAAGAATATAATTACACAACTACAATAAACGCTTGGAGATCTCTTCAAGTTTATTACTTATTTTGCATATGGTTTACCCATTGTCTATGTAATTGGTAGAAAATGCATCAGTTTATGCGACTGTGGTTCTTCATTTCTTTTGAAGGGGGGCTAGAACAAAAGAATTACATGTATTTCAGCGTATATAGACAACTACTTATGGAACGTAACTTCTCTCGGTTCTCATCTGCGTTGAACTCCTATCAAACCTAAAAAGAGTTAAGTAATTTGCTAGCTTGACAAGTTTTAGTTCCTGTCATGTCTCCAAATAGGGTACTAGTATTCAAAATCAAACTTTAATCTTGCTTGTAAAGTAGAATACTTGGAGGGCAATCTAAGGAGAATTGGTTTATACTTTATGCGGTACAAAAATTCCATTATCAATGCAAAATCTAACAATATTTCTTTATTAAAAATAAATTAATTACAACTTAAAAAAAAAAAATTTTAGATGGTCACCGCCGCCACTGACAGCATAGGGGGACAATGAAAATGAGAAATTATTATGGGTCTCTTCAAGATTAATCTCAATACTATGGGTACTACGGAAAATTGATCATAATGTTGAGTTGACATATATGATTACATAAACGTTATAAAATACTTCTTTAAAACCAGAACCTCAAATTGCACCATAAAAATACTACTGTAAAAATAAAATCAAGCTATACAATCACATCGATAAAATCGATATAGTAAAATATTATTAAATAAGTAATATAATAATAAATTATAAAAATTATAAAAAAAGATTTAATAATAAATCATCCAATCAAATTATGGTTTTATTTGTTAAAATTTTTAAAATATTATTTTTTAAAAACGTATACTTATTAATGTATTTAAATTAATATCAATCATATATCTTTTTAAATTTAAAAAAATTGAAAATTTATTACATACTATTTTTAAATTTTAAAAAACAAAAATTTAAAATTAACAAATAAATACAAAGGTTTCTAGATGATATTTACCCTATTGTTAAATCGACGGTTGACGTGGCGTTGGATATAGACATGAAACAGAAGGGGGCATCCAAAACCAAAGTCCTCAGCTTAACTTCACAGCTGGACTGAACTTCAGAATGGCGGGTCCTCTACTTTGCGTTCTCAATTGTCAACCTCCAAGAAATCCTTCTCCTCACCTTCTTCTTCTCCTTCGTTCCCCCACAGAACCTACCTACCTTCCTTCCGCACGCGCCTTCTCCACCACCGCCAATGCCGCCTTGTCTCCAAATGCGGCGCAACGTCGCTCACGTTGACCACAGTAAGACTACGCCTATGGACAGGCTTTTACAACAGTGCGGTGCCGATATCCCGCACGAGCGCTTCATGGACTCCGTTAGCCTCGAGCGTGAACGTGGCATCACCATCGCCGCTAATGTTCGTTACAGTTTTTCCATACGTACAAAACTTAATATTTAGCAATTATTTAATTTTTTTTCTGGCTTTGATTTGTTACGGATTAAACTGAATGTGATATATTTTTCATAATTTAAAAATATCGAGACGACGTCGTAGCAACTATGATATATTGCTCATGACCAAATCATTACAATTTGACTTGTAAGCTCAGTCCTTATTGTTGATTGTATTCTATGTTAAGTTAGCTTTTCGAGGTTCATGCTAAATATTTTAAGTAATGGTGTTCTGTCCATATTAGTGTGTTCAAATTGAACTTTCATGTTTGTAACGAGATGGTGACTCATTCTGAATCAACTTTGCGAGGGTCGAGTTTACTCTGATGATTCCTCCAACTCTGTTCACTATATTCATTGAAGTGTTGAATATCAGTCTTCCTTTCCATACTATAACTGTTTTTTTTTTTGGCCTCAAATTCTCCTAATTATTTTCTGGTTACGTCTGTATCATGGAATGAAAATGAACTAAACATGGTCGACACACCTGGACATGCTGATTTTGGTGGTGAAGTATGTCTCTACTGAGATTATGGTTCAGTGCAGAGTGTTGGGGTTTATGGAATTTCTAGTTTAATCCTTGATAACGGCCAAGCATGTTATTTTTTTCTGCTTTAAGATAAAAATCCATGCGGAAGGAAGTTTGAAGTATAATGCTGTGGGCATGATTATATGACTACACAGAAATAAGTGCTCAGTCAGAATTATAGTATCATTTACGGCAAATATTTAATGGAGTATGATTCTCCATATTGGTGGCGTTAGATGCTTTGGCTGTTTGCAGAGGATATGTCTTCTGCAAAGAAAAACCTTATACAATGGAACTCTATTAATAGGTGAATCGAAAAGCATCACATTATTTCAAAGAAAAAATGAAGTAAATGAATAAATCTTGAAGTCCCTGTACCAGGGGTTGGAGTGGTTAATTTTCTTTACTACCAGACACTCCTCAGAAATGCCAGCCCGGGGACTTGTTCTGAGTAATCTGACTGATTTTTTTTTTTTTTTTTGTTTTTAAACTTTATTGGGGTGGTTATAGGCTGAGCGGGCTGTTGGCATGGTGGGAGGAGCGATTTTGGTTGTAGATGCCGGTGAAGGTCCACTCGCACAAACAAAGTTTGTCCTTGCAAAAGCTTTGAAATATGGGCTATGGCCCATTCTTCTTTTGAACAAAGTTGACAGGCCTGCTGGTATGACCATATTTCTCACTTACTTTTGACCTTTTCTACTTATGAAAAAAGAGTTCCCAGACTTAAATGAACATTATGTTAATTATTATTTCTTTATTTACAAAGGGCTAATTAAGAGAATGAAATAGTTAATTAATGTTTAAGGTAATCTAAATTAGGGAGTCTATCTGTCTTTGGTTTACAAATTATGTCATTGACTTTCTCTCTTTATCTCGTTCCCTAATTTCTTTTATTTTATGTATACAAATTCATTTTTCTATTTTAATTGCTTTTATTTATATTGGAAGTCAAGTACTTGCTAGAGACTAAGTAGTCTCTATTTGTTTGTTCAGCATTTTGTATTTTATGAACTATTCTGCTTGGAAGCAGCTTCCGTTGTGTTAGAGGACATCCTTCGTGGTATTGTAGCTTTGCATTTTTTGATTCTCCTTCAAGATCTAGAATCCACTGTCATTGTCATGGTCTTGTGTCCATCTCTTGAAGGATTAGGGGACATTTTTATCTTTCGTATCTATGCATAAAGATCATTAATTGCACGTCTTTCTCACCCGCTTAAATGTTTTGAGCTCCTAGATAGAAATTGTTTGATTGTGAAAGTTATACTTGTTGGGATGTAATGATCAACTCAGAACAGAATTTGGGAGAAAAATTACTTGTATTAACAGAGAAAATTAATGTACAAGAATTATACAAAAACTCCCCTAAAATTTCTGGAGCTCTCCTGGCTCTCTCTCTCAATCCTAAACTCTCTGGTTTAGACTCTGGACTCTCTCTGGAATCTCAGTGATGCTTAAACAAGGCAGAATTCGTCCCATATTTATAGGAAAAATTCTGCATACAAATTCAAATCAAATTTGGCTACTTCCTTTGATTTTCAAAATTGGAGGTGCCTAACAAATTTGACTCTCAATGCATTCACATGGGAGGGATTCTGGAAGCCATGCATGTCATGCATGAGCTCAGCAGAATTCTAGAACTCATGCATGTCATGCATGAGCTCATCAATTCTCCCCCTCCATCCCATGTGAAAAGGGAGTAACAACAAAAGTAATTAGACAGCTTCTAATCCAACTATGTCTCTGCATAGTTCTAGCTTGTCTCTGGTGACCACTTTTGTTAACATGTCGGCTGGATTCTCTTTAGTATGGATCTTCACTAGTTTCAACAGTTGCTTGTCCATCACCTCTCGTATCCAATGATAGCGGATGTCGATATGCTTCGTTCGAGAATGGTACACTGAATTCTTGCTCAAATCCAGAGCACTTTGACTGTCACAGTGTACTTTATACTCCTTTTGCTCAATCCCAAGTTCTTGGAGAAACCGCTTCAGCCACAACATTTCTTTTCCAGCTTCCGCTGCGGCAATGTATTCTGCCTCTGTCGTGGATAGCGCAACACACTTCTGTAGTCTTGACTGCCATGATACAGCTCCCCCTGCAAAAGTGTAAACAAAACCTGATGTAGATTTCCTACTGTCAGGTTCTCCGGCCATATCTGAATCTGTATAGCCTTCCAAGATTGGATCAGCTCCCCCGTAACACAAGCATATCTTCGAAGTACCTTTAAGGTATCTGAGAATCCACTTGACTGCCTCCCAATGTTCTTTCCCTGGATTGGAAAGAAATCTGCTCACGACTCCGACAGCATGAGCAATATCTGGCCTTGTACACACCATGGCATACATCAAACTTCCTACAGCAGAAGAATAGGGTACCGACGCCATGTCCTCTATCTCTTTCTTGGATGAGGGACATGATCTCTTGCTCAGCTTGAAATGATTAGCCAGTGGTACACTAACTGGCTTGGCACTATCCATGTTGAACCTTTGGATCACACGTTCAACATATTTTTCTTGAGACAGCCATAATTTCTTTTGTTTCCTGTCTCGACGAATGTGCATCCCCAAGATTTGCTGAGCTGGTCCCAAGTCCTTCATATCGAAGGTTTTTGATAGTTCATTCTTCAGCTGCTTTATTCTTGTTGCATCTTTTCCGACGATCAACATGTCGTCCACATATAACATTAATGCAACAAAGTCTCCACCTGGAAGTTTCTGAAAGTAGACGCATTGGTCTGCAGCGGTTCTTTTGTACCCATGACTCACCATGAAGGAGTCAAACTTCTTGTACCATTGCCTTGGTGCTTGTTTGAGGCCATACAAGCTCTTTTTGAGCTTGCACACGAGGTGTTCTTTTTCTTGAACCTCGAACCCTTCTGGCTGCTCCATGTAGATTTCTTCATGCAAGTCTCCATGAAGAAATGCTGTCTTCACATCCATCTGTTCAAGCTCCAAATCAAGACTTGCTGTCAATCCGAGGATGACGCGGATTGAGGACATTTTTACTACCGGTGAGAATATTTCATCAAAGTCAATTCCTTTCTTCTGAAGGAATCCTTTTACCACCAATCGGGCTTTGTGCTTTATCACCTTTCCTGTTCCATCTTTCTTGAGCTTGAATACCCACTTGTTCTTCAGTGCCTTCTTTCCGTCTGGGAGTTCGACCAGTTCATAAGTTTTGTTCTTCTCTAGAGAATTCATCTCATCTTGCATTGCATGCAGCCATCGTTCTTTGTCTGGATGAGATAAAGCTTCATGAAAGCTTTCTGGCTCCCCCTCATCAGTAAGCAGTGTGTACTCTGATTCCGGATATCTCCTCGACGGAATCCGACCTCGCTCAGATCGTCGTAGCTGAGGTTCTTCATTTCCAGGAGGTACAGCAGCTTCTATAGGTGATTGTGGCTCCCCCGGCTCAGCAATCTCTTCATTTTCTTCCTCCTGATCTGCTTCTGGAACTTCGTCTGGTACCTCGTCATTTCTTGTAGCATTTGGTGTTGGGGTAGAATCTGCAACAATATCTGGGGCACTGCTAGTGGGATTTGTAGATATTGTTGTCTTTTCAGCGTCTTCATATGTTTGGTCTTCGTGAAATACGACATCTCTGCTCCGGATGACTTTCTTTTCTTTGGGATCCCATAATCTGTATCCGAATTCTTCATCTCCATAACCGATGAAGATACATGGAACAGTTCTTGCATCGAGCTTCTGTCTGAGCTCCTTGGATACATGTACGAAGGCTAAACAACCAAACACTTTCAAATGATTATAGGAGGGCTTTTTATTTAGACCATACCTTTTCTGGAATCTCGAAGTTCAGTGGTGCCGATGGTGCTCTGTTGATTAAGTAACAGGCGGTGCGAACTGCCTCCCCCCAGAATGGCTTGGGTAACTTAGCCAATCTGAGCATGCTTCTGACTCGTTCCATGATGGTTCGATTCATCCTCTCGGCCACTCCATTGTGCTGTGGTGTGCGTGGGACTGTTCTTTCATGTCGAATGCCATATCTTCGACAGTAGGCATTGAACTCTCTGGAGGTATACTCGCCTCCGTTATCTGATCGAAGGCATTTTAATTTCTTACCCGTTTCACGTTCTACCATGGCGTGAAACTCCTTGAACTTCTCTAGAACTTCATCCTTCGTCCTGAGGAAATAAACCCACACTTTCCGAGATGCATCATCAATAAAGGTCAAGAAATACCTTTTACCGCCTAAGGACTCGACTTCAAGAGGTCCGCATACATCACTGTGTACTAGCTCCAACAGCTTTGATTTCTTCACTGATGAGGAGCTGAATGACACCCTCCGTTGTTTCCCGTACAAACAATAGTCGCAAGGATGAGACGCTGCATCCTTGGAAACAGTGATCAGCTTCTTTTTCTGAAGGGTTGATAAACCCTTTTCACCCATGTGACCGAGCCTTTTATGCCACAAATCTAGAGGTACCATGTGCTCTGCTACATGAAGGCTCTCTCCGTTTATCTTTACATGAGTCCTGTAAAGATTGTCACATAATTTACCTCGAGCAACCACCATGACCCCTTTCAACATCTTCCATGTACCGTTGGTGAAGCAGCTCTCATAACCTTGCTGATCAAAGGCTTTTACTGAGAGCAAGTTAAGTCGAAGATCTGGCACATGACGAACGTCCTTCAAAGTTATTTTGTATCCGACGTTCGTTTGGAATTGAATATCACCAATTCCCATGATTTTGGCGGTGCTGTTGTTACCCATCTTCACTATCCCAAAGTCTCTTGCTTTATACGTGGTGAAGATCTCTCTGCAAGGAGTGACGTGGCAGGAAGCTGCTGTGTCAATTACCCATTCTACTCCTTGATCTGCTGTGTGAAAGCACGTCTCTTCTGCACAGATGGTTACATCTTCTACCACTGTAACTCGTGGTTCTTCGTTGCTTTGTGCATGTGAACTCTCCTGGTTCTGCTTCCGAAGACTGCGACAATTTCTCTTCAAATGTCCCTCTTTGCCACAGTTGTAGCACTTATATGTTGGTCTCCGCCCATCTGATGACCTGCCCCTTGATCTGCCTCTGCTTTTGCTTCTACCTCTTCTCCAGTCTTCACCTCGAGACTGTCTTCCTCGATTCTCTGTGATGTAGGCTTCATCTTGACTGGCGCCTGCATCTTTTCTTCTTGCCTCCTCGTTCATTAAGGCATCCTTAACCATTGATAGGGTAAGTCTGCCTCCGGGTGCTGAATTACTGATGGAGACCACTAGTGTCTCCCATGAATCTGGAAGGGAACTGAGAAGTAGAAGTGCTTGTTCCTCGTCTCCAAGCTGTAACTCGACTGCCGTCAACTGATTCACCAAGTTTTGGAACTCACTTGTATGTTCTGCTACAGGAGTTCCGCTCCGCAACTTCAAGTTCACAAGCCGTCTCATCAGGATGGCTTTGTTCCGTGCTGACTTGGCTTGATACATACTCTCTAATTTTTTCCATAGAGTATATGCATCTGTTTCTTTGGCTACATGGTGGAAGACACTATGATCGATCCATTGTCTGATCTGACCGATGCATTTTCTGTTAATTTTCTTCCACTCTGCCTCTTTTTCTGTCTCAGGTCTCTGCCCTTCAAATTCTATAGGGTCATATAGATCCTTACAACTAAGGAGATCCTCCATCCTGGGTCTCCATAGTGTGTAATTTGTAGCAGTCAATTTATCATGGCTCCGGATGATTCTTCCATTTTAGAATAATTAATTCACTAAAATAGAAATTGAATTTCAAAAATCCGAGCCCACCGTTACGTCCGGAACGGTCAAATTAGGTGGAATAGCCTCTTCCGGGGCTCAAAAATTCTTTTTATACAATAAATACTAAGCTTGGAAACTTTAAGGACTAAACTGAAATTTCTTAAGGGCTAAACTGAAATTTCAGAAACTAAAAGGGGGCACAATGTCATTCACCAGAACTACAGGGGCCAAACTGATATTTCCTAGGGACTGAAATGTAAATTTCATAAACTCAGGGGGTCAAAATGTAATTACCCGGAAATACAGGGGCCAAAATGAAATTTTCCAACGTTTTGCTGACGTGGCAGGTGGGGTCCACTATGCTGACGTGGCTCTGACGTGGCGTGCTGACGTGTCTGGCTGACGTGTCTTGTTGACGTGGCGATCGGCTGACGTGGCCCGCTGACGTGGCGAAAAGGTCGTTGACGTGGCTGATGACGCGGCGCTGACGTGGTCGTCTTCTTCCTTGAGACGCGCGTGCAGCGCGTGGGGCGAGTGACGCCCACTGGCAGACCAGGTCGGAGGCGCGTGCGACGCGTGCGGCGTCTCTGGACGTCGGATTGGTCGCCGGAAAATTGCAGAATGATCAGGACGTCGTCACGAACACACTGGACACTTCAAATTCGAAATTCGATGACTTTCCGAAAAATCGAAATTTTCCAGAAACAGGGGACAAATTTTCTCTGAATTTTTCCTTTCTGTTCTGACGTTCCAGGAGCTCAACGAGGCTCTGATACCACTTGTTGGGATGTAATGATCAACTCAAAAACAGAATTTGGGAGAAAAATTACTTGTATTAACAGAGAAAATTAATGTACAAGAATTATACAAAAACTCCCCTAAATTTCTGGAGCTCTCCTGGCTCTCTCTCTCAATCCTAAACTCTCTGGTTTAGACTCTGGACTCTCTCTGGAATCTCTCTGATGCTTAAACAAGGCAGAATTCGTCCCATATTTATAGGGAAAAATTCTGCATACAAATTCAAATCAAATTTGGCTACTTCCTTTGATTTTCAAAATTGGAGGTGCCTAACTAATTTGACTCTCAATGCATTCACATGGGAGGGATTCTGGAAGCCATGCATGTCATGCATGAGCTCAGCAGAATTCTAGAACTCATGCATGTCATGCATGAGCTCATCAATACTCACGGGTTTGGATGAATACGAATATGTTTAACTGATTTCACTATTAAAGAATTTATTTAACCAAGACGTTAAAGGTTCAAATCCCCTTAGGACAATCTATTTGGAAATCATGTAATATTCCTAAAGTTTCCTCAGTAATTATCGGGTCTGGAAGTAACCCCTAGTTTAGAACTTGGTGAGTAAGAGAAAGGTCAAGAGATTCTCAGGTACAAATAAACATTATTAGTTGCTGCCTAGTGTATGTGTAGTTGTTCTCATATTTAAGTGACTTCTCCCTTTCTTTCTTTGACTGTCAATCTGGTGCACAAGCGCCATGGACTCCATTAGCATTGAGCATGAACGTGGCATCACCATCGCCTCTAACGTTCATTACAGTTTTTCCATACGTACTAAACTCATTATTTAGCAATTATTTAATAAAAATATTTTTTTCTGGTTTTGATTTGTTAAGGATTATACTAATTGTGATAGATTTTCATAATTTAAAAATATCCAGCCGATGTTGTGGTGACTGTGCTTTATTGCTTATGATCAAATCATTACAATTTGATTCGTACTTCTACTTATTGTTGATTGTATTCTATGTTAAGTTAGCTTTTTGAGGTTCATGCTAAATATTTTAATTAATAGTGTTCTGTCCATATTAGTGCGTTCAAATTGAACTTTCATGTTTGTAATGAGATGGTGTCTCATTCTGAATCAACCTTTCGAGGTTCGAGTTACTGGAACTGTTTGTTAGAGTTGCACTGTTGTGCATCCTATTACTGGGAATTGTTTATAATTGATATCATTCTGACAATGATCTTGCCTCTTGAAATGTTTCTACATGTTCCGGTCATAGCAGAGTAAATGTTTCACATTGGCTGTTAATATTGATTAAAAGGGCAATTATGTAATTCATGAGCTTAGGGGCAATCTTGTAAAGTCGCAACAAAAGTTAGTTAAGGTTGTTATGAGTCTGTATATATATGCTTTGCAGAGTGTATATCGGCAGCAAGAAAGAAATACAAAAACAGTTTCCTTTTCTTGATTTAATAACTCCAGAATTCTAATATGGTATCAGAGCACTGAGATCCAATGGAAACCTTTCTCAGAAACCCTCAGTCGAATGCAGGAACATTTCTTGATGCTGAAACAGCCATGAATCCTTCATCTCATACCTCCACTCTGCCGACAGTTCTTCCTAACTCCTCCATCAAACTTCAGAGAGCAAACTATGGATTCTGGCGCACTCAAATTCTTGCTACACTCAGGGCTTTCGATCTTGAAGGATATGTTAATGGAGAGAAATCGTGTCCAGCAAAAATAATCTCTATTCGATCAGCTAACAATCCGGATGAGGTATCAACTCAACTCAATCCTGAATTCTTTAATTGGAGAAGAGTTGATCAGTTCATACTTAGCTGGCTATTATCATCTATCTCTGAATCAATGTATGGAAATGTAGTTAGATGTACAACAGCCATGGAAATCTGGAATGTTCTTGAACAATTATTTTACACAGAATCTAAGGGCTAGATCCATGCACTTAAAGCATCAGCTTCAAAACACTAGGAAAGGATCACTAAATATAGCCGATTACATACTGAAAATGAAAGAAATTGCAAACACACTGATGGCTATTGGACATAATGTTTCGGATCTGGATCTGCTGTTTCATATTCTTGATGGTCGTGGACCAGAATTTGATGCTATAGTGGTAAATCTTACCTCAAGAGCTGGTACAATATCATTGGAAGAAGCTCAGTTTCTGCTTCAAAGCTATGAAATGAGACTGGAGAAGTTTAATTCCACTCAAAGTCTTAGCCTAGAACATAGTGCTAACATAGCATCTAGACCATATCAATTTGGTGGATCAAATCAGTTCACTGGTCAGCAATTTCAATACTCTACTGGAGCTAGACAAGCTTCTAACCAAGGATTTAGGGGAAGAGGAAGAAACAGATTTGCTGGAAGAGGATCAGGTCACTCAAATGGAACCAAACCAGTGTGCCAATTGTGTGGGAAAACAGGACACACAGTGGTCAAGTGCTATCATAGGTTTGATATAAGCTATCAAGGTCCACAACCAGCTCAATCTTCTCAAGCATTCAATGTTAATCAGTCTTCACAGCAAGTGTTTCCGAGATCAAATCAAACATCTGCTGCTTCATCATCTGTTGTGCAAGATCCTGCTTGGTATCTTGACACAGGTGCAACAGATCATATAACTTCAGACATGAGCAAGCTTTCAGTGGCTGGCAAATATACAGGTCCAGAGACAGTACAAGTGGGTAATGGTACTTCCTTACCTATTACTCATATAGGATCAGGTTATTTACTGTCTCTTGACAACTCAGCATGCTTTAAGCTCTAAAAGATTTTATTTGTGCCAGAAATTACTAAGAGTTTAATTAGTGTCTCTCAACTTCTTAAAGATAATAATATAATTGTTGAGTTTCATGATCATGGCTGTGTGATTAAGGACAAAACTACCAGCAAGATTCTGCTGGAAGGATGCCTGAGCAATGGACTGTACCAGATAGTAACAACTTCAAATAAAACTGCCTTTCATGCATCAACAAAGAAAGCTCCAGCTCCTATGTCATTGTTTTCCTCATTAACTCAGTCTACAAGTTCATATACTTCTGCATTAACAGTGGTAAGAGATCAAGTACTGTGGCACAGAAGGTTGGGTCATCCACACTTTCAAGCCATGCAGAAATTATCTACAACTACAAAATTGTTCAAGTGTGTAAACAAAAATGACTATTTCTGTGAATCATGTAAATTTGGCAAACTATGCCATGATACTTATCCTAAGTCAGATTCTAGAACAAGTTCACCACTTGACATTGTATATACAGATCTATGGGGACCATCACCAATAAAATCTGTTGAAGGATATTCCTATTATGTGAGCTTTGTGGATGATTTCAACAGATATATATGGTTATTTCCTCTTAAATCCAAATCTGAAGTGATCAATGTGTTTAAACAGTTTCTAGCACTAGTTGAAAGACAATTTAGCACAAAGTTGAAGTGTTTACAAGCTGATTGGGGTGGTGAATACAGACCACTTGTCCCCTATCTCAAGGAACTGGGAATTAATTTTAGGCATCCATGCCCTTACACACACCAACAAAATGGAATTGTGGAGAGAAGGCATAGGCATATAGTAAATATTGGTCTCACACTACTGGCACAAGCTTCCATGCCTCTCTACCTCTGGTGGTTTGCATTTCACACAGCAGTCTATCTCATAAACAGACTGCCTTCCTCATCAGTAAAGTTTCAGTCACCATTCTCTATTTTGTTTCATGTGGAACCAAATTATAAAATGCTTAAGGTATTTGGATGTGCATGTTATCCCAACCTCAGGCCCTATCAGTCTCACAAGTTCTCTTTTCACACATCAACATGTGTATTCATTGGTTACAGTTCATCACACAAAGGATACCTGTGTCTTCACTCAACAGGCAGAGTTTACATTGCACAAAGTGTGTCATTCAATGAAACTGAATTTCCCTTCAAAACAGGTTCATTTCTACACTCATCTCCATCTACTTTATCTCATGAATCTGTCACTGGACCTTGGATAATTCCATCTAAACCAGCAGTTAATTATTCAACCCCACCATTAAATAATACCTCTGCATCAACTAACAACTCTAAACAAACAACAGAAAATTTTAGTCCTATCCACTCACCTTTACCATCTAGTTCCACTTCACCTCCAGATATTCCCACCAGAATTTCAAATTTACCAACTCAACTTCAATCTGTTCAGTCAAATAGTCATCCAATGGTCACCAGGTCCAAAGCTGGTATCTTTAAATCCAAGAAATATGCCTATACTGCTGATTCTGCCAATTCCACTTCTGTTGAACCTACCAATGTACAACAAGCATTATCAGATCCCAACTGGTATGCTGCAATGCAAACTGAGTTCCAAGCTTTGCAAAGCAATCAGACATGGACCCTAGTTCCATATTCTCCGGATATGAAGGTGATTGATCATAAATGGATTTTAAGAATTAAATACAACTCAGATGGCACAATTCAAAGGTATAAAGCCAGGTTAGTAGCCAAGGGCTTTCAACAGACTTCTGGTGTTGATTATTTTGATACATTTAGTCCAGTCATCAAACCATCAACAATTAGAGTCATTCTATCACTAGCTGTTACATTCAATTGGGACATACAGCAAATAGATGTGAATAATGCATTTCTGCATGGTGAACTTCAAGAAACTGTGTTCATGACACAACCTGAAGGGTTTATAGACAAATCACAGCCTACATCTGTATGCCATCTTCACAAATCCTTATATGGATTGAAACAGGCCCCTAGAGCTTGGTTTGACAAGCTCAAAGGTGCACTGCTTCAGTGGGGGTTCCAGCCATCAATTTCAGACTCAAGTTTATTCATTCTCAAAACTAACAAAACAATGGTGTTGTTGTTAGTCTATGTTGATGACATTCTAATCACTGGAAGTGACAATACTCAGATTAAGAAGATCATCTCTGACTTGAATCAAACATTTGCACTGAAAGCACTAGGTTATGTCAACTATTTTCTTGGATTTGAAGTAACAAGATTCAAGAATTGCATGCTGTTAACTCAGAAAAAGTATGCTGTTGATCTGTTAAAAAGGTGCAACATGCTGGAATCAAAAGCCATACATTCACCAATGGAAGCAAATTCGAAACTGACATTACAAGACAGTGCAGAGTTTGAACAACCAAGTTTATACAGAAGCACAATTGGTGCTCTACAATATCTATCAATGACAAGGCCTGAAATCTCCTATGCTGTAAATAAACTAAGTCAATTTTTACAATGCCCTACAGTTAAACATTGGCAAGCCTGCAAAAGAGTGCTGAGATACATAAAGGGTACTCCAAATTTTGGTCTGACTTTCAAGCCAATACAGTCAGTAAACCTTGAAGCATACAGTGATGCTGACTGGGCAAGCTCCTTGGATGACAAAAAATCCACCTCAGGCTGCTGTGTGTATCTTGGAAACAATCTGATTTTCTGGAGCTCTAAGAAGCAAAAAGTCGTAGTAAGATCATCCACTGAATCATAGTATAGAGCCATGTCCTTTGCTGCTGCAGAGATAATCTGGTTACAGAGTTTGTTGTCTGAGATTGGAGTTAAATTGAATGACATTCCAGTGATGTTCTATGACAACAAAGGTGCAGAATCATTAGCATCTAATCCAGTATTCCATGCTAGAACAAAACATATTGAAATAGATGTGCACTTCATCAGAGAAAGAGTGCTGGCAGGACAATTGAAGGTCCAACATATATCCACAGAACACCAAAATGCTAATATTTTAACAAAACCTTTAGCTGGAATCAGGTTTGAATTTCTTAGGAACAAGCTCAACATCTCATCCGAAGAATGTGAAGGTTTGACAGTGAATCATGCTTCATCAAGCAATGAAGGAAGTTCAAATTTAAGTTCCCAAAAGCTCATCAGCAATCTACCAACAAGCAGTTCATGCAATTCATCAGAATGCTCATCACAATTAGCAAGCTGGCTAGAATTGTCAAATGAAAATCCTAGCTGCACTTGAGGGGGGCTGTTAATATTGATTAAAAGGGCAATTATGTAATTCATGAGCTTAGGGGCAATTTTGTAAAGTCACAACAAAAGTTAGTTAAGGTTGTTATGAGTCTGTATATATATGCTTTGCAGAGTGTATATCGGCAGCAAGAACGAAATACAAAAACAGTTTCCTTTTCTTGATTTCATAACTCCAGAATTCTGATAGGCATCAAGAATGTTATTATTCATATTACTAACGTGATTGCTCTTTCTATGTGTTATAATTTACTCTGATGATTTTTCCAACTCTATTCACTTTATTCATTGAAGTGTTAATGATGATTTCTTCCTTTCCCTACCATTATTTAGATGATTTCTTCCGATATCCATGAGGGAGAGGTTTGAAAGATGGCTGGAACGATATGGCTGAAAATATGATACTGAAGAAGAGAAGGAACGGCGTTTTAGAATCTATGTCCAATGTTAAGTACATCGACTATTTCGATTCTCAAAACTCATCATGCAAGCTAACTGACAACAAATTTGCGGAGTTGACATGCAACGAGTTTATCTCTACTTGCTGCCAATATTTGCCCAAGGAAAGCTTGCGGGCTTCACATGCTGGCAAACCAGCTCCATGCAAACCAGTATCTAATGCATTTAATCCATTCCAATTCTTTCCATGGGATATTTAGTGGAAGAGCCACCTCAGTTGGCTGTGGAAGAGCCACAGCAGTTGGCCACGGAGAAGATAATGGGAACTGACTCCGGTGAATCTGGCTATGTAAGGATCAAATGTGTTTCCATTGACGAGAGGTGCTTGTGGCATTGCCGTGGAGGCAGGGGACCGGTGGGGACAATGTCCCCGCTGAATTTGCAAACTTTGTGTATTATTCTCTTTCACATTGTATTTTAACACAATAAACCCTTTTTATTTTCTAAATAACTTGAATTTCTAATCTATTTTATAATCACTTTTATTCTTCACGACTTCAACAATAGTTATCCATAATATCTATTAAACCTTAATATTTGTTAATTAATATCCTAATATATTTTTAATTCACAAGGTCCTATATTAATCTTATCAATTTGTTAAACATTAAAGTTAAGAATTAAATTCCAATAATCTAACTTTCCATCAAGTTTTTCTTTATTATATGTTTTACATAATACTTATAATTAAAAATATTTTCCAGACAAGAACCTATAAATCAAATATTTTTTTAAGTATTTTTATTGATATTAATTGAACCTTACAAATAAAAATAAAAACTGCTTTAGAACTATTACTTTTTTCATAGTGTATAAATATTATTTTTTGAGCTCTTAATTGTACAATCTTTTCAATATAAGAAAATACACAAATCTAATAATGAATTTGAATCTAATAATGAATTTGATTTTTTTGTGAATAATTTTTTTAATGTCTCAATTTGCTTTAGTGGAGGTAAATAGTCACTGCATCTAGACTAGCTATCCTGTAAAGGTTTGAGGCTTTGAGCAGTGTTTTTGTAAATTAACATATTTCTGCATCCAGGAGAATAGATATCACTCAATAAACTTGTGAAGTGGATGAAGGCATTTTTGCCTTTCACCCAATCCCATATCGGTGGGAAACCAAATCCAAGGGGGAGGCTAAGGCTATATAATAAAGCCTTCCTCCTCCCCTTAAAAAATTACACCAAGCTTATGTATTAAGCTTTTCTCTTCTTCCTCCCTTGTAATCTCCTCCATTTTAATTGTGAGAGAGATTGTAATATTTTTCTTCATAGTGAAATATTTTCGGTTTTGTCCCGTGGAAGTTTCCCTCAAATTGAGGGTTTTACCATGTTAAATATTTGCGTCTTTATTTTCTTTAATTGCCTTCAGTTTATTTATTGTGGAAGGCTGAGCCGCCCAAGTTGTCTATTTTATTTATTGTGGAGGGCAGTGCCACCCAAATTGTTATTTCTAACATAACAATTTGTTTCTTGTCTTTTATTTGAGCTGCGGTAGGAGTGTTCAATCTCCTAACAGTGGTATCAGAGCAAGGTTGCGAAGGCAGAGCCAAGGGTTAGGACAGTGAGTGGTTACTTGTATGGTTATATACATGTCTAGGAAAGCTTTGTCAAAAAGACGATAAGAGTCTAAGGAGACTGGATTTTAAGTGGGACCGCTTGTGACCCCTCCAGTGTTTCCTGGAAGCTTTCCTGGTGTATATTAAATCATACCGGCACTTACTACTATTCTTGGTTACTGTTTAGCAGTGGTGTACGTATACGGATACTGTTACTGTTCATGTATACGATACTATTCAATGATACTGTTCACATATACGGTACTGTTCACTGCAAGACAAATGGCAGTCAAATTCAAGATAGAGAAGTTCGATGGAAACAACTTTGGGCTATGGAAAATTAAAATAAAGGCTATCTTGAGAAAAGAAAATTGCCTTGAAGCAATTGATGGAAGACCGAAAAATATGCAAGATGAAAATAAATGGGAGAAGATAGATAGTGATGCGATGGCAAGTCTACATCTAGCAGTTGCAGATGAAGTGCTGTCAAGTATTCAAGAATTAAACTCTGCAAAGGAGATTTGGGATACTTTGACAAGTTTGTATGAAGCCAAATCTCTACACAACAAAATTTTCTTGAAAAGGAAGCTGTACACTCTTCGTATGTCAGAAACCACTCCGGTGACTGAACATATCAACACTTTGAAGACATTATTCTCTCAACTCTCAACCATGGAGCATAACATAGAAGAGAAGGAACGTGCTGAGCTTCTACTTCAGAGTCTACCTGATTCATATGATAATCTCATCCTCAACTTGGCAAATGGTTCAATGAAGTCATCTCTAATCTTTAATGATGTTGCGGCTGCTATCTTAGAAAAAGAAAGCAGACGTAAAAATAAGGAAGACAAAATAATGACTTCTCAACATGCAGAGGCTTTATCCGCCAACAGAGGGAGATCAAAGGAACGTGGTTTCAGTGGGAGTCACAATCAGAACAGGGGAAAGTCTAAAGGAAGGAAGTTTATTAAATGCTACCATTGTGGAAAGCAAGGGCACGTGAAAAACGAGTGTTGGCATCTTAAGAAGAATGGAGAGGGAAACAGCAAAGGAAAAGAATCTGAGTCGTCAGGATCTCAGGGTTGTGTAGCAAGTACTTCAGGGAATGGCGAAATCTTGTGCAGCGAGGCAACAACAGTTGTGGAAGGCAGAAAAAGGTTTGCTGATATATGGTTAATTGATTCAGCAGCAACATGGCATATGACTTCTAGAAGAGATTGGTTCTATCAATATAAACCTATCTCAGAAGGGTCTGTGTACATGGGTGATGATCATGCCTTAAAAATCGTTGGTATTGGAACCATCAAAGTAAAAATGTTTGATGGTACGATTCGCACTATCCAAGATGTACGACATGTGACTGGCTTGAAGAAAAATTTGCTATCGATGGGACAGTTGGATGACCTCGGATGTGAGTTCCATACGAAAAATGGGATCATGAAGGTTGTCAGAGGCGCACTTGTGGTGATGAAGGCAGAAAAGATTGCTGCTAACCTATACATGCTCCATGGAGAAACGGTTCAGGAGGCAGAAATAGCGGTTGCTAGTTCTGGAGAAGAATTGTCTATGATATGGCATCAAAGACTTGGCCATATGTCCGAAAAGGGTTTGAAGATTCTCTCTAATCGAAAACTACTTCCTGGAATCAAAACTGTAAGTTTACCATTCTGTGAGCATTGTGTTATTAGCAAGCAGAGTAGACTGAGTTTTAGCAGATCTATTGCTAGGAGTAAAAACATTCTAGACTTGATTCATTCTGATGTTTGGGAATCACCGGTTACGTCCCTAGGAGGAGCAAACTACTTTTTATTGTTTGTGGATGATTATTCTAGGAGATGTTGGGTATATGTCATCAAGAAAAAGTTAGATGTATTTCCTGTATTCAAAGCCTTCAAAACACAAGTGGAACTTGAATCCGGAAAAAGGATCAAGTGTTTGAGGACAGATAATGGGAGAGAATTTTGCAACAAGGAGTTTGACGCATTTTGCAGTCAAGAAGGTATAAAACGGCAGAAGACAGTTGCTTACACACCACAACAAAATGGAGTGGCAGAGCGGACAAATAGAACTCTCGTAGAAAGAATGAGAGCGTTACTGAGGACTGCGGGTTTACCCAATACATTTTGGGCAGAAGCAGCCACTACAGCCTGTTACTTGATAAATAGGTCTCCATCAACAGCAATTGAGATGAAGACACCTATGGAGATGTGGACTGGTAAGCCAACTGATTATTCCTCCCTTCATATTTTCGGATGTCCTGCTTATGTGATGTATCATGACCAAGAAAGAACGAAGCTGGATCCAAAATCCAGGAAATGTATCTTCTTGGGATATGCTGATGGAGTAAAGGGGTATCGCTTATGGGATCCTACTGCCCATAAGATTGTCATCAGCAGGGATGTTGTCTTTATAGAAGACATGTTTAAATGTGAAGAAAGTGATAGCACGAAGAAAAATGTTGAGACTGTATCAATATAGGAAGAAACAGTTTCTTCTGAAGCAATACCAGAACACGATGATCAAGAGCCAGTCGAGTCTGAAGCACCTGAAGTCCGTCGATCAACTCGAGAAAGACGGGAACCTTCTTGGCACTCAGAATATGTGATGGCGAGCAATGTTGCATACTGTCTTCTAACAGAAGATGGGGAGCCTTTAACCTTTCAGGAGGCTATAAAAAGTTCTGATGCATCTCTATGGATGACAGCAATGCATGAAGAGATGGAAGCTTTAGACAAAAACAAGACATGGGATCTTGTGCCACTACCACATGGAAGAAAAGTCATCGGAAACAAATGGGTCTACAAGATCAAACGTGATGGGAATGATCAAGTGGAGCGGTATCGTGCTAGACTGGTGGTCAAAGGATATGCTCAGAAAGAAGGAGTTGATTTCAATGAGATATTCTCTCCTGTGGTAAGACTTACAACAATTCGAGCAGTCTTGGCTATGTGTGCTACTTTTGACTTACACTTAGAGCAGTTAGATGTAAAAACTGCGTTTCTTCATGGAGAACTTGAAGAAGAAATTTATATGCTCCAACCGGAAGGTTTTGTTAAAGAAGGAAAAGAAAACTTGGTTTGCAGGTTGACCAAATCTCTGTACGGCTTAAAACAGGCGCCAAGGTGTTGGTACAAGAGATTTGATTCATTCATCATCAGCCTTGGGTACAACAGACTCAGTTCAGATCATTGTACTTATTACAAGAGGTTTGAGGAAGACTTTATCATTTTGCTGTTGTACGTGGATGATATGTTGGTAACAGGCACTAACAAAGATCAGGTCCAAGAATTAAAGGCACAATTGGCTAGGGGATTTGAAATGAAGGATTTAGGACCGGCAAACAAGATTCTAGGGATGCAAATTCACCGAGACAGAAAAAACAGGAAGATTTGGCTATCTCAAAAGAACTACTTGAAGAAAATCTTGCGTCGCTTCAACATGCAAGATTGTAAGCCAATTTCTACCCCATTTCCTGTTAATCATAAATTATCCTCAAGTATGAGTCCTAGCAATGAAGCGGAGAGGATGGAAATGTCTCGAGTACCGTATGCATCAGCAGTAGGGAGCCTAATGTATGCTATGATTTGTACAAGACCAGACATTGCACAAGCAGTGGGAGCGGTCAGTAGATTCATGGCTAATCCGGGAAGAGAGCATTGGAATTCTATTAAGAGGATCCTTAGATACATCAAAGGAACCTCTGATGCTGCACTATGCTATGGAGGATCAGAGTTCATTGTCAGGGGCTATGTTGATTCAGATTTTGCTGGAGATATTGACAAAAGGAAGTCCACTACAGGCTATGTGTTTACACTTGCAGGAGGTGCTGTGAGCTGGGTATCCAAACTTCAAACTGTTGTGGCTCTATCTACAACAGAAGCAGAGTATATGGAAGCTACACAAGCTTGCAAGGAAGCTGTTTGGATCAAAAGATTATTGGAGGAACTCGGGCACAAACAAGAGAAGATTTCTTTGTTCTGTGACAGTCAGAGTGCCTTGCATATTGCAAGGAATCCAGCCTTTCATTCAAGAACGAAGCACATAGGAGTTCAATATCATTATGTACGAGAAGTAGTGGAAGATGGAATAGTGGATATGCAGAAAATCCACACGAAGGACAACATAGCAGATGCATTAACCAAACCAATCAATGCTGACAAGTTCATCTGGTGTAGAACGTCTTGTGGCCTGTTAGAGACGTGAGCAGCATGTATAGAGACAAGACTGAAAGGAAAAATGCCTTCAAGTGGGAGAATGTGAAGTGGGTGAAGGCATTTTTGCCTTTCACCCAATCCCACATCGGTGGGAAACCAAATCCAAGGGGGAGGCTAAGGCTATATAATAAAGCCTTCCTCCTCCCCTTAAAAAATTGCACCAAGCTTATGTATTAAGCTTTTCTCTTCTTCTTCCCTTGTAATCTCCTCCATTTTAATTGTGAGAGAGATTGTAATATTTTTCTTCATAGTGAAATATTTTCGGTCTTGTCCCGTGGAAGTTTCCCTCAAATTGAGGGTTTTACCACGTTAAATATTTGCGTCTTTATTTTCTTTAATTGCCTTTAGTTTATTTATTGTGGAAGGCTAAGCCGCCCAAGTTGTCTATTTTATTTATTGTAGAGGGTAGTGCCACCCAAATTGTTATTTCTAACATAACAATTTGTTTCTTGTCTTTTAGTTGAGCTGCGGTAGGAGTGTTCAATCTCCTAACAAAACTCAATTCTGATATTAGGTACATGTATAATTCAAGTTAAAAATGCATAAACAAGACTTACTAGCGAACTAGTGTAGAAATATTAGAGAAGTGTACAATATGAATACATAGCTTATAGAAGAACGTTGGCTTATTTGACAGGTGGGTAGGGTAACTATAGAAGAATATTCATTGGTGATATTAGTTCTTAAAGAGTTAACTTCATTCCAACTTACAACTCTCATCTCTGTCTCTCTCTCGTCTATTAATTCAATTAGTATAATTCACAATGAGCCAAATATAACTATATTAAAGCTGATATACAAATACAGGTCAGTTTAAGCAACACGTAAGCATGCATTCTTGCGAGTATTTTTACAATAGATGTGGAACGGACACACACTCATCTGTCTCTCTCTGTGATTCATTCAATATGGATACCTGTGGTGGTCCTGTCACAAGCATGTAATCATATATTCTTTATATTTTAAAAATACGACTAACAAGTCTAGAATAATAGAGAAATAAAAAGATTATCAGTACTATAATTAATTAATGAACAAAAAATTTGAGTTGCATCATAGAGAACATCAAAGTAAAAGAACAAAGCAGACGACCAAAAACCTATTTTTTATTGAGGGGACCTCAATCTCATTAACAAAAATAGAGAATTTTAGGTTCATTCATAAAAATTTTATCAGCTACATACAAAAGATAGAAAGATGGTACTAAGACAAATCTATATTGCAAGAACGCATACAAGGAACCTAGAAGAAGGGATGAACAAGACATCAACAGATATGGGTAATTATTGTTGTCATTAAAGTTCTTTCATATGGTAAATTAATGTTAAAAGTAGGGGTGTGCAAATGGTAGGGTATGGTGTGGTATCGTCATACCATCCCCATACCCTATATATGTCGGATTTTTTATTTTTATACCATATCATACCATTTTTTAATACAATACCATATCATATTTTCGCATAGTAGGGTAAGGGCGGGTATGGTATGGTATTGTTCGGGTAGTTGACCAAATTGATCAGATTTTGACACTTTAAGTTCTTATTTTGACATTGTTTAATATTATTATTCATAAAATTTGTACTAAATAAAAAAATCAAGTAATTACACATCCTTAACAATACAAATAATCAAGTAACTATATATTTTATAATAACACAAATAATCAAGTAACATCATATTTATAACAATACAAAAATATCACGTAACTACATATTCCATAACAACACGAATACTCAAGCAATTACATGTCCATAACAACACAAATAACAAGTAAACTACATATCCGAATCCTTCCACAAAATTCCAACTTCCAACCTTCAAGTCCAAACTTTAAATTCTACAAAGTTTCAATCTTTTCAACTTCCAATCTAATACAAATTTGAGAAAATAAAAAAGTAAAGAAAAAAGAAACTATAACACTCATACAAAAATATTTTATGTAACCAATTAAATACTGACACGTGGCATATTTTTTATTTGTTTAAAAAATGTATGGTATGGTATGGTATTTTCGGGTATTTTCAAAAATACCCCCCTACCATACCATATCATGACAGATTTTGAAAATCTATACCATACCACACCCTATATTTTTTTAATACCCTACCATATCTCCACCATACCATGGCGGGTATGTCGGGTTCGGGCGGGTGATGGTGTACCATGCACACCCCTAGTTAAAAGGCATCATAAAAATTGTTAAGGTCCTTGTCCAACCTGAAACAATCTGTGTACTAATAGATTCGGGTGAACCATCTATGTGTCTACAAATAACAAATTGAACAATTTGTTAAACAAAAACTCGAAGCTTAACAAATTTGTTTTAGAAGATTAAATGTTCCAGGATGTAGTAACTTTAAAGACATAAAAGAAAGAATGGGAAAAATTGAAACAAATTCAACTTTTCTGAGGTTTATTAACAACTTGGGAACTAAACCTAAATGTTACATCGATTTATTTGCAGAAACAGCATGAAGACCATAAGTAGCATGCATGACACGAGAGGCCAATGCATCTAACTCTGTCTAGATTAGAAATTACATTTCAAAACGTGGTATCAATAAGCATGATTTTCTCCTTCTAGTTGGAAAACAGAGCAAGATTAACTTCCACGAGGGCACCAATCTAGCTATCCCCGCGCATTTTAGTGGTTTGCAGCCCAACACCCTCTTAACCATTGCATGATGGAATGCGTACCACATGTCAGTCTTCAACTGAAAATTAGACTAGTACATAGCTAACCAACATTGACCCGAAATTCAAATGCCTCATAATCCACTGTAATTTGTACTCACTCCTTCTACATCAAGAACTCTTTACAATCGATTCCTGAAATGGAGGAAGAAAGCTAAGACTAAGACTAAGATCCCAGTTCTGCAAATCTTTGCCTCGCAACACATGCACGCTTCCATTCACCAACACTAGCCAGCCCATCCACCACCTTCTGCCTGACTCTGATATATGGTATAAACCCTCTCCCTGTCATCCTCATCACTATCCTTCCTGCTGAAATTTATTCATGACACAGTTTGCATTTGAGCAACAAAGTGTTTGATAAAAGTTAATATCCAGGGAGCATTGGACAACCAGGAAATGTAATGCAGCTCCTGAAATGACAAATATGGTTTACAACTTGCAGATTTCAAATTTCTATGCAATCAGTCCAATTAGAGAGCCGCATCAGCAAATCGAGCCTGATACTCTTTCTGTGACTGTAAGTAAACTATGAAGCAAAGCTATCCTTGTAACTTTTATACACAATCAGACAGATTTTCTATGCAATGTTCCTTGAACCTTGATCTATTACAAATTCAAATTGAGCTGTTTGCAGAACAGAGGCAATTAGCATCCAATCACGGGCTAAACTTGCACAGTCTGTAAAAACGGTTGAATTGGATATAAAAAGTTTGTCCCAACTTATATCCAGAAAAACCTGCAATGAAATACACAGCTATGTCATTCCAAGAACCTGAAAAGACGCAATAACATGAGGATTTAAAAACTTATTTTTAAAAAAAATGTTGGTTTTTGACGCTGCATGCATTGCTAGTGACAAAATTGATTGGCATCTTGTACAAGAAAAATTTGTGTTCCTAATGTGTTTGTTTCCTATTCATGTAATTGATTAAAATGCAACCTATTAAAATAGGAGAATCTCAATTGCAATAGGATAAGTTAAATTATTATCCTTGTCAAAAGAGGAATCTTGCATTAATTATCCTTTGTCTCGTAAGGACATAAATTCGGTTATCCTAGTACACTTAGGAGTCTATTTGTGTTATTCCTTTTTACGTAGGAATTTTCATCAAACATATTCCTATATATTCACATAAGATATGCATCAAGAATCTTACCTAATCATTGATTAAGATCTTGCAGGAACGTGAAAGGATTCAAATATAAATAGGCTATTGAGATAGCTGGGAAACTCATGCATTCAGGATAGAAGAGCAAGTGAGAGCATAGCTGTGTAAGCAAGCTGAATTGCGTCTTGTGTATGTGTTTTTACTTGCTTGAGTCTGTCATAGTTATAAGACGAGGTAAGGCTCATGGGAAAGTGCTTATGCAAATCTGTAACTATGATCGAATGTTGTGTCTGTCATCTAATAACTATGATGGGATGTTGTGTCTGTCTTAACTGGGGATTGTTAAGTTAGACGTGGCATAACAGCATCAGAAGAGTGCATTCGGGTTAGTGTTGTGATTGCAGATAGATTGGTTTACATAGACTAGCCATTGAGTGAAAGTGCGTTTACCATTGTAAATGTACCTGACTATTGTAAGTACATGCAAAATAGTGAATTGCAGATTTGTTATAACTGAATCATATAAAACGTTTTGTTATTCTTAACTATCCATAAACTAAGAAAACTAAAAAAAAAAAAAAACCATGACAGTGGCACTCCGGTACACCAGTCGGCGATGTTATTGCAATAAAAAAACGAAAAAATCAACCAAAAACCGTTTCAAACTATTGCTAGACACCAAAAATAAAAAGGTGTAATGTATTTCCTTAACAATAGCACCATCTTTTAGATTTAATCCAACGATATTATCCGCAAAACCACCACAAAACTAATGAGAACCAAACTCACCTGAAGAAGTTTAATCACCTTCAAACCTGGAAGCACGCATTGGGAAATTAGTCCCAATCCCATAAACTTTTCGACCACACCAAAAGTGTCACCAAGAAAACAATACCTCCAAGCTTTTGAATTAAGTCCTCCAGATTGACTTGAGTTTTGGCTTCTCTAGAATCAACAGAGTGAATTGGCACTTTGTACTCGACATTTCCACCGATAACACAAGTGATGGGACACTTGATTCTGCTATCATACTCATCACTTCCACTTGAAAGAGAAAAAATTGATGGGAAATTTTAAAGTAAGATGAACAATGCATATCAAGAATTAAGGAAAATTAAGAGAATTAATAGAGATGAAGTAAGATTATAAGATATATAAGGGGTAACATTAGATTTTGCTCATTAAGGAAATAAAATTGTATTAATTGTGATATTTTAATATCATTTAATAGTTTAGGAAGAAAACAGAAAATAGTTTTACAAAGAATTTTTATTCATAATAAAAATTTCGAGAAGAAACTTAATAAATTTTTAATAAAAAATTTAACTATATTAATTAGTATACGTGCGTGGCTTTAGAGGTGAGGCCTTATTCTAAAGTGAAGCCACGATTGCCTCACTTGCGTAACCCTCTAGCCGGCATGGTGACAACAAGTGGACATAATGCAGTACCTGCAGTTGCTCGGCAACCAGTATCTGTTGCAATTGATGATGGTGGATATCCATTCCAACTATATTCCCATGGTATATTTGGTGGAAGTTGCGGACATGAGCTCAACCATGGAGTCACAGCAGTTGGCTATGGAGAAGATAATGGGCAAAAGTACTTGATAGTCAAGAATTCATGGGGAACTGACTGGGGTGAATCTGGAAGGATCAAATGTGATTCCATTGACAAGAGAGATGTTTGTGGCATTGCCATGGAGGGTAGCTATCCTGTGAAGGTTTGGGGCTTTGAGCAATGTTTTTGTGATTTAGCCTTTTCCTGCATCCAAGAGAATAGATATCACTTCAATGAGCTCAATTCCTATATTAGTTACATTTATATAATTCAAGTTAAAAATGCATCAGGAGATTAAGAGAACAAGATTTATATGAAGCAAACTAGCTAAGTGCATAGCAGAAAGCCAGAAACATTACAAAAGTTTACAATATGAATACATAGCTTATAGAAGAACATTGGCTTATTTTGCAGGCGGGTAACTATAGGAGAATATTCATTGGTGATATTAATTCTTAAAGGGTTATCTTCATTCCAATATTGACGGGTAAAAAGAGTTGAGTAATTTGCTAGTTTGGCAAGTTTTAGTTCCTTCATGTCTCCAAAAATGGTACTAATACTTAAAATCGCCCTTTAATGCTGACTGTAAAGTAGGATACTTGAAGGGCAGCCTAAGGAGAATTAGTTTACACTTCACGCGGTACAAGAATTCTATTATCAATGCAAAATCCAACAAAATTTATATATTTTTCTTTATTAAAAATAAATCAATTACAACTTTGAAGGCAAACAAAAAAAAAATGTTAGACGGTCACCACCACCACTGACAGCAAGGAAAGAAAATGAGAACGAGAAATTATTGGTCTCTTCAAAATTAATTTTAATACTATGGGTGCTACTGAAAACTTATCGCAATATTAATTGACTTATTGATTACAAAAACATTATAAAATACTACTGACAAACCCAAGCGTCAAATAGCTCTATGAGAATAAAACTATATATACAATAACAACCATAAAATTGATGTAGCAAAATATTATTAGCTATATATACGTTATAAAATTGATAATTATGCGCGTAAAATGATTGGCTCTGTGATGTTAAAGAGAAGTTTAAATACCCCCTTGGCTGTTTGGGTTAGTCACAGAAGTTAGATAACGGTTAACGTGGCATTGGACAATATTTACGAAACGGAGCATCCGAAACCAAGTCTCGAAAACCCAAAGCCCTAAACCCCGTCACATGAACACTTGAACTTGAGCAACTACAGAAACTTAATAAAACTAGAAAAGTAGGACCAAAATCAGAGCCATTTCTCTTTCAGAAATGGCGGGTCCTCTACTTCTTCGTTCTCTATGGTCAACCTCCAAGAAATCCTTCTCCTCACCTTCTTCTTCTCCTTTGTCTCACCTCAGAACCTACCTTTCTTCCGCACGCGCCTTCTCCACTGCAGCCAATGCCGCCTTGTCTCCGAATCCAGCGCTGGATCCTAGCCGCCTCCGCAACGTCGCTGTCATAGCTCACGTTGACCACGGTAAGACTACGCTTATGGACAGGCTTTTACGGCAGTGCGGTGCCGATATCCCGCACGAGCGCGCCATGGACTCCATTAGCCTCGAGCGTGAACGTGGCATCACCATCGCCTCTAAGGTTTTACAGTTTTTCTATACGTACTAAACTTAATATTTAGCTATTATTTAATAAGTATATTTTTTTCTGGTTTTGATTTGTTAAGGATTAAACTGAATGTGATAGATTTTCATAATTTAGAAATATCCAGACGATGTCGTAGCAACCGTGATTTTGCTTATGATCAATTCATTACAATATGATTTGTAAGCTCGGTCCTTCTACTTATTGTTGACTGTATTCTATGTCAAATTAGCTTTTTGAGGTTCGTGCTAAATATTTTAAGTAATGGTGTTCTGTCCATATTAGTGTGTTCAAATTGAACTTTCATGTTTGTAATGAGATGGTGATTCATTCTGAATCAACTTTGGGAGGGTCGAGTGGCTGGAATTGTTTGTTAGAGTTGTATTATTGTGCGTCCTATTCCTGGAATTGTTTATAATTGATCTCATGCGGGCAATGATCTTGCCTCTTGAAATGTATCTATATGTTCTGTTCGTAGCAGAGTAATTGTTTTACATTGGCATCAAGCCTTGGATGTTATTATTCCAAAGGTGGGTAATACATATTACTAACGTGATTGCTCTTTCAACATGTGTTATGATTTACTCTGATGATTTCTCCAATTCTGTTCACTATATTTTTTAAAGTGTTAAATGTAAGTCTTCCTTTCCATACCATAACCTTTTTTTTTTCCTTAAATTCTCTAAATTATTTTCAGGTTACGTCTGTATCATGGAGGGAAAATGAACTGAACATGGTCGATACACCTGGACATGCTGATTTTGGTGGTGAAGTATGTCTCTACCGGATTATGGTTTCGTGCAGAGCATCAGGGATTTATGGAATTTCTAGTTTAATCCTTGATAATGGCCAAGCATTTTTTCTTTGCTTTAAAATAGAAATCTATGCCAAAGAAATTTTGAAGTATAATAATGTGAGCATGATTATATGACTACACAGAAATTAGTGTTCAAATTAGTTCATATATTAGAGAACAAGAAGGTAATTAATCAGAATTAAAGTATCATCTATGGTAAATATTTGATGGAGTATGATTCTCCATAATGGTGGCTTTATATGCTTTCACTGTCTACAAAGGATACCTTGAACAATGAAACTCTATTAATTGGTGAATAAAAAAAAAATCACATTATTTCAGAGAAAAAAATAAAGTAAATGAATAAATCTTGAAGTCCCTGTAGCATGGTTTGGGGTGGTTAATTTTCTTTACTACAAGACACTCCTCAGAAATGCCAGCCTGGGGACTTGTTCTGAGTAATTTGACTGATTTTTGTTTAACTTTATGGGGATGGTTATAGGTTGAGCGGGTTGTTGGCATGGTGGAAGGAGCGATTTTGGTTGTAGATGCTGGTGAAGGTCCTCTTGCACAAACAAAGTTTGTCCTTGCCAAAGCTTTGAAGTATGGGCTACGACCCATTCTTCTTTTAAACAAAGTTGACAGACCTGCTGGTATGAACATATTTCTCACTTACTTTTGACCTTTTCTACTTATGAAAATAGAGTTCCCAGACTTAAATGAACGTTATTTTTATTATTATTTCTTTGTTTACAAAGGGTTAATGAAAAGAATGAAAGATGTAATTAATGTTTAAGGTAATTTAAATTAGGCAGTCAATCTATGTTTGGTTTACAAATTATGTCATTGATTTTTTCTTTTTCTCTCATTCCATAATTTCCTATACTGTTTAATCATAACTGGCTCCCCCATGGACTTTTGCCATCATACCTTTTAGCTTGTGTCTAATATGAGAGTGAAAATCACCATGCAATTGTTGGCAGCCAAAATAAAAATAAAATAATAACAAAAGAGGCAAAATGAATAGTGCCTTTGACAATCTATTACAGATTAAGGAACTGATTTTGTTATATTTAAGCAATGGGAAGAAGAAAGAGAAAACCAAAATTAAATTTTGAGCTGCTTATCATTTTCTTTCATGAAGGAAATATCTGTATACCTTTCTATTGACTGAAACAGTGTGGTAAAAATCCATTGATTCCAGCTTGAAGCTGAGAATGACCACCCTAGTTGGTAAATAGATTGTTTTTTAAATATTGGAGAAGCAGCCAATATCTCTCCACTTTATAAGTGAGGGAATGTTGTTTCAGTGTGAGGTGGAAGCTTTGTGAGGGGGATCTGAAACCATTTTTTTTCCTCCCTCCAGTTGGTGAAATAGATAAGTCCATGTTACTTGGCATGATATCTAAAGTAATTTAATTTTATCATCTTGGAAATTTCTCGAGCAGCAGGAAAGATTTTCTGAGATTTGGATTTTTCCTTACATCCATGGTTGTGAATCATGCAGTTTCCGAGGAGAGGTGTGATGAAGTGGAGAGCCTGGTTTTTGATCTTTTTGCAAATCTTGGTGCCACAGGTAAAAATGTGGTACAAGTTGAAAAGTGCTATCTGATTTCACTTACATCAGCTATGGCTATCCCTGTGTGTTAAAAAGTTGGACAGAACTATATCTAATAATTTTATTATGCTTCATCTTAGAGGAACAGCTAGATTTTCCAGTTCTGTATGCCTCTGCTAAAGAAGGATGGGCATCTTCCACCTTCACCAAAAATCCTCCAGCTGATGAGAAGAACATGTCTCAGTTACTAGATGCCATCGTAAGACATGTGCCTCCACCAAAAGCAAGCCTTGATGCGCCATTCCAGATGCTGGTTGGTATTTTACGCTGATGGTTCATTGCATGTGTTTGTGCCTTTTTCTTTTTGTTTCCTTTTTTGGGCCGGCGATTTCATATATTTAACTATTTTTATGCTTGAAGAATTTTATCTATAACATGTATCCGGTAATTAATTCTGATTTTTTAATCTTTTTTTTCCATGTTCTTCCCGCTCCCCCTCCCCCTCCCCCTCCCTCCATTTGGGAAAATTGACGGAGTCATTTGATGTTGTCTTTCAGGTTACAATGATGGAAAAGGACTTTTATTTTGGGCGAATATTGACTGGACGTGTTTCTTCTGGAATTGTTTGTGTTGGTGACAAAGTACATGGACTACGTAGCGCAGATTCTGGGACTGAGAAAATTGAAGAAGGAAAGGTTTGTTGCTCTCTACCAACTGATTGCATTTGGAGTTTGACATCTAAATACCCTGATTATTTATGCCTGCATTCTTGTGTATGTTAAATATCGTCGGTCCCAATTATATTCAAGTTCTTAAACAGCACAATGATGGACAATACTTGTGATGTCACCATATTTATCGAAATCATAGTAAGTGTTACGTGAATGATTCAAGTGAATAAATATTTGTATTAAGTGCTAGTTTTGTCTTTGGATGATCAGTACAATTTAGTGATATCTGACGTTATTGTTGATAATTTAGCTAGATTCCGTCAATGATTGAATATAGTACAATAAATAGTCTCAATTTAATACCAACATTTTCAGAATTATAATTTTATCTGACCTTTATTTCTCATTTTTATTTTCTGACCTTCTACAGCTATTATACTATTTTGACCTTGTGTTGCTCACTCATATCAGTTACATTGATGATCTTAATCTTATAGGTCCTGAAGCTAATGAAAAAGAAAGGCACAAGCATGGTTCTAATTGATAGTGCAGGAGCAGGTGATATTATATCTATTGCTGGGATGACAAAACCGTCAATAGGCCATACAGTAGCAAACACAGAGGTATCTCGATTGATGATGCTATATCATACCTTCAGAATATTATTATGTGCTCGGTCATATCTTCACATTTAACATATGATATTGGCAGATTGTTTTTGGTATTTTTTTCTATTTTATTATGTATACAAATTCATTGTTTTCTGAAGTTTACCTAATTTGTTTTTATTTATATTGGAAGTCAAATACTTACTAATACTAAATAGTCTCGTTTTGTTTGTTCAGCCTTTTGTATTTTATGCACTATTATGCTTGAAAGCAGCTCCCTTTGTGTTGTAGGATATCCTTCATGGTATTGCAGCTTTGCATTTTCTGATACCCCTTCAAGATCTAGAATGCACTGTCATTGTCATAGTGCTGTGTCCGTTTCTTGAAGGATTAAGGGACATTTTTATCTTTTGTATATATGCATAAGGATCATTAATTGTATGTCTTTCTCACCTGTTTGATTGTGAAAGTTACACCCACAGGCTTGGATGCATACTAATATTTTTAACTGATTTCACTATTAAAGAATTTATTTAACCAAGAGGTTAAAGGTTCAAATCCCCTTGGGACAATGCATTTGGAATTATAAAATACTCCTCAAGTTTCGTTAGTAATTATGGGGTCTGGAAGTAACCGCTAGTTTAGAACTTGGTGACTAAGAGAAAGGTCAAGAGATTCTTAGGTGTAAACAAACAGTTTAAAGTAAAAAATAAAACAGTATTAGTTGCTGCCTTGGATATGTGTAGTTGTTCACATATATAAGTGACTTCTCCCTTTCTTTCTTTGACTGTCAATATGGTCTGTGTTCTTTATGCATTTTCATGATAGTTTCCTGTAATCAAAATTTTGTGTTGATTAGAAATTGTAAGAGTTTGTTTATCTCTAATTGTGATTGTGAATGGATCTGCTAGGTTATGACTGCATTACCCACGATAGAGTTGGACCCTCCAACCATTTCCATGACTTTTGGTGTAAACGACTCTCCATTGGCTGGTCGTGATGGTACCCATGTAAGTCTTGAACATTGCCTTTTTTCCCTACATATAATACATATTCTGCTTTATGCTATCTTTGTTATCCTTGTTTCCCATGGTGATTAGTAGCATGGTATCATATGTCTGTCAATTCATAGCCTTAATGTTTTTGTTCGTGGTCAAATTGGTTTTTGAAGCAGACCTTAGCTTTATTTGATATATGTGCTATTGGCTTTAATCTGTCACTTTTTCCAGAGTAGGTGCTGCCTTGGTATGGTGAAAACTTGTGAATATACAAATATGACTAAATTTGATTTGACTTGTATACAATATCTCAAATTTTGTTATGAGAGAGATTTAAGTGTAGGTTGATACACAATTTCTTTGTTGCATTTGGGTTGAGAAAGAAAGATGAGCTACATATGCACACATTAAATTTCTATTTTTGTTTATGGATGCCCTTAAAAATGCTTACGTGGTTGGAATTTTGTCATGTTACTTGTTGATGCTTTAGAAATGCTTTCTAGAAAATAACATTTAAGGCACCAAGCTTGCATTTTATCTAAGAAATTGGACTATGGCACCTCTGATTTCGTGTTGGGTTGGGCTGCACAAGAGTTTTGTGCTAATATTCTTTTGGGGCATCAAATGAAATGACTCTGTGATGATTCATCCTGCAGCATAAGTCCATGCTACTCCAGAATGCCTTGAGATTTTTTTTTCCTTCTTTTTTGCTGATGGATACTCCTTATGTAATTGTAGTTGACTGGAGGAAAAATTGGTGACCGGCTAATGGCTGAAGCTGAAACAAACCTTGCCATAAATGTGCTTCCAGGCTTGGCAGAATCATATGAGGTTCAGGGGAGGGGAGAACTTCAATTGGGTTTGTATCTCCTAACTTGCATTTATTATTTCCGGTTTTTTTTTTTTTAATGTTTTTTAACTTATAAAGCGTAAGCAGATGGGTATTCTTAAATATGTATAGACCTGAGTTGCATCCTCTTGAATCTCAACTCCCATCTTTTCATTTCCTATGTGTGCTGATTCTTTTTCCCTCCTATAATCTCAAATAGGTATCTTAATTGAGAATATGAGACGTGAAGGATTTGAGCTTTCTGTCTCGCCACCGAAAGTCATGTATGTTCTCATATATTCTTGAGGCAGTGGTATCTAAATCCTTGCCTTCAAATAGAGATTCCTGCATTTTCATCAAACTAACTAAATACCTATCTCAAATCAGGTATAAATCTGAAAATGGTGTAAAGCTTGAGCCAATCGAAGAAGTGACTGTAGAGGTAGGAATTTCAGATTAGTAGATCAACTGTCTTTTGCTTGTATGATTGGATGCATTTTAACATTTTATTTCAGGTTAATGAAGAGCATGTGGGGTTGGTTTTGGAAGCTCTGTCACATAGGCGAGCTGAGGTTATGGACATGGGTCCTGTCCCTGGGAATGTTGGCAGGACTAAGCTATCTTTGACTTGTCCTTCGAGGTTAGTGCTTGAAATCACTTCTTACTATCAGTTAGATTTCCTTTTAATCCCAGCATACAAAATTTTACATAGTTGCAAACCTTAATAGTGGAGGATGAAAACAAATGTTGGTAAAGGACGTTCAGGTGTGGATCTAGACTTTGCAATTTAAGAGGTCATGTTAAAAAAAGCACAAACTGGAGGGGCCAATTTAGGGGGAAAAAAGGCAACTTTTTTGGGTTAAAATTTTAAAAAATTCTGTGAAATTTTAAAAAATTTGTGATTTTGCTGAAGCTAGGGCTTTCCCTGGCAGCCAAATAGATCCATCCCTGAGGATATTGAGGTGGAATAGTTTGTCGGGTAAATTGTAAGGTATCTATTGTTGAGCGTGACAATGGGAATTTCAAAAACATTTGGTGAAGCACTGAAGACATGTGAGGATGAATAGTGAAACTTTGACGAGCTCTGAATTGAAGAAAGCTTAGTCATCTTTCCCTGAAATTCAGATGTTTCACCAAATTCTGCTGACTGTGAAGAAATGCTAAGAGCATTTACTTCAGTTTTTCTGAGACCAATTTCATTGAGATTTTTATGTAAGAAGATCAATACAATTAGAGTGAGGTTTAGTTATTGACCAATGCATCAAATTGCTACTTGCTTTTGATGTTGAAGGTTAATTTTGGAATGCAAGTGTTTTTTTTTTTTTTTTTTTGGGGGGGGTGGGGGGGGGTGTCTGGGTTGGTGGGGTGGGGATACTGCATACTTTTTCTTTCCAAATAAAAGAGAGTGTTTGATTAACCTCACAAACGCAATTTTTACTCTGTTGTGTACTTCAGGGGTCTTGTTGGTTACAGAAGTGTGTTCAGCAGTGACACTCGAGGAACTGGATTTATGCACCGTGCTTTCCTGAGTATGCATGTTTTACTGTAGATATATTTTTTTTGTTGCTTTCTATTTCTATTGTATTTTGCTGTCATGTCATTAGGTCATGAATAGGGGCAGTCATTTTCTCATCCAGTAAACCGTTGGAGGCCTGGGTGTAAAGTATATACTCCAGAACATTAGTTTTGGAAGATTTGGTTGACTGGAAATTAAGATCACCTCTTTCTATGTCTTCATATGTTTATGTATGTGCACACCCATGTACACATCATAATTATGATAATAATAATTGTAATAACAAGAAGAAGAAGAAGAAGAAGAAAGATTGAGAGCATGTCTAAATTCTAAAATGGGCCAGTCCCAGAAATGTGTACCTAGAGATCAGGTGGTAGATTTTATATGATAATAGTTGCTCAGTGCCCATTTCAGTCCTGGAGAACGGCCAGTTGGGGTTTAGCTACTTTTGTCTTGTAACAGGCATACATTCAAGGACAACTGATAGCTGCTTTATCATCATCATCTTCTCTCGTCTTTGAATTTTAGTTACACTCATACATGTTGTATCTGTGTTGCAGACTATGAAAAACATCGAGGGCCTCTTGGAAATGTTAGGAAAGGAGTTTTGGTATGATTATTTAATTCAATTATGTTGTGACAACACTACTCACAATCATTTTTTAGCATCACTTTCATACTTTTGGAAAGACCCAAATTGTGTTTGTAATTTTAGAAGATGCTCCTTTTTAGCATAAACATTGACATTGATTGAACTTCAAAATTTAAATTATTGAATTTTATTTGACATTTCAAACTGAGATTTAAAAACATAGTTTGAGTATATACCAATTATACATTTTTTGCTAAATTTCCTGGACCTCCAATTATCATGTGGTTTGGAAATATTTGTTGGTAAGGTATTATGTATACCCCTCTATTGAAGTACATCCCGGAGTTGACTGCGCTGTATGACTTATATTATTTTTAGTCTTCCACCTGATGTTGTCTTTGTTTGCTTGTTAAACAGATATCAATGGGCTATGGTGCAATCACAGCTCACGCATTAATGAGTTTAGAAGCTCGTGGAACTCTTTTTGTGACTCCTGGGATGGAGGTTGTCTACTTAAAAAATAAAAAAATAACCAATTCCACTCCTTTCTGTTTGTCTCTTTGCTCTTTTAACTTTGCTTATTATCACACATGGATGATTTTGAGACTTCCAATCTTTGAAATTTAAATATGATTGTTGGACTTCCTATCTTTTAGTTTTTCCTCTCAAAAGAATTATGGATTCTACTTTATTCCTCTGCAAATTGAGTCTTTGAATTTTGTCTATTTATTTGAATTGCTGCTAATTGACATCCATTTCTGTGCAGACATATGATGGCATGATTATTGGTGAACATTCACGGGATACGGATCTCGATGTAAGAACAATCTTACTTCCCGCATTGTGCATTGTGTTGTTTCAAGGTGACTAACTTCAATATCATTTTCTTGTTACAGGTTAACCCTGTTAGAGCTAAGGAACTTACCAATGTCCGTGCTGCTGGCAAGGATGAAAACGTGAAGCTATCTCCTCCTCGCCTTGTATGAAATTTTCAACCATTAAAATTTAGTAGTTTTCCATATTTCTTAAAATTGTATTGATGTGGTCTTCCATCTATGAGCTGTGTTTTTTCAGACTTTTAGACATCGACTAGTCATTTTATTGAACCATTCTACAAACATTTTATTTCTAAGGTCCACCCCTGGAAAGTAATATGGAGAACTTTTCATTAAAGCATCCTACATAACACATTTCGTCTTTGATGATGTTCACCCTGTAAAGTAATATGGTTAAGTTTTCCATTACATTTTAGCAAGGGTCGGAGGTCAAACTCTTCTATCATTAGTTGCTAAAAAATGGAGCAGCAGTGGCACTGGCCACTTGTTGGTTTTCAATGAGAAAAATCTTTCAGCTATGCTTTAGATGTGGGGTTGTTGGTAATGTGATTTATCACCATTGACTACATTTGTGTGCAGATGACACTGGAAGAAGCCATAGGGTATGTAGCTTCTGATGAACTCATTGAGGTAAGTCTGCCCAATATTTTTACTTCCTTTTTGGCTAGTGGGAGGAGACTTAGACATCATAATTCACTATAAAAATTTTCAAATTTGTTAATCTCTAAATATCTATGTCATTTATTGTCCTTAACATTTCTAATTTTGTGGAATTATATACACATATTGACATAATTGGTGGGTTCTGGTTTCATCATAAATTACTATAGTCATATGTAGGTCTAAATTCTAATTTCTGAACTTTAAAATTTTTACAATGGTGTTGCTTATCTAATGTCGTCTTATGCTGTTTATGCAGGTTACACCCAAGGCGATTCGGTTAAGGAAGAAATACCTGGAAGTTAACAAGCGTAAAGCCATGAGCAAAAGACCAAAGGAATGAAAGGATTAAGGGTTTGTCCTTCACACAATATACCCAATTAAATTATTGTATGAGAGCATTATTCTTGATACAATTTTGTTATCTTACTGAGTTAGTATACCAGCATTATAGGTATTCTTTTAGTTGAACTCTAGTTCAATTTATAGAACGTGTAAAATTATTCATTTACCAACAATAAGGACCAATAACAGTCAATGGTGTATTTAAGAAACGATCACACTAGTAGAATATTCATATCTGGGGGCCAACATCAAAAGGCACCTATACAGCTTGTCGTCTGGACTGTAGACGATATGAGTTTTGTATATTACAACTTCTGGAAAGAATGCTTCTGAAGCATTAATAATAAACGTACCCATCAAGTTTTGCATAGAAAAAGTTACGATTGGGACCTGATGTTTTGTGCAAGTTTTAATTTTCTTTTTAACTTAAATAAGGTCCTCAATCAACAACTTAGTTGTTTGTTATAGTTGATAATGACAAACAAGGCTGCAAGTGATTAGACGTGGTGTAGGTTGTGAATATCTAATTGTTGTGCGTTCATATCTAAATGAATTTAGAATTCCAATAGAAAATGCAAGAAAAGTTGAAAGTGTAACGTTGACGAAGATCAAGAGAAAAGTTGCAGATGAAATGGTCATATACGATTAAGAGATTAGTTTTCCTGGAAAGGAACGCGGCAAGTCATGCAAGAACGGTAATTGATTTTGATTTTTATACGCGTTAATCTAATATTTCAAATTCTATCTATAAAGAAAGACTCGTTCAGATTTACCCTGCAAAGACTGATTATATCCGCTTACAATAAAGTCTTCGTAAAAATTAATATCACATATTGTAAATAGATGAATAAATAAACATTAAAAAAAAACTAATTAAACGACCTCATTTATATAAAAAGTGTCTTTCCATGGAAAATCCAATTAGGTAAAGTTTTGAATACTTATCTATAAACATATAAATGTTAAAGCTTGATCTATGTAGTGTTTAAAGATAGATGACGTTAAACTTCAAAATTTAAAAACTGATTAGACAGAAAGCTAGCGCAAGTCATGGCATGATCTGTAAATTACGTAAAAGACATTGAGTTGAAGTAAAATTTTATATTATAATAATATTTTTGTTACATATATATGTAATTAATAATTAAAAAATCATTTACAGAGCACAGTAAAGTGAAAAGGAAAAGAATAAAAATCAGCGGTTAGTTTGAGTTTGATTTGAGGTAATAAGTAAAATATATTAAAACTTTGAAAAGCATTGATAGCCTCTCTGACTCTCCCTCTCCCTCTCACTCTTGAGCTTTCTCTCTCATTCACTCTTGATAAAAGCAGCAACGTCAAGATCGAACTACATCTACATTTCCTGATCTGTACCATCCATTCCATTGTGGTTAACCCATCTCTTATTTTTCACTACAATTGAATTGAATTGAATAGAAGAGAAGAGAAGGGAAGAGAGAGAGAAGAATGGGAGCTTACAGAGCAGATGATGACTACGACTACTTGTTCAAGGTTGTTTTAATTGGTGATTCAGGAGTTGGCAAATCAAATCTCTTGTCCAGATTCACTAAGAATGAATTCAGTCTCGAATCCAAATCCACCATCGGTGTCGAATTCGCCACTCGCAGCATTCGCGTCGACGACAAGGTCGTCAAGGCCCAGATTTGGGACACAGCCGGCCAAGAACGGTAAACTCTTCTCTTATTCACGTTCACGGCGGATCTTGTTATCTGGGATCCGTGCATTGTTGGACTTTTCATTGTGGAGATAATGGGAATTCAAATTTACTATTTGCATGCATTTTTTTTTTTAATGTATTCGACCGATTGATCAGTTGTCATATTCTTTGCTCATTTCACTTCATCCTTTAGCTACTCGATCGTGTTTCGTTTGTTTTTGGCGTGCTCGAGATGTGAGTTGTTGCGGATGATGAATGATAACTAGCAATGTATGCTTAGAGATGAGATATTAGATGAGCTTATGCAGTCGATTTTTGATTTGCGCCATGAAATGATTGCTTAAGATCTAATTATTATCAGAAAACAAAACTTTTATTTTTTTACGTGGTTTTGGGATGAAGATACGGCTTAACATTTAATGAACGACCTCCCATGTACTAAGCACATTGTGCACTTACAAATTGGACGGGATCGAGCTTCACATGTCTTAACGGGTCTTACAAGTATTGTCTGCGCCATGAACTTTGTATTGTGCAATAGCTTAAATGGGCTCTAGAGGGTCATTTAGGTGGGAATGAAAAAATAGAAAAAAGAAAAATCAAATCAAAATAGAAAGAAATGAAAACCGATCGGATTCTATTTGTACTATATCTTAGATCTGAGAGGTCAAAGAACACTTTTTTTTTGGTTGGTTTTTCTAAATGACAGAGGATTCGATTCAGTGACTGTTGGGCCATAGTGGCTTTGACACGGTATTAATCTTATCACTTTTCTAAAAGCTTCTGAATTTTTTCCTTTTGAGATAATTGATTTCTCTTTAAAATGAAGGGCTGAAGTCATTGTAGTGGGATAATGAGTGAAGCAGATATGTTTTGATTAGGTTAATATTTACTTTCACATGTTACTGGCAACTACTTGTATTTGTTTAAATGGGTTTTCCAGAATAAAATTATTTCTCATGATTCCCATAAGGCCTTGTTATCATTCATTTATACTGCATTGGAAATATGTATTTGGTTAGATCGTTTTCATAGATCAGATCTTTGACTCATGATATATGCATTGCTGTCAGATACCGTGCAATCACGAGTGCATACTATAGAGGAGCAGTAGGTGCCTTGCTTGTATATGATGTTACTCGTCATGTAACGTTTGAGAATGTGGAGAGATGGTTGAAAGAACTTCGGGATCACACCGACTCAAACATTGTGATCATGCTTGTAGGAAACAAGGCAGATTTACGACACTTGCGTGCAGTTTCTACTGAGGATGCTCAGTCTTTTGCCGAGAGAGAGAATACATTCTTCATGGAAACCTCTGCTCTAGAGTCATTGAATGTTGAAAATGCCTTCACTGAAGTGCTCACTCAGATATATCGTGTTGTCAGCAGGAAGGCTCTTGATATTGGTGATGACCCGGCTGCTTTGCCCAAGGGTCAAACTATTAACGTTGGCACTAAAGATGATGTATCAGCTGTGAAAAAGGTTGGATGCTGTTCTGCGTAATTTGCAGCATTGAAGAAAGTCTCGGTGGTACAAAATGTAGTTTCACCTCTTTCAAATATTTACATTTCCACAGTTTGGAGACATCTTCATTTTCATCTATATGTCAGGATGAGACCACTTGGGGTGTTCAGGAACAAATTGTAGTTTTACGGTAGATGATGGATTGAGAGACTCAAAAGTCTTGTTGGGGTTTGGTTGAAGTCATAAGCATTCAGATCTAGGGGCTCACATTTGATGCAAGTTCCGTGTGTTCTTTTTTATCTCATTGTATTGTTTGTTTGTCTCCGAGTACTATAGTAGTTTGTAGTGAGTTTTTACGCTTCTAGGTTAATTATATTTTATTGCTGAGGATTGAAATTTGGGAAGTATGTTACGATAATTCTGTTCAATTTGATTGATTGATTATTTTATACTGAAATTTATGTTCACTTAATTCACTTTCAACCCATCAGGGGAATATCAAGCTTTCTCTGAAAAAATTCATGGAACTGGAGTTCCCCTTCCCCCATTTTGTCCTCTTTTTTTTTTCGTAGCTTATGTTAAATTCATTTTGCCTGCTAAGCAGCATTGACTGCTAGACATGGGACATGTGATGATGGTCAATGCAGGTATAGATCTGTTTTCCATCAAGATTTCAGGGTTGGTACTGAACGTGGTGTATAATTGAGGCTCTCTGACATTGCCGGTGGCCTTAAATGAATACTTTCTTTACTCTGGAGGAATGATTTATCGAAAACTCTCTAAAATGCTATAAGAAATTGTGTATGCCACCTAACTACTAGGTGTTGGGTGTGTTGTTCGCTTTGATTGTAGAAAAGACGTTGCAACTAAACTTTTCTCTCTGATTTCCTCCCAAGTACCATATGGGTCTGACCTAATTTCAGTTTTAGAAATCGTTATAGGAATTCAGTTTTAGTTTTCTTGTTGGACTTTGACCTAATTTGATCTACAAAATTCAGATACTTGTATTTCATTATGAAAGATTACATAAGATAAATCATTTCAATTCCTACTTTCCTTTTCTTTCAATCTCCTTCCCGGTTATTGTGTTGAGAATGACTTACCGTGCCAATTGTTGGCAATTCAATAATATTTGGATGAGGCTCAAATTTGCCCATCCCAGTCTACCTCATATTTTCTTTTCTGGGCTTGTGCCCAGCTTTTGGCCTTTTCGTTTCAGCCCAAGCCTCGAGCCTGAGCTTTAGAATCAGAGATGAGTGGTTTTGCTCGTAAGTCAAGAAGACAAGCCTAAAACCACATTTGGTGTTTAATATTTGACAATCAGAAAACACAAAATTAAAATTAAAAAAAAAAGTTAAACTCTTTAAAATATTACTACTAAATATATATTTGTTATTTTAAATGCTAAACTCGTCATTGAATTTTGGTAGATTTTAATTTATTTTTTTTTAGTTTAGTATTTCAAAAAATTAAATATTTTACTCATTTATGTTCTGAACATGTGCAAACATTTTTATTTTATAGAATGAAATGTCAATATTCATAAGAAAAATGATAAACTTAATATTAATATATATTTTTTTATTTTTGAAGCAATAAATTAAGCTTATTTTTTTAAGCTTAATTTAAAAAATATATATTCACGAACAACTTCCGAGTTTTTTTAACTCCCCTCGCGTCTTCCAAAATCCATCAAAGAGCACCATTACGTAACGGAACCGTCAAATTTAAACAACTTTAGAAGTGCAGAATTGTCTTTTAACCCGTCAAAAATCCATTATCACTTTTTTCTTCATAGTCTCCCTTTTCCCCTTTTTTTTATGCATCTCACCGCTGCTTTCACTCTTCCTCGTCACGTTTGAAATTTATATATTTGATTTAGAGACAGATCCGTTTTGGAGGATTTTTTGAAACATTTATGTGGAGTCTTGAATACAAATCAGGTTTTGATTTAAAATTTCTTTTTCGTTTCTCTTATCTCTCTTATTGCCTCTCTCTCTCTCTCTCTCTCTGTGCTTCAAGTCTCTGGGTTTTGTCGGGTTGAAGGTTGCCAGGTTCTGGGTCTTGGTGAGTTGAAGGTTGCTGGTGGCTGGGTGCCTGTGTCTGTGTTGAAGGTTAAGGTTTGTCGGTGGGTTTTTGCTCGCTGGCTAGAGAAGGTTGAAGATAACGTTTTCCGCAATGCAGGTTATGGTTGCCATTTTTTGGGTTGAGGTTTCACGACGGTTTGCTGCATTTGAAGGTTTATAGGTTGTCTTCGTGAGTAATTTAATCCGTTGCAGTCTGAAGAATCTAAACTAAAATTTTTTATTTTAATTTAATTATTATTATATTATTTTGTACCTCAAGACAATGATAAATTAGTAATTATACTGGGTGAAGAATAGAAAGTCAAGTTCACTAACGGATTCCGTTAAGGGTGGTAGATTGGATTTCGCCAAATACAGGGTTGGCGCTAAAAGATGGCGAAAGTTGTTTCTCCCGGCAATTTCCCCAAAATCTAAGGGTAGTCAGGGAAATACATTATTGTTAAATTTAATCTTTATTATATTATATATTTCTTGGGAAAATAAAAGGTACCTGTTGAAAATGAAATTGTCAAGTGGCAAGAAAGGCCATACTGCCACGTTTCCATTCAGAAGACTGAGACCTCAGTTTTTAAGATCCCGATGCATTCTAGATAACACAACCACTACTTCGAGAATTAGTAACAACCTTTACCTAACATTCTCCTTCCCGCTCCTCAATAACACTCATCACATCCACCGCCCACCGGGACACGATAATTACTTCTTTTCTTCTACGACTTGGCCTCATCGAATCATCATTTTCTTTTTGTTTTTTGTTTTCATTTATTACGTATTTGACGCGCCGTATTAGATAGCATATGGACGAGAGATTGTATAAAAAAAATTTAAACTACGTTTGTTACAACTGAAAGCTTAAATAGCATAGAAAAATAGCGTATAACAATCGCATAAAATGAGCTAAAATTATGTAATATCGCAGCACGTTTTAAGGCCACATAAGTGGGTGGGTACAATATGATGATTGTCTTTTGTGGTGAGATCTAACATATTAAAGTAATTATATTATATTATATTATTAAAAAAATTAATTATATAATTTTTTTAGATTTTGCCAATAAATATACAAATATAAATAAATAAATATTTAAAATATATAGTTTATTAAATATTTATATTGAATCAATTACTTTAATATAATTTATTAAATCAATTAATAAAAAATTTAATTATTTTAAAAAATTGATTTATTATAAATAATTTTTAAAATTATTAAATTTAAAATATTTATTATTTTGAAATTATTATAAGAATTTAATATAATCCATACAGTCTTTTATCAAATATTAATATTATTCATAATTTGTACAATACAATAACAAATCAAACATAATATAAAATTTACTTAATCCTATACAATATAATTTAACACAATATTATTCAATGTAAAAAATGTTATACTATATCATACGGTACATCACACATGCCCTTAGGGCATTAACGCTCTCACCCTGAGATCTCAAAACCACTACGCTTACCCCCATTATTCTGGAAGTAACATCAAGTCCCCCACTTTTGTCTAGATCACCAGGGCAGCAAGCTGCAGAAGGGCATTGTAGACATTTTTAGGTCTCTCTCTCTCTCTGTCTCTCTCTCTCTCCCCCTCCTTTAGGCCGCCACTGCCATCTCCATGGACCACGCTCTCAGTTGTTGTGGATAGTACTCATTTTAATTTTTTAGGCAATTTTAGAATTTTGGTAAATCCAGATCCATAGCTTGGCATATCTTGACAGACTTCCACGAAATCATGACCATGCATAGCCGCTTATGGTCGATGCAGTTTCATGTATACAGGCAATTTTATTTCAAGCATTAGGGATCGATAGAGCCAAAGAAAATATAGGTTTGTATTTAATCGTTTAGTCCTTAAAAAAATATGGATTTAATTCTTTGTATGTCTGATAATGTTAAAGAGTGGTTGTAATGTATATTAGGAGTGTGTATAGTACTCGTCCACCCGTCCAAACCTAACTAACATATCAATCATGATATAGTTGGGGTAGGATAGGGTATTATCAATCATGATATAGATGGGGTAGGGTAGGGTAGGATATTAAAAGAAGCGAAGGTGTTGTATAGTAATAATTTATAATATCTTCCATGGTATTGTAAACGTTGGCCATTATTTTATTCATAAAAAGTATGATATGACATATTATTTTATTCAAGAAAAATATGGTATGATATAAAAATGTAAAATTCAATCTATGACGAGTGAGGGGATGATATGGTCAATGACATACCTTATCATATCCTACCATACTCATGTATACCCCTAATATAAGTGGTGGTAGAATAGTGGTTATGCTCTGTAGATTCGGAGAACTAGGGTTGTAGGGCTTTTCTTTTTTCATTTTATGTTTGATTTATTACAGTAATTATGCTGTACAAACATGGTGGCAGTGTTGGTGAACTGAGGTTTTTTTTTTTTTTTGATATATTATTGTTGGATTAATTATGTGTCTAGGGATAGTAGCAAAGACGGTGGCTGTGCTGCGTAGGATGGTGGCAAAGACAATGGCATGTACTTGGTAGTGTTGAGATGGGTTTTCACATTTTAGGGTTAAAAAAAAACGGATTTAGTTATCGATTATGCTTGGGACCGATGTTTTAGCTTTCTTTGGTTATATAATATAATGCTCTTGTTCTCAATTATTTTTATCTATTATTACTGTAATTAGAATAGAATTATTTTCCAACAGAAGCCTTGTTCTTAAATTACTTGATGTCATTTTGGATAAGTTTGAGAATTTTTGTTTTATTTTATTGTTTTTTTATTTTTAATCAATTTTTAATTATTAGATTTATTAGTATATTAAGTTTTAAATAACATAATAATAATTGAGGGTATATTTGTTATTGCACCGGAGTTTTGCGTGTCCGTGTATAGAATTGACTAATGGCGGGCGAAATGAGGCTCTTAATGTCACTTCCAGAACAGTAGGGGTGACGGGGTAGCTCCAGATCAAACGGGGGTTGCGACGGTGTTTCCCTTTCATTTGTTGGAAAAATTTTCTCGCTTCTGGAAGCGCAAAAACTAGGGAACCACGCGCCTTGAAAGAGAGTACAAAGACACAATCGCTATTTTAATTAATTTTTCATATGAATAATTTAAAGATAAGATATTATTTTTCACATTTATTGACTGCATCATCAAATAATCAAAGACTTGTCAAATGTATATCCATCAAACCAAATCACTAAGGGATGGTAAAATCCGGGACAAATACCGATCCGGCCCCCTCAAAAAAAATAATCCGGAGCTCCATTTTTATCTTTGTATATTTTCGAATTTTTACAGTGTCGGGGATTTATAGGTGTTGACTTCAGCACCTGCATTCAGAAAAATTCCTGTATTTTTTTTATGTTTTCCAATTTTTATATTTTTAAATTATATTTTATGGAACATATTAAAAACTAAAGTACTTAGCTTGGTCGTTGTTGGTGGTTGTTAGGCAGGACGTCATCTTTAAGATATGGAAGTATAAAGTTATGAATAATATAATAGTAAATTATAAAGTAAAATTACACATGAGGATTTTACGTAGTTCGGTTATAAAACCTATATCTACTGACAACTTTAGAATTGTAATTCACTAAGTTCTTGTTTGTATAATCTTTAGGATCGTTTACAGTGCTGACTCACTCTCACATACTGACCTAATTTTTGTAAAACAAAATCTCGCCAAGATCTTAAATTCTAGTGACACTACTCACTCTCTATCGCTGATAACTTAACAACACACTGTAAAGTAAAATTTAACCACGATATCTGACACTGAGTTACATAAACACTTAACTCGTAAGTTCTCTCAAGTATATACTAACTCAGACAGACCTAATTGAAATTCATGCACGATTACAACCTCTCATACATTAATAAGACACTTATAATAAAATCAAAGAAGCATTCTAATTTGCATTAAAGCTCTCCTCTTAATTCTCGAAATACCGTGACATACACACTATCAACCTATAAGTTATGTAAACATAACATTATATATAGTGGGATGCCTGATTGTAATCTCTTTAAAATCCTGTAAAAATCTTGATCAAACTCAAATTAGGATAAAGACCTATACTTTAAGAAGTGATATAAGTAACTCATAAATGAAATGGGACACAAATAAATTACTCCTAATTTAACTAGGACACATTAAAAAATGTTTTAATATAAAGAGATATCCATTATAAATCAAATACCTCATAAATTATACTTCTAGAAGCAGTAAAATAAAAAATAATATGACATTCTAGTGTTATCACAAGTTGGTCTAAAATTATCATGTGTATGGCACATGCAAGAGTGTCACACGTTGACACCAACAATCTCCCCATTTTTGGCAACTTGTGATGAAAACACCAAACTGTTTCTGATTAAAGAATATCACACAAAGATAAGTCCAAAATAACTATAAGTAATCATGATCTATTAAACATAAAATGACATATTTAAAAAAATAACAATTGTGCAGTTACAAATCACATAACAAAAAAATGTCTGAATGTAAATATCCTATAAAAATAAAACAAAGTGAAGGTGACAAATCTGTCAAACAACACTTCAACCAAAGCATGATCAGAGCAAATAACAAAATGTGACAAAAACATCAAACGAATGAAATATGCAGGTGGCAAAGTAACTAGTCAAAAACATAAGGCATAAAATAGTTCAAATGCAAATATAAAGACTCCTCACTCCCCCCGACTTACTACCCTTGAAGTCAAGAAACATCAAGGAGAATTAGTTCAAATAAAACCAAAAAAAAAAAAATCAGAACAGACAGAATTATCAGAAACTTCTTCTCCCCCTTGATTTCAAAACAAGTTTCAAAATAAAAAAAAAAAAAACAGAAAGGGCATTGATGAAGTCTGGCAGACTTGCGAATAGGAGATGAAGATGAACTGCCAGGTTGTTTCTTGATCCTACCAGCCTTGGTCTTGAACCTTTTACCAGTAGTGGTCGGTGTAGGCTATTCAGAAACCATAGGAGTGGTTTGTGCTTCGATTGTATCAGATGACGTAGTAGTGACCTCAGCCACAATCTTACGAATTTCCTTTTCAAGTCTTTCAGCACTGGTTTCAGTTAGCTACGACTCAGCAACAGGTTGTTGTAGATCCACAAGTGATTCTACTACAAGCTGAGTTGGGATTGCTGTGGCTGGTTCTGTTGTGTCTACTTCAGGAACTGGTTCCTATGTGTTCTACATTTGGTTTGATTTCTGCTACATGTGGAAATGACTGTGGTAGTTGACAGAAAGCACTCTAACTAACATGTGTCACTACGCAGTGGACCATCAGTCTAATTTATACTTTCCTCCTGCCATGAGAGGTATTCGATCCAATAATCTAGAATACATACTGCATGAGAACGGCATTGAATAGAGCTTTTCACTCTCTATCCTAGGATTTCCTAATATGCCACTACCCAGCATAAGTTATGATGATATATCCCTCTAGTTTTGATACTAGAGAAGGACATTAGTTTTAGTCCTAAAGGGTATGAAAATGGGTGGAGTACTTTTAACATGTTGTTCTACTTCAGAAATCGGTGCAATGTCAGGTTCTTCTTCAGAAGGTGGTGATGGTGATGTTATTTCGGGTTCCACTTGAGCTTGTTCATCTGACAATGATTCATCCTGCAGTTCTGGTACTGCTATTACACTTTTCTTTTTCTTCTTGTTAGACTTTTTCTTTACCACTTTTACCTTCTTTTTGCCCTTCAAGTCAGTTCCTTTAGTTTTTTTCTCAAATTTCTTTTTCTTTTGTTTCTTTTCTACTGTCATGTCCGTCTCAATAGCAGGTCGTGCAGCTTGATCCTCCTCTGGCATTTGCTCAATTGTCTCTAGCATTAGCTCAGCAGTCTCTAGCATTTGCTCAGCAAAATGCTTGTGCACCACATTTGCAGTTTCCATGGGTTATGGTTCTTCTGCATTAACATATTTTCTAGCAAGTTTATTCTCCAATGCAGACTGTTTTGCCTTGATGTCCTTAAGATCCTATACAATATCACACAAAATAGAATTGATCAAAGCAAGCTACTCTTCCACATTGCTCATTGGATTGTTTCGAACGCTTTTTGGTTTTGGTTCAGGGATAGGCAAATCATATTTGTCATGTAGTCGATGCAAAAATTCTTTTATGATGGATTTAGACAAAATTTCAGTGTGTTCTTTTGGGCTAACAGGAATACCATTTTGAGCTAAAATACCTTGAATCAAACAAGAAAATACAAGCAAATGGTAATCAAATTTATATGGTGTAATCTGGATAATCACCTTATAAATCCATAAACATAAATTAATTGGTTTAATTGTTCCCGAACAGAACATAAATTTCACTCTATCTCCCCGGACTTGGCTTTGATGTGAAGAGGGGAACCAATCAAACTGAGTTATCTTATGAATAACCCTATACTTCTTTCTAAGATATTATTGATCAATGCCATCTCTCGGGTTTCAAACTAAATCCTATCGACCAGTTAATTCCTTAAGAACAACTGCCATATCAAAATTTTCTTCAACAAAGTGCAAACTACCAATAGGTATATCAAAGAGACATTCGATGAAAATTTCACAAATTTTTCTTTACAATACACTTTGTGATAATAATAGCTCTTCAGGTCATCAATTGAAGTAGTGATATTCGTATAAAATTCTTGAATCAAAGACTTAACAGGGGGTAGGAAGTTGTTTACCGCTCGAGTCTAGTAAATAGACTTAAGAAGGTCACTCAAACCATACTTGTTGAAGTCAGTTAGCTTCACTGGCTTTTCTATCTGCAACTTCCTCTTTGATGTATACTTCAAGAAATTTTGCTTAACAGCTGCTATGAGGAACTTGTTGAACTTTGACTTCACTTTGTCCTTCATTCGCTTAACTGGGATTGACTCATCTCTACTAATTACAGGATCAATAGAGATCTCTGCATGCTATTGTTGAGACTGAGATGACTGAGAACTGTCGCTACTATTGTGACCAGAGTCGTGTGAGGAAGATGATGTAGTGGTGGTCTTCGTAGATTCAGATGAGGACGCCATTGTTAGGGTTCAAGAGCTACAAGTTTTTGCTAGAACAGAAAAAAGGAAGACGAGAGAGAGAATGGATGCAAAGTTGATCGAATATGATATGAACAAAGAGAGCCCTAATTATGTTTGTGATATACTTGGGAAGAAATTGGATTTTAATACAATTCCGTTTCCCATAAATTTTAAATTTTAAATCATTTTCCAAAACTACTTAATTAATATCATTAATGAATAAAAAATTCAAAATTTGATTTCTATTAAAATAAAGAATTCTAATAGAATTAGGATTCCCGGCACTGAAGTTTCTCACCCTCAATTCAATAAAGCTGACATGGCATATTGACACATGGACACACAAGAAAGTCAAATTTTAGTGAGGCACAAAAAGCATCATATGATATGAAAAACATAACAAAAAACAATTACATTTACCGTAACAATAATATATGGACATCATATGAATCATTTTAAAGAAGCATATTTTAGAGCTGTTTATGATCTTCATATGAAAGCTGTTTTACCTTTATTTTTCAATCAATGGAGATGTCAAAAATATCATTTTGACATATTAAGAATTAATCACATTGGATTATAAATACAGTAACTTTCACACAATATAGAGGTAGCCCTTTTTCATTTGAGTGGGTGACCTCAACATATTTCTTGGATACTTTGAGGTTACTCTTAATGATGGCTTTCACACATCATATATTGATAGCTCTTTTTGTTTTTTTCATTTTAAACCAATATCTTAACATTCACACAATTTTATATTACAGCTCACATATACTTAAATAGAAGAAAACTTATGATATTGTAGATATAATTAACATAACAGCAAGCAATACTTATTCAGAAAAGAAACAGATGCCTAAGGTCTTTCTTAGATTCTCAAATCTTGTTGTATCCAATGCCTTAGTGAACAAGTCAGCTAATTATTTATCAGTGGAGATGTGTTCAATGTGTATTAACTTAGATTCTACAAGTTCCTTTATAAAATAGTATCTTATGTCAATGTGTTTTGTGTTGAACAAGATTTTTGGAAATGTTTATAGCACTAGTATTATCACAAAACACAGTTATATTTTTTTGTTCAACACCATAATCACTCAGCATTTACTTCATCCAAAGTAGTTGTGTGCAACAACTTACTGCTGCTATATATTCAGCTTCAGCAGTAGACAAAGAGATGAAATTCTGCTTTTTACTGTGCAAGAAACTAAGTTAGTACCAAGATAAAAACATCCATCTGATGTGCTCTTTGGGTCATTTACATTTCCTGCCCAGTCAGCATCACTGAACCTTGCAAGATAATCATTTGTATCTTTAGAAAACCAAATCCCATTATCATAGGTTCCATGTACATACCTGATGATTCTTTTAGCTGCTGTCAATTGTGATTCTTTTGAATTTGCTTGAAATCTTATACAAAGTCCTACACTAAAACACAGGTCTGGTCTACTTGCTATGAGGTATAACAAATTGCCAATAATGCTTCTGTATAAACTTGCATCAACTTCTTTTCCTGCATTGTCTTTTGAAAGTTTCAGGTTAGTACTGATAGGAGTTTTCATTCGTTTTGCATTCTCAAGTCCAAATTTCTTTACAAGGTTTCTAGCATATTTTGATTGAGATATGAATATCTCATCATTCATTTGTTTAACCTGCAATCTAAGAAAGAAATTTAATTCTCCTATCATGCTTATCTCAAACTTTTCCTGCATCAACTTAACAAACTCATTAGTTTCGCTTTTGTTAGTTGATCCAAACACAATGTAATCTACCTATACTTGAGCAACAATAAAATAGTTAGATACATGTTCGACAAATAATGTCTTATCATTGCTGCCTCTACTATAACTTCTATTGATAAAAGTTTGTCAATCTTTCATACCAAACTCTAGGAGCTTGTTTCAACTGATACAAAGCTTTATGTAGTTTGTACACAAAATCAAGATGTTTAAGATCTTCAAATCCCTTAAGCTGTTAAACAAAAGATTCTTCATTGAGATAGCCATCAAAAAAGTTGTTTTAACATCCATTTGGTACAATTTAAAATTAAGCAAACAAGCAATTGCAAGTAGTAATCTGATTGACTCAAGTCTAGCTACTGGTGCAAAGGTTTCATCAAAATCTATGCCTTTTACTTGTTTATAACCTTGTGCTACTAGCCTAGCCTTATTTCTTACTACTTGACCACTTTCATCAGTTTTATTTTTGAATTTCCATTTAGTTCTAATGTTGCATTTTCTGGCCTAGGAACTAATTTCTATACTTCACTCCTTTTAAACTGATTAAGTTCATCTTGCATTGCCTGAATCCAAGTATCTTTTTTTAAAGCTTCTTTTACATTTTTTTGGCTCAACTAATGAAACATAATATGCAAATCTTACCTGATTTCTACCTTGCTCCTAGTTTTCATCATACCATCTGGTGTTCCAATGATGGAACTTGTTGGATGTGCCTTCTGTATCCAAATGGATGGATATTTTCTTTCATCTTCATTTCTGATTGAGTTTCTATTCAGATCTGTGTTTCAAATGTCATTGTTGTATCTGATGTAATAGCAGTTATTTCCTCTTTCATAACTGAATCCTTTTTACTGTTATTGTTGTTCGATCATGATTTTTCTGCGTTTTCTGTGAAGCTGGTTATGCTTTCTTCGTGTAAGTACTTTGCATAATCATCCAGATCATCAAATACTACATTTGCAGATTCTAAGACTGACTCAGTTCAAAGATTATAGACTCGAAAAGCTTTGCTGTTCTGTGCATATCCCACAAAAACTCCTTCATCACTTCTTGGATCTAATTTGCCTAACTGCTCGCTGTCATTTAAGATGTAACACCTGTATCCAAAAGTACAAAAATATTTCAAATGAGGTTTTCTTCCTTTCAAAATTTCATAAGGTGTTTGGTTAGTGCCAGGTCTTAGAAAAACTCTATTTAAAATATAACAAGCAGTGCTTACTGCTTCAGCTCATAGCCTTTTTGTCAACTTCTTACTATTGAGCATCACTCTAGCCATCTCTTGAAGAGTTCTATTTTTTCTTTCCACAATGCCATTTTGGTCAAGAGTTTTGGGAGCTGAAAATTCATGTTCAATTCTATGATATTTGTAAAAGTCAGCATAGCTAACATTTTCAAACTTCTTGCCATGAACACTCCTTATTCTCACTATCTCGTCAATGTTCTTGTTTTACTCATTTTCAAGCTTAACATAAAGATTTCCGAAAGCTTCAAAAGTGTTAGATTTTTCTTGAATAAAATCAACCCAAGCATATCTAGAGAAATCATCCACACAAACAAATATGTATCTCTTACCAATAATGCTTTCAATTTGCCTAGGACCCATAAGATCCATGTGAAGCAAATCAAATATTTTGGATGTACTAAGATGTGGAATAGATTTGTGTACACTTCTAATTTGTTTTCCCATTTGACATGGTCCTAAAATTTCATTAACTTTATCATTAAGTTTAAAAACTCCTTTTACAGCACCTAACTTAGTTAATTTAACCAAGTCTTTGTAATTTAAATGTCCTAATTTTTGATGCCACAATTCTAAATCCAAGATCCTAGCATGAAATGCAATTTTTACCAAATAACAATTATCCAAATATCTATTTCCTTCTAAAATGCATTTACCAAGATTGTCTAAAATCATGCATTTGTTTTGTGTGAAATTAACAATATACTTGTCATCACATATCTGACTAACACTAATTAGATTAGCTTTCAAACCTTCAACAAGCAAAATATTTTGGAAGTTGGGTAGGCCTTTGACATTCAAAGTGCCTTTGTCAATGATCTTACTCTTTGCTCCATCTCCATAAGTGACATTTCCTTTCCTACATGATTCAAAATCTTTCAGAAACTGTTTATTTCCAGTGATGTGCCTAGAACAACCACTGTCAAAATACTACAAATCCTTAGAAGAATACTTAAGTGCAGTAAAAGCAATTTTGCAGACTGTCTTCTCTTTCTTAACCTATTACAGTTGTGTCTTTGGTAACAGTTTGAATTGTTTTAATCTTTTATGTAAAAGATTCAACAATTTAAAACACCTAGGTTCAATATGCCCTTTGGTACCTCAAAAATAACATGTTGAAATGAATTTTCTTACCTTTTCAAGACTGGATTTGAAAGAGCTTAAAAGGGAAACAAATGCTTCATTGCTTTTTGAACTATGACTTGACCTTTTTGAGTTAGGTTAAGAATTTGTACCTGATGTTGAAGCTTTTACAAACACTATTGTTGATGAGGATGCAACATTACCTTCTGTATACCCCAATCCATGTTTGTCAGAATTGTCTTTTCTAAGACTCAAGACCTGATCAAGTTTAGCTGACCAAATTCTGAGTTGATCAACACATCTTTTGCTCTCAATCAGTTTTGTTGTAATTTCCTCAATATGAGTTGTTTTGTCTATCAAAGCAAGCTCCAGTTCTGTGATATAGTTTTCAGCATAAGATTTTTCACATTTTACCACTTCAATCTCCTTTTTCAAAGTTTTGATTTCTTCTTTCTGACTCAGCCATTCACTATAGAGTGCATTGTAAGTTTCTTGCAACTCTTTATAGTATTCTGGATCATCTTTTGTATCTGAATGATCATCATTGGTTTTGCAGTTTTCTGTTATGTCGGTCATAACAGCTTTCCCTTTATCAGTTGCATTTGTTGTAAATGCAACAAAATTACCCACGCATTCTCGATCTTCCGAATCGGATTATGACTCATCACTTCAGGTAGCTGGCAAGCCTTTGTTCTTCTTTTTGAGATTAGCACATTTACATTGAATATGCCCATAACCAGAACATTCGTAACATTGAATCTATCCTCTCTTATCAGGTTGCTTCGATTTCTTCTTGTCATTCTCCTTGTTGAATTTTCTGAACATGTGTTCATTTGAGTTTGATGGCTTTCCTTGATTCTTTTTCCTAAAATTCTTTTTCATGAACTTGATATAATTTTCTGTTAGAAAAGCAATTTATTTATAATCCGTTTCATCAAGCTCATCATTACTTTCATCATCAGATTTTTCAATATTAACATTAAATGCAATGCTTTTCTCTTTTTGCTTTCTAGTACTATGATTAATCTCAAAGTTTTGGAGAATGCCAATCAGTTCATCAACCTTCATTTCATCAATGTGTTTAACTTCCTCAATGGCTCAAATTTTAGGCTGAAATTTATCTAGAATAGATCTAATTATTTTGCTAACAATTTCTGTATCAGTAAAAGTCTTACCAAGCATAGATGCAGAATTTGTGATGCGACATAACTTAGAATAAAACTTAGAAATTGACTCATCCTCATGCATCACCAAGTTTTCAAATTGTAAATTCAGTCTCATCAATTTAGATCTTTTAACAGAAGCAGTAGCTTCATGTTTTACCTCATAAATGTCCAAGCCTCTTTAGCCACTTTGCACCTTGAAATCTGTCCGAAGTTATTTAAGTCCACAGCAGCAAAAATTACATTAAGAGCCTTTGAGTTCCAGCTTGAACATTGATATTCTTCATCAGTCCATTCCTCCTCAGGTTTGGGTTCAAAATCGCCAAAAGCATTAAATCTTGTTAGTGGTATCCATCTTTTAAGAAACACTGGTCCATGCCTTATCATCAAGAGATTTAATGTACATCATTATTCTTACTTCCTAATATGAATAGGTGGTTGAGTTCCAAATCCTCCATTATGAATAAACTCCATTTCTCTAAATCAACTTAATCTTTTCTTCACTTGTATGTTAGTGAACCTACTTTGATACCAATTGTAAGATCGGGAAGTATGAAGTTATGAGTAATATAACAGTAAACTGTAAAGTAAAATGGCGCAGGAGGATTTTACATGGTTCGGTTATAAAACCTATATCCACGGGCAGTTTTAAAGCTGCAATTCATTAAGTTCTTGTTTGTACAATCTTTATAATCGTTTACACTGCTGACTCACTCTCACACACTGATCTAATCTTTATAAAATAAAATTTTGTCAAGATCTTAAACTCCAGTGACACTGGCCACTCTCTGTCGCTGATAACTTAACAACGCACTATTAAGTAAAACATAACTACAATGTCTGACACTGAATTATATAAACACTTAACTCGCAAGTTCTCTCAAGTGTATACTAACTCAGATAGACCTAATTGAAATTTATGCACAATTACAATCTCTCATACATGTATAAGACACTAATAAAATAAAATCAAAGAAGTATTCTAATTTGCGTTGAAGCTCTCATTTTAATTCTTGGAATACCGTGACATACATACCATCAACCTATAACTTATGTAGATATAGTGGAATGCTCAATTGCAATCTTTTTAAAATCTTATAAAAATCTTAATCAAACTGAAATTATGATAAAGACTAAATAATTTAGGAAGTGATATAAGTAACTCATAAATGAAATAGGACACAAATAAATATACTCCTAATTTAACTAAGATACATCAAATAATATTCTAATCCAAAGAGATATCCATTATAAATCAAATACTTCGTAAATTATACTTGTAGAAGCAGTAAAATAAGAAACAATATAACATTCTAATTTTATCATAAGTTGTTTTAAAATTATCATATATATGACACATATAAGAGTGTCACACGTTGACACCAACATCATCTATCCTGGCTTGTCTATTTGCCACCCCTAAGTGAATTCATCTGTACATCACTGATAGTTTTTTCGCCATTCCTTCGTTGAATTCGTCTGTACATCCCCGTTAAACCATTAGATTTTGCGTTCTGTAAATAATTCAAAAAGTTGAAGGCAATTGACGGGGAACCCGTACAAGAACAAACTCAACTCAAAAACACTCAACGATAACTTACACTCACACACAATCATCCAACACTCACACATAATCAATCTAAATACTTCTTTGATATTTCAAAATAATGTCTGAATAATAATTGTCTAACAAAATAATGAAACCCTATATTTATACTAATCAAGACATATTGGAAAATAGGAAAGTCAAAATCCTATTTGAGTCAAAACTAACTAACAATTTAGGTTTGAATCAAATTAGGAAAAGTCAAGATCCCTAATTTGAGTCAAAATCCCTAAACTGATAATTTCCCAATTTAAATAAAACCCTAATTAAATAAATACTAAAAGACTATATTAACCCTAATAGTAAAATAAGCCATGCTGCATCAATTCTCTCCCACTTAGAAAACTCGACTCCTGGCGAGTGGCTCAAGGCGGATGTTGCCAAAACACGATAAAACACCAAGTCTTGTCTTGCACAAATATAGGAATGTCGTCGATCCAAGTCTGCACTTCACGATAGTCCAAAAACATAGACACTAACTGTTGAATACAAAGCAATATTGCATTGATCGATGTCAATATTGGTGAAGAAGCAATCAACATCATAGGAGACGTCAGAATAGAAACAAGCATGTCTTGGTTTGAGCATTTATCCAACACAGTAGAGACTCCCAAGAAATCAATTTCAGTATTAGCCTTGGAAATAATTTCTTGAAGTAATTTTGAAGACTCAAAAATATTTTCTTCATGAGATAATTCAACTTCAATTTTCAGTTTGGCGACTTTAACTTCAATCTTTGTTGTGGAGACTTCTTTTTTTGACAGATGAATGTTTTCAATTGACTTCTCATCAACCATTGGCACAACTTCAATAGGATGCTCTCTAACCTTGCAATCTTCAACATGAATAGGCTCAATTTCACCTATAAGCTCTTCCTCAATAAGACTCTTTTCAATCTTGTCTTCAACATCATTAGCTTGAATCTCAACCTCATGATCATCTTCACTTTGAACTTCATTATTCATAGCTACTTTCTCAACATCATTCTCAACATCCATTACTAGAAAAAGGACCTCTCCAAAAGATGTAAGTGCAATACAACACATTATGGTTAATTCGTCAGCATGTAAACCATTCAATCTAAAGCGCCATGATATCAAATGCCACTGGACTACGACTCATTCCAAAGGAGTTAAAAGGCTCTAGTTTCTAATCAAGCTAATACTTCCATCAATTTCTTCTGTCTAGGTCAAAATTCATTAATATAACACATCAAAAGCAGGTAGCAGACAAGACAAGAAGAACAACAAGCGTACCATTAATCATTTACTAATGCAACTAAAGGGTTAACATCAAGAGGTAAAGAAAATAAATTTATCACGTAAAAAAACCAACGTCACTGAAATTAAAACTGAAAAATTAACAGAGCATACAACCATGCATGTAAAACAACATAGGCACTATGATACAGAAAGAGTATAAATGAGGCACAGAATCAACTCAACTAACAGTGAAGTGTGGAAACCCACATCATAATGAAGCCAAAAAAATTTAAAAAAAGGAAAATTGCCTAATCAAAACCCACGTCATTCAAGGGTCCACTATCAAGAACCACCATCCACCCAAATCGGATCCCAGCACATGCCCACAACAATAGCAAGAAAGAGAGTTAATATTAGCCGCTCAGTGAGAGAAAGAGCAACTTAACAAAGAGCAATCAATGATACACCCACTAACAAAGAGAGGGTCATCATAGTCAAATATGAAACCACTCTAAACAAAATCAAAAAAGAAAAAAAAACCCCAGACACCTCCATTTCCATAATGTCTACCTAAAGTTTTCAAAAAGATAACCACCAGAAACTTATGCAATTGAAAAAGCATTTTCACTTTTTAGACCCAGAAGACCTACTTTCTTGTATGCATGGACCCCATAATTTTGAAGCTAATCAGAATGATAAAAAGGTTCTTTTAAAACTGAGAATCAACCCTTTCAATGCTTCAAGAAACAAAAACATGGAATTTATTAAACGGTACTCTGGTCCCAGCTTAAAGCAAATTAAACAAAAAATCATGAAATTAATCAAAAGAGAGGAAGAGATACAAAGCTGAGTGAGAGATCCGGATGAGCAATCAGGCCTGGCAAAGCTCAGGGGGCGACGGGACGACACAGCTGCGGACCGTGGTGGCGGGTCGTGTGACGACAACGAGGGTGCAGCGCTGCCGTGGATGCTTCAACTCGATGTTGATGACAGGATGGCAATGAATCCAATCGATCGTGCTTCAGCTATACGCAAAGTCGACGGACGGCAATGAGAAGGTGTTTGATGGATTGAAGCAAAGTGTGAGATTGGATTGAATTTAGGGATTTTAGCAGGACGATGAGAGATAAGGGCGGGGAGGAGAGGGGGGTTAAAAAAATTGAATTAAAAAATTTGCATATATATATGGAATGGGATTTTTACTGCGGCCTTAGGAAATGCAGTAAAAGTCCATTATTTTTACTTCGGGTGTGGTAGCCCGCCGTAGAATTGGACCTTTTACCGCATTTTTCCAAGCCCGCGATAAATAGATGCAGTAAAAAGCCCCCCCTCTAGTAGTGATCTTCTCTTGCACATGGAACTTTATCTTCCATAAGTTCACACTTGATAGGTTGGGCTTGCTCACTAGGATATGGCGTAAAGATAGAAGAAGGACCACTTTGAAAATGTGAGTGAGTGATAATAGGTAAGCTCTTACAAAGCTCACGGTATTGGCCAATTAATCTGTCTAATCGATCCAAATCAATTTTTCAATCACAATATTCATGATTTTGAGATCGATAACTTACCACTGTTTGACGCTTAGGCATATATCTAGGCCTAAGATGTGAAGGTATAAAAGTATCAATTATCAAACGTTTCATCTCATCCCATGTTGGAAGTTCTCCCGTTCTTCCTGGATGTTTATTCTTAACCATCCACCATTCAAAAGCAAAATCGCTCAGTTGGGTTGCACCACAATCAACCATCATATCTTCTGGAAGATCTACATCATAAAAATATCACTCCAAACTATCAAACCAGTGAAGAATCCCTTTAACATTACCACGAAAGTCAGAAAGAATAATTTTCACATAAGGATGGCAACGAATCCCATAGAAATCTAAGCGTTTATTGAAAGCAATCTCATGTTTCTTACGTTCATAGTTGCTTTGATAACCCCAATAAGCCATTAGGATTAAACTGCAAAAGTCAGAGGTATGGAAAGACTGCATAAAAATGGGTTGAACTGCAAATTCTGAGACATTAGAAGACTGCAGTAACTCTTCAAAGGTTCAGGGGCTGATTGATATTATCTAAGCAAGTCTAAAATATGATTTTTTTGAGTTTTGAACACTTTCCGGTAGGAATTAGCAATCGGCAAAGAAGGGAAAGTTGACGGGGAGGAGCCAATCTATCACCTGGTGGTGGAGGTGAGACACCACTCGTCGGTCGGCGGCGATGAACAGTAACGGCGGCGAACTGTTTTTCGACTTTTTGAAGGGTTTCCGATGGGATCTGGTGATGGTGATGAAGGGAAGAATGATGGGCCCGATCTACAAGTTGATGTATTTGGTGATGGACGATGCATCGGTCGACGTGATGAACAGTAACTCCGGTGATAAACAGTAGTAAACAGTGAATGTGTTTGGGTTTATGAAATTTTATGGAACGATGTTAGGCTCTGATACCAAATTGACGGGGAACCCGTACAAGAACAAACTCAACTCAAAAATATTCAACGATAACTCACACTCACACACAATCATCTAACACTCACACACAATCAATCTGAATACTTCTTTAATATTTCAAAATAATGTCTGAATAATAATTGTCTAACTAAATAATAAAACCCTATATTTATACTAATCAAGACATATTGAAAAATAGGAAAGTCAAAATCCTATTTAAGTCAAAATCTCTAAACTAACAATTTAAGTTTGAATCAAATTAGGAAAAGTCAAGATCCCTAATTTGAGGCAAAATCCTTAAATTGATAATTTCCTAATTTAAATAAAGCCTTAATTAAATAAATATTAAAAAATTATATTAACCTCGATAATAAAATAAGCAATACGCAATTAAGGAAATTCGAATAAAGAAAATATTAATAGCGCACATCGTGACACTTCCTTCAATCTTAAATAATCGATGTAACGAACTGCGGAAAATGTCGCATTGTCAACTCCAGCCTTCTCCCGCGCGCATAAAAACAAAACGCCTTCGTCATTCGAAAATACAGCACACCCACCGACCACACTGACAAATCAAAGCTTTGTTTCATTTTCCTTTTCATCTCAGAAACAAAGCAAGAAAAGAAAAACACAACACAAAATGGATCGCGCTTTACATCGAACCAAAATCCTCACCAATCATCTCGTACAATCAATTTCTCCTCAAATTCTCGCCGCCAACGCGTGTCTGAGCTACTCTCCACCGCAGCTAAATGAACTCTATGCTTTCGACGTCACGGAAATGCGGAAACTACTCGACGGTCACAACTTGCAAGAGCGGGACTGGGCGTTCGGTCTGATCATACAAAGCAAGCTGTTCAATCCGAGAAAAGCTGGGGAAAAAGTGTTTGTGTCGCCTGATTATAATCAGACGATGGAGCAGCAACGAGAGATGACGATGAAAAGAATCGCGTACTTGCTCGAAAGAGGGGTTTTTGAAGGCTGGCTTACGAGGCAAGGAGTCCAAGCCGAGCTGAGAAAATTGGCAATCCTTGAAGTTGTCGGGATGTTCGACCACTCGCTCGCGATCAAGCTCGGCGTTCACTTCTTCTTGTGGTAACTATTGGCTTTCATTATATAATTATTCAAATTTCATTTACTAGATAGTGAAAAAAAAAAAAAAAAAGAGAAGATTTTGATGGGGTGGTTGCAGGGGTGGAGCGGTTCAGTTCTTTGGGACGAAGCGACACCACGAGAAGTGGCTGAGGGACTCTGAGAATTATTTGGTGAAGGGTTGCTTCGCAATGACGGAGTTGGGACATGGAAGTAATGTACGTATGTAGGGGAAGGTTGTCAATAGTTGTTCTTTGTGTATTCTTGTGATGTTTTTTATGTTCTAAGTTTATTCATTTTTTTTTTGGTTCTTTTATTGCTTATAGGTTCGGGGGATTGAAACCGTTACTACATATGATTCAAGTACTGCGGAGTTTGTTATAAATACTCCTTGTGAATCAGCTCAGAAGTATTGGATTGGAGGGGCAGCTAATGTAAGATTTATTTATTTATTTCATTTCTCCAGAGTTAGGTGTTCGAATTATTTTATTTGATTTTGATGTTACTGGTTGAACTTTTTATGTTACTGTTTTAAGTGTTATGTGCTTGCTTTCACACCTGTACTTACATGGTTTTGTTTGTTGTTTGTTTAGCATGCAACACACACAGTGGTCTTTTCACAGCTTGAAATTAATGGGAAAAATCAAGGGGTTCATGCCTTCATTTGCCAGATTAGAGATGCAGACGGCAACACTTGTCCTAACATCCGGATAGCTGATTGTGGTCATAAAATTGGGTTGAATGGTGTTGATAATGGTCGAATCTGGTATTAATAAGACTTTCTGTTGTTATGCTCTGAATTTTTTTTTTAATGGCTTAAATTAACTCTCTGTATTTGAAATATCACTAAATGTTTTGGAATGAGTTTTCAGGTTTGACAAGGTCCGGATCCCTAGAGAGAATTTGTTGAATTCAGTTGCTGATATTTCACCTGATGGGCAATACTTGAGTGCAATTAAAGATCCAGATCAGGTATTACCTTGCTGATGGATGGCGTATTGTTCTATTTCTTCTTCTTATAGCTTGATGTAACTGATAAGTACCGGATTTTTCTTTTGTCTGCCTAAGGATATGTTTAAATGCTTCTATATTTGTTTTATTTCAGAGATTTGGAGCTTTTATGGCCCCTTTAACATCTGGTCGTGTAACAATTGCAGCTAGTGCATTGTATACATCGAAGGTAATAATATGTTTTTAAACTGGTCCATTTTCAGTTGGAAAATTTTTGTTGCACAAGCCTGAAATTCTTGGGCCAGGGATAGCGGGTGGCTCATAAAAAATATGCTGAATTATTGATATACAACATTCTTCTCCTTCCAGATTGGTTTAGCAATAGCTATACGGTATGGATTATCAAGGCGGGCCTTCTCTGTTACACCAAATGGGCCTGAAGTGCTTTTGCTTGATTACCCCAGTCATCAACGGCGACTATTGCCTCTCCTTGCAAAGACGTAAGCACTGTAATAACTTGAATTGTTAAATTAAATTTTATTTAAAACTCTTTGGTATAAGTATTTGTATTGAATTTCCATAGCAATAAATGTAGAATTAGAATTTCGTATCAACTGGGTATTTGTGATACTGGCTTTGGCTTTGTTATTATTATTTTAACACATAATAAATTCTTCCAATTGTTATATGCAAATCTAATTAGGTGTTTGATTCTGTTAATATTGTCTGTATTAAATATTGAATGATTGTGTACATATCCTGATGATGTCAGTAATATGTAGGGTGTGAATGTTAGGACATTTAGTGAGACCCATCTGTATTAATTAACATAACTGATCTTCTTGTTTCCCCTGCCATCCCACCCCCTTTTCTCCCTATTCTTGCTTCTGCTACAGCTTTGCTATGAGTTCTGCTGCAAATTACTTGAAGATGATATATGTGAATAGGACACCTCAGTCAATCAAAACCCTTCATGTTATTTCGAGCGCATTCAAGGCCACTCTTACTTGGCACAATATGCGAACACTACAGGTCAGAAATTTCTATTACACCTGGTTTACATCCATGGTAATTGGTCAGTGGACTCAATAAAGTTAGATTCCTGTATTTTACAGGAATGTCGTGAAGCTTGTGGAGGACAAGGCCTGAAGACTGAAAATCGTGTTGGTCATTTGAAAGGTGAATATGATGTGCAGTCCACTTTTGAAGGCGACAATAATGTTTTGATGCAGCAGGTAGCATAAAGTCTATGGTCTTTGCTTTCATAAATTTAGTCACCAAAAGACTGCAAAATATTATGATTATTTAGAGTTAATTTATCTGACAGGAGAAATCCTGCTTCTAGTTTACCTCTTCCAGTAGACATGGATTATTTAGTGTCATTAGCTGTAGTCTGCCAGTTATTTAGTTTGATTCTTAATCACCCTCCTGGTCCTGTATTCTTAATGTACAAAAAGCAATATTCTATTTTGATTTCTAGATTTACTCAGTTTTAATATGTTTTGCCTAGTGGCTAAAAAATTAATATGGAATTATCCTTCTACTCATTTTACTTTCTAAAGAAATCTGTCAGTGAAACAATTGAATTTATGGGTTAAATGTGTGGATACAGGTCAGCAAGGCACTTATTGCAGAATATACAGCAGCTAAGAAGAGAAACAATTCTTTTAAAGGATTGGGATTAGAACACATGAATAAGCATTGCCCTGTAATCCCATCTCAGCTTACAAGCTCTATCCTCAGGAGCAGCCAATTTCAAGTAAGCTAAATACTAGCTTCTATATGCTAAACTAAATAATTTGTGGTTGTCGCTAACCTCTTTTCATGTCAGATGGATGCATTCTGCTTGAGGGAGAGAGATCTTTTGAGTCGTTTTGCTGCCGAAGTGTCAGAGCATCAAGCTAAGGGACAAAGTAAAGAGTATGCCTTCATTCTGGTGAGTACATTCTTATGTTACCTAACTTGCCAACTGCTTCTCCCATTCCTATCTAATTTTCAATTTACCACACCAGAGTTACCAGCTTGCAGAAGACTTGGGTAGAGCTTTTTCAGATAGAGCAATATTGCAAACTTTTATGGAGACGGAGGCAACAGCATCCGATGGTCCGTTGAAGGTAAATATTGGCAAATATCCATTGAATCTTTTCTGCATGAAATCTACGGAACAATCTAGAACCACGGTTGTCCAATTTTCAAGGGAGAAGGGAAGGGATCATATTGCACATACATTTGCAAACAGCAAGGAGAAATCAATTTTAAGGGACAAGGGAACTATGTTTTAAATAGAAAAAGGAACACAAAGTTATATTTGTGAGTCAAAACTTCTGAAAGATACTTATAAATGTCTGTAGGTCCACGTAGTGTCCTTTTCTCACTTTTGTAGCAATCAGTAACGTTTTTGGTGCCATCATAATGAAATAATCTTCATTTTGCCTGCTTTCAATAATGATTATAATGAAGATTGTGCGTGTTAAGAGTTCTAACGATGGTCTTTATTGTTTTGCTCCAAATTATATTGTGCAGAGTGTGTTCAAATGCAGCAATTTTTTACAAATATTTTATAGAATTAATGAAAAGGTGAATCAATTTTAGTTGCTGAGCAGGACTGTTTGTTTTTTTCTGCAGAATGTCCTACGTTTGCTGAGATCGTTGTATGCTTTAGTATGTTTGGAAGAAGATGTTGCGTTCCTTCGATATGGGTACTTATCAACAGAAAATGCAGCTGCCGTGGGGAAAGAAGTGATGAAACTCTGTAATGAACTACGACCACATGCACTTGCCTTGGTCAGTTCCTTCGGCATTCCTGATGCTTTCTTGAGCCCGATAGCATTTAACTGGATTGATGCAAATACTTGGTCTTCAACACATCAGTAGTGTGGATGTCCCTTTTTTATATATAGTTGAAGCAAAAGTTTCAATGCCCACAGTCATTATCTTTCAGCATGAAAAGCCTGGCAACCACCTATTTGAATTGTAATGTAATGTACTTTCTGTGAAACAGCTTATTAATAAATTTGGGCTTTTATTTAATCCCCTCTTTTGCTTTTTGCATAATTACCATGTGTCTCGTTTCTATGCAGAGTTTTTAAGTGGAAAATTTTTCATGTCATGTGCATCTATGAACCTGGTGAAAAAAAATGAAACAAGAGGAGCGGACGTAAAAAGTGCATGGACTGATAATCGTTTCAAAAATAAAGCAAATATGGTCCAAGCAACCGAATGAACGGAAGAGGAAGCCCAGACGCATCAAGCAGAACAATTAGCGGTCCTTTTTTGGGGTCTGGCAGTCTGTATTGAACGTCCTTTAGATGAATAAGAAAACGTCATCTATCTGAATTAACAGTTGAAAGATAAGCTCTAAGTTGTAGATCATAAGATCATTAATGAAAAAGTAGTAATACAAACCTCAAAATTTATCCCAAATATATGCATCTCAAATGACATGCATAAAATAAAAATTACCACATTATATTATCACATCATCCAGTTGGCGAGCCAAACATCATTTCGTATGCAAAATTTGGGGTGCAAATTTGAAAAGAATATCATTATGCTTAATAAAATAAATTATATCAAATTCTGCCAAGCATATGAAAAGCGAGAAAATTTCCACTGGTAAGGAAAACCTTCCCAACGTACTCCAGTCTCCCCTTCCTAACCTGATTTTTTGCTAGTATTAGAGGCCTGCAACTGCATTCAAATATGCGTTTCTGTTATCAGATCCTTCTTCCGTGTACAAGTGTGTGCCTAGGACGATAGGAACAACTACTCAACAGGCGCACATGATCCAGCAGACGATTGAAAAGCAGAAAAAAGATAGCAACCTTAGTTCAAGACATCAATCAAGAGGAGATAGATTGCCTAGACAACTACCATTTCACCCTACATAGAAACCATAAAGAATCCAATCAATGACATTTCAAACATGAATCCAATCAATGACATTTCAAACATACTTTGCTCAGCACACATCATAAATTTTTTTCAGAATGCAGGGAATAGACAACTTTTGACTCCCATGTACATATCTGGCAACTACTGCGGCACTCAACCTTGTACCAAAGTTGAAGGAACTATCAAGTAGAGGGGCAGTCCATAACCGATTACATCAACTATCTATCAGCAATTGCATTCATCAACAGCTCCCACAATAAAATTCAAAGGAGGCATCATTATATTACAATTTGAAGCACTTGATGTCTCATGCAGGTAAGATGTTCCCATATGCCAATAACAACTGAAATAAAATTTCTGACCATAAATCATGGTGCTTTCAGCAACTTGATAGTTCAAAAGCAGCAGAAATTTTATTAATTTCTGCATTCGGGAAAGATTGCTCAACATGTGCCATAATAGTCGGTTTAACTCTCATCAAGAAGCTTGCATTGACTACTTGAACCATGATTTAGAGCTTCAGTGGTCGGAGCCATTTCACCTTGAGAAGAACTAATGTTTGCAGACTCAAATTTGTTATTAGTCTTGGTCTGGTCCTCAATGGAGGATCTATTATCTGCAGGAACCTCAGCAGTGAGCCGTCCCATCTTCTTCTGTAGATCAGCAAGTGAATCCTTCATTATTTTTCCTTTGGGACTCTTCTTGTCGCTCTTTTTGTCGTTGACAAGTTTGAGTTCTAATCTATATAATGCATGAGTGTCACAGCTGTTGATCTCATACTCATACAGATGCCACTCGAAACCGCCAGGAGGCTGTGGGTCCATGTAATACGATCTCTTTTGTCCCCCAAATTCCTTCATCACCTGCTTTCTCGATTCATGCCAACCACGTCCACTATGATCCGGCAAGGACCTCTGCTTCCTTGTTCCGCTTTCAAATGCCCTTCTACGCTTATCAAAAAATAGCCACTCCCTAATTGTTTCCCCTTTCAGTAAAGAAAGATCAAATAGCTCTGCAATTCCAAAGAGTCCATTAGTCAGATCAAAATAAAACAGACAACTTGCTCATCATAACAAAACAGAAGACAAGTATGTCAGTAAACATGTGGGAGAAAGAATTACACCATATGGCACAGAACTGCATTTTAACAGATAGCATCTAATCTAGCTAAATAGAAAAAACCATGCTTTACAATGAATCAGAAAGGTAACAAGGAAAAAAAAATGTGCGAAAAAGATATGTAAAACAATAAAGAACAAAGAGGTAGCCTTACCAGTAGCATTCCATGGAGATTTTGTATTAGCAGCACCCTCACATTGAGGAATACCCACATTCTTACCCTGTGCCTTTGCGTTAGCAGCACTGAAAAGTAAATTATCCTTCAAACTAATGCCTCCAGGTCGTAGAACCGGATTCATACCAGGGGAGTCTTCATTTAAAGCCAGAGTAGCATGAAAGGTACTGCAGTAGTCCTGATACCACTCAGATCCCTGAGCGGGCCTTGTACAATCCCAAAGTGCACATTTTGGCCCCATGAAAGCAGATGGTGGTGGGTGGATATATAGCAAAACGTTGGGCCCAGCATCCTTTTCACATTCTTCAGCACCATTGCCACCAACAAGAAGCCCATGCTCTAATTCTTCATGTAAGTTCATCTGATGGTAATCTAACTGAGTAGTTAAATCCGAGACCCCAGCCACTGTGCTGTGAAAGCCTGGGGCAGAGGCCTTGCATTTATCAAACCCTTGGAAACAATTTTCCTGCAGCTCATTGTTCACTAAATAGTCCTGATGCAAGAAAGTGTTTTGCATAAGAAAACACATAGGTCGCTATGCGAGTTAGAATTATAATATGGAATTTGGATTTGAGTTTTCATTTAAATTTTTTGAAAGAACATTAGTAATTATAAAAATTTGCACATTAATTAAATTCCCGTCGAAGTTTTACTAAATTATTAATTTCTTAGACCTACTGACAAGGTGTGCACTCTCCCCAAAGGATTTGAGTGAGTGGAACCTTGCTTGTTTTCATCTTGCAGCCTCATATTTCAATTGCAACTCCAAAGTGTAAAATGTTGTTACTATTGTCATTCAAAGAAGCAAATACTGTTTGACTTCCATTCACATAATCTGAACTAAAGTTGATCTCCAAATCCTCACTGACCCATATTAAAGCCAAAATATAAATGATTACGTTATATTATTTTCAAAATAAATAAATGATATTCTGTAAGATTCAAATCTTACGTCTTTAAAAGGAAAAGAAACTAGTATTTATAAAAAGTAAATATAAAATTGAAAAGAAATTGAGATTTTATATATTTATGTATGTATGTATGTAAGAAAGTAAGTATGTACACAAAGATCACCTCTTGAAATGTCACAGCACCAGGATGAATGCCTTGAACATCAGGCTGAGGGTTCAATATTGCTAGTTCTGTTATTGGACTAGTGGCATCATCTTGCTCCTCGCATAATTGTAACAGACGGCCTATGTCATCTGAGAACGATCCAAGACTACCACCCTACACAACTCCCACCAAAAAAATTCTGATACAAATCATAGATAACTTGATTTTATGATACAGTAAACAGTTCTATAAATACACAGTGCAATCCAAATAGGAGCAAAATAGAGACGAGAAGATTATCATCCAAGAATAACTCAACATACTTCCATCACAACAAGTTTATAGTTTATACCCATCAAAGGTTCATTATAAGACACAAAAGAGAATACCACGAATGTGAATGTACCTCAAGATGAAAAACTGACCCAAAACTCACCAAAATTTTTTACATATGCATCAAAGGTTGTTCCATTCAAGGTACATAAAACAATTCTCTATATAGCAATAACAGTTGACAATATTTTTTCTTTCCAAAAAACAATAGAAACAGAACACAGAAATAGACAGTATTTGATGAATCGTAGATACGGACAAGTAATGAATTAGCTGGGGATGAAGCACTGAGTTCAGAGTTCCACTCTCGAAGTATCTGACATACTTGCTCCTCCAACACCAGCACATCATTCACCCGGCCCTCCTTCCTTGCAGATCGAAGACAAGTGAACCTTTCTTGAAGATCATTAAGGCGGTTCTTGGCATTGTCAATCAAGGGCTGGTTTGATGCAGGCTCACGTTTGCTCTTTGAACCACTCATCATCAAACCCCTTCTACTCAAATCCTAACAAAATGATAATAAAAAAGACTCAAATATCTGAAATTGCATAACAGAAATAACTCAAGCAACAAGAATTTCGAGCATATAACAGTTAGGTTCAAAAACAAAACTACAGGTCTCAATCTTAAACAAGAGAAATTTAACTCCTTCAAGAATACCCAAATTTTATTTCGCAAAAATAAAAAAGAAAAGTACAATCTTTCTTAGAACTGATCGAAGATGTCAGGACAAAAATCTACAATGTCAAAATCAGAATCAGAAAAGACTGAAACAAAGTAAAATAAAAAACCAAACAAGCAGATTTTAACTCCTTAGTCAACTGAAGTTAAAGAAATGTTCTTTTTCATCTTGGGATTTACATAAATGAACATGAAAAACAAAGTTTGATTATCATTCATGTATTTTCCATAGTCATGAAAGAGTGAAGAAGCTATAAAAACCCTAAAAAGCTAAAACCCTGAGATGACAAGAAATCGAAAACACTAAAAGTGAAAAGAAAATAACTGAAATTTTTACAAGGAATCAATGTGGGGAAGGGAAAGCGAGTTGCTCTAGTTTCATGCAAGTGCTGAGTGAGTTCAATGCTGATGAGAAATTGAGGAACATCTACGCCACTCGGTTAATATTATATTAATTAATACAATCAACCCGGGAAAAATATAATTAAAAATAAATAAAACTTTTCTTGCCTCCAAGTGTTCAATTACCGCTATACCCTAATTCAATTTTTCTTTATTTTTCTTTCAATTTTCTCTAATTAATCTGATGTGATTTTAATGCGAGTTTAGTGTTAGTGAATGAATTTTTATTACAGTGAGGCTATCTGCATTCCATTTTTTTTATTTAGATTTTTATTTTACAAATTGTCTTAAAAATGGCTGGATTATTGACTGATTGAATGATAAAGAAGATGAAAATTAAAAATTAAAAAATTATTAAAAACATGATAAAAAAATCTAAAACTTTATGGTTTCAAACAACCTTACTCTTATTATTACTATCGTCATCTTCTATTTTTTTCTCAATAATTATTCATTATTTAAAAGGTAAATCATTCAAATCTTAATTGTGTATTTGTGTTAAATAATGCATTTTTATTGTGTTATAAAATCGTCCATTATTGGTATTGTCAGCGCCACCCTTTTACGTTAGATGACAATGCTTTCATTGCTTTTGTTTCATTGATCGATTAAGTTTCGGATAATATCACAAAATGATCATCCTTTGATCAGTAATACAACACTAGTATTATAGAATAAGTTTCTATGATTTGAACGAAACTTTAATTGTCATCAAAATCTTTCATTTATTATATTGTACAAAATTATAAATTATTCAGAGATTTTAAAAACTTAATTCCACCTTGCAAGAAATAATCAACCTTATGCTGATGTAGAAGTATCTGAAATAGTATTGATTTGGAGATTAGTTTCCAAACAGGATGCTTCAGACAGCAGTTCATACAAGCACCGCTTTAAAGAATCATTGTTATAGTCAAAAAAGGGGGTTTCCCAAGATGTTCAAAGTGACCACGTTCTACAGAAACTGGATCATTAGCAGAAAAATTACAATACAATCAACCTCGTTATAGAAACCTACGATGAATCTTAGTAAATGAAGAGATGTTTTTCAAATGTTATCCTTATAAAGGAGTTCTGTCAAAAGTATCATGAGTCTGTGGTGTTGATTATTACAGCTACAAAAGTTACCCTAAGCATCTCCCAGAAAATTCAGTTCTCTAAATATCTTGCTTCCTGCAAAAGAAACCAAATATAGATTTGACGAAAATAGATAAATATCTAAAGATTTCAATGACGTCAAGCCTAAAGTGTCTATCTCAGACGAGGGGCAGTCAGGCAACTAAGCCCTAACAGGGTTCTTCTAGTTTACCTGAGAACTGCAGTGACTAAGTGGATTTTGCTCTTTCATCATCAGTGTGAGGAGCATGCCTAAAATGGAACATGCCACTTAATCCTCGGCCTTTAGCAAGTTGTTCCAGCTCTGCAAATTTCTGTTTAAGCTGCTCAAGTTCTCTTGCTAAATCTTCATCTCTCTGCTTCATTGCCTATACAGATATATAAAAGGATTACTGAATTATAAAACAAACAAGAGCACAAGTTTCTCTCCCATCATCGAGTAAAAATATAAAAACACGTTCCACTAACAAGACCTTGTTTGCAATTAGTTAAGACAAGACTTCAACATACATTCTACACATAGGATCAGTTAAGCTCCACATTTTCACACTTTCCATGTATGAAAAAAGCACATTGTCACATAAACTGGATTCAGGGTATACATCACAAAGTGGGCACTCAAAATGTGACCTTTATAAAGCATTTGTTAGCTTTCAGCCAATCATAATATCAGGCAACCTTATGGATAACATTTATCTGTTTCAAATGGAACAGAGATTATGAAAATTCCTATGTTATCAGACTATGGAGTATGTGGGGGCTAACTGATAGAGTGCCTGTTTCAATTAACACAAATGAAACACTATTAGAAAGATGCTCGAGAGAGTTAAAAATAGAAACACTGGCGCTAAATTCATGGCAGGATAACACATTAGAGAAAAAACATACATCTAATTCTTTTCTGCGCTGCTCCTCCTTTCTGGCTTCAGATCTATAACTTCTTTGCACCTCAAAAATTACAGCACCTGCTGCAACCTAGAGAGACAAGAAAGGCATTATACAATGTTTATCTTGTGAAAAATTATTCAATGCAGGGTACAAAAGATACAATGACATAAGCAGTACAATGGGACCAAGCCATTTGCCCAGATCCTCGATGTACATAACAGCCCATGACAGCCAAATTCACCATCAGGTAGGCCAGTCTATATTATCTCCCATGCACATAGATCATCTAGGTGCTGATATCCTATATATTAATAAATCCTTATCATAAGAAGAAGCCATAAATTGTATGTTGGCCACATAAGGAGTTGAGAATCATTTAGCATGTCATCTTTCATATAATTTCCAACAAAAATTAGAAATTAAAATTTAGCATTACCGAAAACACAAATAGTTCACCAATAAGATCTGCTGCAGCTTGGACAGCTTTTTCCTCATCCAGAGGGCGTATTGCAACATTAGTTGCATGACCATAAATGCGCCTTTGCATTTTTGTCGTGAATCGATGATTTGCCTGATTCAACATCATAAGGAATATATAGTATGACAACAATCAGATCTTTTGAAAAGAAAAATAATGAAAGAATTAGTAACTTAAAAGAAAACTTTGAATATATAACCTTTTAAAAATTATGCAGTAAACATGATTTTCTGATCCCACAGATGGGGATTTTTCAAATTAATCACACGACATATTTTCAATATCTCGATCTTAGGTCTTGAATTTTGAACATTTTCAGAAACGGCAATAAAATCCTAATTCATGATCAGTGAAAAAATCCAAAGGGTAAATAACCAGAACCGTGGGCTAAGAACTTCAATAAGTAGCAAGCAAATAACTCTCTAATGACGTTGATATTGCATAATCTCGGTCCAATTCAACTATCAAAGCGTAGAACAAATAAGATGTCATAAAATGAAGTAATCATCCATCTTCCAACTGGCTAAGATTAAGATAGGGTAATAATTGCAATTGATTCGAGGTAATCAAATCTGAGGCAAAGCAAGTAGGCAACATATATAATGTACTCCAAATAGCTACATGATAATATATAACTAAGCACATTTTGAAAACAATTGTAAATCAAGCTCAACATCAACATCAACAGCATGAATAATGAAACAAATAAAATAAGGAAAGCTCCAGTCCACCCTTCAGATAAGCATAGCAGTCATTTAAGACACTAAAGGGAAAGGTGAAACTACCTGGGCAACGTTGATGATGAACTGGCGGAATTTGGGGTGGAAGCCAGCTTCCTTCTTGAGACGATTGGCTATTGGTTTGCATGCGGTTTTCAGTGCGAGAGTTCCTAGCTTCACTACGGGTAGGATCATCTCTCTCTGTGTTATTTTTTTATTTTTATTTTTCTTAAATTCTTTTGGCGAGTACTTGCGCACCAGTTATTCGATGTTTGGACTCTCAAAGAGGCAAGCACATGCCGACATGCGTTTGTTTTACGAGAAAGTAACAGAGAATCGGATTGTGTGGGTGTGAGTCTGAGTGTGTGCTTGCAATGCAATTTTTGGACATGATGCTATGCTGCTTCCGTTTCTTTCAACGGAACTCACCCGAGGGCGACACTGTACAGTATACTGTTATAATTTATTAATAATTTATAAACGGGATAAACTTCACTTTAATACGGCGCGACGAGCCTTTTACGAGTTTATATCAGTGTCGTACCAAATCTTTATAATTTTATATCATTCAATCCACCGGGGTATTTTAATAAAATTACATGCTTAACATGAATTACAATTGAATGGTTTTAGCTTGAATGGGCAAAACGGTAATTAAATCAAAGTAATAAAAAAAACAATTTCAAAGGAGAAAACCATCCTCCCGTCCGATAACCCACGAACCTTCAACACACAAGAGAGGGTCGACTCATCAACAGGAGAACCCGCATGATGAATACCCAGGAAGAGATTCAAAGCTTCCTAATTGAGGTGATCACGCGAGTACTCAAAAAGTAGGTGCCCGTATTGCACAATGCTTACTTGGGGACTTTAATCGAAAAGATTGGGTCCTTCTATGATAAAATCAAGTTTCGAATCCTGTGGTGGGGTTTGGGAATCTAACGCAATGGCATGTAATGGAGAGTATAATTTTATTTTGAGCGTCTTGAGGTTTTGTGCTGTTGCATTATTTGTTGGTTGCTATTCGAGGAAGAATGGCTTATTGTGGAGTTGGCATTTGCTGGTCTCATAAAGCTGCTTTGTGGTTGGTGTTTCCTGCTTTTTCAATCAAATTAATGGACGTGATAGAGAATGGAGTTGGATGGGTTTTTTTTGGAGTGGTTGGTTTTTAATGGTTTGAGTTTTGTTTATCGAATGAATGTAGCTGATAAATAAGCTATGTTGCCTGGGTTTTTGAGTGTGGTTTGTTTTTGCTTTTTTTAACAAATGAATGAAGCTGATGGAGAATGCAGTTTGCTGGGTTTCTTGGTTTGGTTTGTGCTTGTTGGTACAAGGTTTTTTTTTTTTTTTTATTTGAAATGAATTGAGGTGATGGAGAATGGAGTTTGCTGGGTATAGTGTCCTTTGTGCTTGCTGGTTTGTGGTTTCACACCATCACAAAACCGGCGCCGCCCCACGCCCCCAACCACCATTCTCCACCCCGCCCCCCGGGAAAAAAAACCCAAAAAAAAAAAAGAACGGAGCTTGTAGAGACAAGAACTTGCTGCATTTTTTCCTTGCTACGCTGGTTTGTGGTTGCAGAGTTTTTGAACGAGGAGAGTGAAGGTGGTTAGCTGAAAAACGATGGCTGTCTTGTTCTTTAAATACTTGCTTCATTCTAGCCTCTATGGTCCACTTTCCGAAGGTCCAAAGCTGCTGGTTTTAATAAATTTTGAACTTGAATGCAACGACAAAATAGTAATTGCAAAGTATTTTGTCTTTGCTATATTAATAGTTCTTTGAAATGGTTATATGAGCATTTTTGTAATTTATATTTGTGTGTAAAAATGCAAGAATTTAACTGCATAAGGGTATCACGGTCTTTTTATATGGTCTATTAATACAAAAGAAAACGGAAATCATTAATTAGGGTTGAATGATATAAAATTGTAAAAGGAAATCATTAGTTAGGGTTGAATAATATAAAATTGTAAAAGTTTAGTATAGCACTGATATAAATCTATAAAAGATTTTTTGTGTGATATTAAGGTAAAGTTCAGAGGAGATTAGCGATATTATCCTATTTATAAAAATGAGTTGAAGTGATTTTAGACCTAGATTAAAGCCTACATAAATTAATATCAACGAGGCTACAAAAATTTATTATTTTAGTAAAATTATTAACTTATCAATAAATAAATAATTATTAATTTAAAAAGATTTTTATGTTTCAATTATTTTAATATATTATTTTTTATCAGAATTCATGAAATTGTTATAAATAAAAATTCGAGTCATTATTATTTATGTATTAATTTATTAAGGTTTTACTATATATCTACAAATTAAGAATTTTTAAAAAAATTTTTAATTTCAAAAGCTTCCTAATATTATTCATTTTTGTCATTTAAAAGAATATTATGAATAATTAAATAGTATTTTTTTATGTCAATTACGTACACTTAATCTTAAGACACTTCAAATAAGCTCTTTGTTGAGCTTTTCAAAATTTTTGAAATGTTAAAAATATATCATTTTATTGTAAAAGTTTTAACTTCTTCCTCCATATCAAAAATTTTTTTACTAATTTAATATTTGAAAGTATTATATAATCATCTAACCAAATAATCAATAATATTTTAACGAAATCTCTGTTTTTACAAACTTTACGTAAATAGTCTCAAACAAATCCTAAATCAAATGGACGGTTGTATTTTACATAATATTAGTGTTATAGTAGAAAAATAAAAAAAAATACACAGTAATTAGTAGAATTAAATGTGAATGTCTCTAGATATTAATCTATTCAAAAAATTAATAGGGTTCCTTAAATTCAGTTGTGGGGTCAAATATATAGAACCACCCAATTACTACCAATAACAGGGTAATACTAATATGGTGTAGCCCAAGGTCAGTCTAGCCCAATGCTTTGTTCTAATACCAAAGTCTGAATGTGCAATGATTTGATGAAGCCTAGTATATGTATATGGATCTAGAAATTGGGAAAGAAGATTAACATTTCTTTTGGATCTGTTTAAGCTAATGGGCTTCACTTTTCATTTGGGCTAGGAATTACTGAACCCATCCTGGCAAAATAAGTAAACAAAATGACGTGAAGATGTATATATTACATATAGAGTAATATTAGACTTAAAACATTTATAAAACATATATTCTATAATATGACATGATATCCTATATGATCAAAATTTACTGAAGGAGGAAACAAAATAAAAATGGATGAGAAAAATTATATTTTTAATAGGATTTTGTCACTTAGATTACTACGTCATGTTGTAAAATTTATGTTGTATAAATATTATAAATCTAATATTATTGATACGTATATGGTAACTAAGTGATAGAGTTATGTTCAGTCAACTTTTAAATCACTTACGGTGGATGTAAAATTGAGAGACTTTTAAAGAATCATAATTAGAACAAGTATTATTAAAATGATAACACCCAAATTTATAAGATAAGAGATGAAATGATTATTAAACCACCGCTATTAACTATAGAGAAAATTGAAAAAATAGACACAATTAGGGACCCTCATTGAAATTTGGATATATCCTGAAAAATTTTTATGCCATAGACACTTTCTTGATAAAAAGATTCAATTACCTTTATGTATTCAATTTTTCCCAAAGCCTTATTTTCCCTTATTCTCCTTCTCAGTCAAAAATTATCGAAACCCGTCGACACCGCTCGAAACGCAAACCAACACGAGCATCGGCTGAGGATAGAAGCAAGACGACGCAGACAGAAGCACCCATCGACACTGAGGGTCCCTAATTGTGATTTATTTCGTTGTTTTAGAGATTCGTTAGATTTGATTTAATTTTTAGGGAATTTGAATTAGGGATTTGAGTTTCTGTCGAATTTGTGAACTTATTTAGGGATAAATCTAGTGTTATAATGTGATTTTTGTGGTTTGATACGTGTGAAAATCGATGAAACCAGTCGTTTCATCGTGACGTAGACGATGCGAGTGTAATCCGACAAAACTCGACACTCGACACCTACGTGTCGAGTCGTGTCAGATTCACACATCCGACACTCGATATCAGTCTATTTTCGAAGACATATTAATCCGACACTCGACACTACCTTGCATCCGACACCACTCGACACTCGACAAGTATGTATCGAGTCGTGTCGGATGTGAATCTGACACTGGATATCAGTCAATTTTCGAAGACATCGAGTGTCAGATTAACTCGACACTCGACAATACCTTTCATCCGACATGTCGAGTGTCAGATACATGTTTCGAGACATCTACATGTCGGTTTCTATATATCCGACACTCGACATGTCGGATGAAAGGTAGCGTCGAGTGTCAAATTAATAATCCGACACTTGATGTCTTCGAAAATAGACTGATATCCAATGTCGGATGTGAATCCAACACGACTCGACACACGTGTCGAGTAGTGTCGGATGTAAGGTAGTGTCGAGTGTCGGATTAATATGTCTTCGAAAATAGACTGATATCGAGTGTCGGATTCACATTCGACATGCTCGACACGTAGGTGTCGCGTGTCGAGTTTTGTCGGATTACACTCGCATCGTCTACGTCGCGACGATTCAGTTTTCACTAGGGGTGGCAATTCGTGTTCGCAGGTCCTGTTCGTGTCGTGTCGAGTTTTGACACGATAAAGATTGACCCAACACAAGCACGACCCGTTTATTATTCGTGTCACTATGACACGACATGAACACGACACGATTATTAAACGTGTAACACGACACGACACGCTAACACAAATAATAAACAGGTCGTAATCGTGTTAGACATGAACATGACCCGTCTAACACGACTAAGACACGTTTACATTATTGACACGACTCGATTGACACGATTATGACCCATTAACATGATTATAACCCGTTAACACGATTATGACACATTACAGAATTAGGTTTTCAACTTTTGTTAGATGACAAAAATATCTTAAGTTTTAAAATTTATTAGGTTTTTAAATTTCTCTTTTTTATTTTAAAATTTGGATACATGTAGGAACTAAAATGTCTAAAAAGTTTAGTATTTTTAAATTTAATATGTAATCGTGTCAATATTCGTGTTAATCGTGTTATCGTGTCAATCGTGTATAATATGTATTCGTGTTATTCGTGTTAATTGTGTCATAATCGTGTTTATGTCAATATCCGTATTAATCGTGTTTTCGTGTCAATCGTGTATAATATGTATTCGTGTTATTCGTGTTACTCGTGTCATAATCGTGTTCGTGTGTTGAAGACTCTCAACCCGAACACGACACGATTATTAAACGGGTTGACATTTTCGATACGAACACGAATATGCCAAAACCCAAATCCGCTTAAACCCGTGTCGTGTCAAGTCGTGTTCGCGTGTCGTATCAAAAATTACCACCCCTAGTTTTCATACACATCAAACCACAAAAATCACATTATAACACTAGATTTATCCCTAAATAAGTTTACAAATCCGACGAAAACTCAAATCCCTAATTCAAATTTCCTAAAAACTAAATCAAATCTAATGAATCACTAAAAAATAAATCACAATTAGGGACCCTCAATGTCGATGAATGCTTTTCTTTGCGTCGTCTTACTTCTATCCTCAGTCGATGCTCGTGTTAGTTTACGTTTTGAGCGGTGTCATAATTTTTGACTGAAGAGGGAAATAAGGAGAAATAAGGCTTTGAAAAAAAAATTGAATACATAAGGGTAATTGAGTCTTTTTATCAAGAAAGTGTCTATGACATGAAAATTTTTTAGGATGTATTCAAATTTTAAATTTTAATGAGGGTCCTTAATTATGTCATTTTTTCAATTTTTCCTTAACTATATTATATTATTTAATTTAATTACTCATAATCATCACTAGATCACCACCTTTCAGCCACTATGATGATACCACCAAAACTTACACATCCCTTGTTCGTAAGTGTTTTCCTTCAAACTTCTATTGTAATTCTTTTCACATAATTATACAGTCATACTATATACATCGAGGTTGCTAACTTGGTAATGTTAGATTGATATTTTTATTAACTTATTTTTGTTGGATTATTATGCTAGCTATTTTTTTATGGTTATTTAAATTATATATAATATTGTTTGCTGTTATATTAAAATATGATATATTATGTTAAGTATTATTTTATGTTCATAGTTACGTTTGATTATTAATATTTGGTTTTACATTAGATTATGAATTATTATATAAATTTTCATGTTACATTATGTCCATTAGATATGAAGAATCTTGTTTTTGACAATAGAATTTTAATAGTAATGGATGAATGAGAGGTATATGATTATCTTTGTAAAAGGATGGGATCACGTGGAGGAAATTAATATTGGTCCAAGGAATAGTTCAAGTTACTCATAAAAATTTTGAATTTTGAATTTTTTTTTAAAATAAAAAGAGACTGGCAGAAGTAAAGCCTGGCCCAGCATGGTCCGCCCTGTTAAAATGTTGAATTATTTCATCGAAAAGCCAACTCGCGGACCCTTTGATTTCCCTGATTGTGTAATAAACTAAATATGCGGTAGAAATTTTTTTATTATTTGTCAGATTTCGCTGCAATCCTCATCTTTTCATTTTGATATCGCGTCAACGAAGAGCATGAAACGAAGGCCAGATTGGCTGCGAGCCGGTGGTGGAGCCATAGCTGTCCAGGCTTTTCTGTAGCCTTTAGCTCCCAAATCCAATAATGTCTTTTTAGTAATTTTCAAAAGGTCGCAGCCGGACAATTCCTGAAGCTACAGTCTCAGTTAGGGTTGCCATCCGTGTAGTATCGTGTCAACCTATTTAATTATTCATATCAAAACATGAAATCCAAACTAGACACGATTATTAAATATGTTACCTACATGTTGTAATCGTGCCATATTTAATTCACATAATTTACTTAATTGTTTAATCGAGTTATACATAATATATTATATTCGATATATTTAAATCAATTAAAATTATTTTTAGAATATAAATAATTATTAGTATAAAATATTATTTAAATCATCATAATTTATTATTTTATAAATTAATTTATTTTATAGTATAAAAATTTCAGTTTTATAATATATATATATATATTGTAAGTAGTAATAATTTATATCATTGAATGAACTTATATATTAAGGATAGACAAAATATATTTAACTATTCGTGTCATTAAACGGGTTGACGTGTTGAACACCTTCAATCCAAACCCGACCCGTTTATTAATCGTGTAGTATATTCATGTCGTGTTCGTATCGTGTTCGCGTGTCGTGTCAAAAATTTTCACCCCTAATCTCAATGGTTAATTTGTATTATTGCACATGGAACATCCCCATAACAGTGTTCTAGTTCTAGACGAAATCAGGCATGTAATTCCGTGTTCACTTAGCTTTCCGTGATTATAAATAGAGCTCCACATCGCAGCAATTAGTTCATCCCAAAATTAACAAAGCTCAAGTTCCCGAGCCCATTATAACATAAAGATGCATTTGGTGGACGCAGAGAGTGGCAGTGAGCTACTTCAAGGTCACGCCCATATATGGAATCACATTTTCAACTTCATAAATTCCATGTCTCTGAAATGTGCAGTTCAATTAGGCATACCAGATATTATCCACAACCATGGAAAACCAATGACCCTTGCCCAGCTTGTTGCTGCACTACCAGTACACCCCACTAAATCCCTATGTGTCCACCGCCTCATGCGCATTCTGGTTCACTCAGGCTTCTTTACACTCCAAAAAGTTAGCGTAAATGACCCCGAAGAAGGCTATGTTCTCACCACTGCTTCACAACTCTTGCTTAAGAACAATCCCTTGAGTATAACACCTTTCTTACTATCTATGCTCGATCCTCTTTTAATAGCCCCGTGGCAGCAGCTCAGCACTTGGTTTCAGGACGATGTTCCTACCCCATTTGCTACTACACATGGGGTGCCGTTTTGGGAGTGTGCTGGGCAGGACCCAAACTTTAACCAATTTTTCAATGAAGCAATGGCTAGTGACGCCCGATTCGTAGCTAGCGTGATAATTGACAAGTGCAAGGATGTATTTGAAGGGTTGAACTCGTTGGTCGATGTCGGTGGTGGCACCGGAACAGTGGCCAAGTCCATTACTCAAGCTTTTCCACACTTGGAGTGCACAGTATTTGATCTTCCACATGTGGTTGCTGACCTCCAAAGTGATCATGGCAACCTCAAATATCTTGGTGGAGACATGTTTGAGACTGTTCCACCAGCGGATGCAATCTTACTGAAGGTATATATATAATTAGTTTAATCATCTCTACCGTAATTTTATTCTTTATTTTCTATTGGAAGCATATATATAATATATATATATATATATATATATATATTATATATATATATATATATATATATATATAGCATCAAAGATTATATATAAAGCCAATAAAATATTTCTTTTACATTTATGTTTTTTCGAAGAGCACACATCTTCTAGTGTGTGTGTGTATATATATATATATAGCATCAAAGATATTATACAAAAAGCCAATAAAATATTTGTACATTTATGTTTTTTGAAGAGCACAAATCTTCTAGCACAACGTTAAGATTCTGTACCAACATGCATATACCAAATAATTTATATCTTAAATAATATTCTTTCACACATTTGTATATGGTATATACCCATCTAAAATCTTGCAAATTATAATGAATGATTCTAACGGCTAATTTTGTATGTTGTGACAAGCAGTGGATATTACATGACTGGAATGACGAGGAATGCGTGAAGATTCTTAAAAAGTGTAGAGAAGCAATTACAAGCAACAATAATTTGGGGAAAGTGATTATAATAGACATGGTTATAGGAAACCAAAAGGACAATGAGTCGACTGAAACCCAACTCTTCTTTGACATGCTGATGATGACCTTGGTAACAGGAAAAGAGCGAGATGAGAAAGAATGGGCTAAACTTTTCTTAGAGGCTGGTTTCAGTTGCTATAAAATAATCCCCCTACTAGGCTTAAGATCTCTCATTGAGGTTTGTCCTTAATAATTATATATTTAAGTTCCTTCTCTAGTTTTAATTAGTAGTTGAAAGTTTGATCTGTTTTGTTTGAGTGTACCCCTGATGCTACCACAAATGCTGTTGAATATTGTCTTTAATTAAGGTTTGCCATTTTTTTTTTCAAATTAAGGTCTTTCATGCTCAGTGTGTTTTTTACAGAATTATGAAATCTTAAGCATTGATATGTACTATTTTATGTTATAACAGTTCGTTAATATTGGAGTTCCCTTTGTTTACAATAATTTGTAATCCTATTGAATATTTACACCATAAATTTTATTCACTAAATTCTGAGTTAACGAATATAAATGAGTATAATGCTAGGACAATGATCTTTTTCTCATCTCATCTGTATCTTTTTTTTTTTTTTAAATACAAAACTTGGTAGTGGTTGAGAGAGATGTTTTTTTTTTTAAAAAAGAAGAAGAAGAAGAAGAAAGAATTGAGTATGATTGTGGAAAGTAACGTTAAAATTTAAATTGAAACTCCTCCAGAGTCTGGTGGTTGAAAATTTTGATCTTATTTTTGTGGAGTTTCGTTTGCGATTAATTTCAGAAATACCGCGGATCTAATTACCAATTGATGAATTATTGAACTTGCATCCGAGTTGGAGTTATAGTAGTACTACTCCTCTCTCTATATTATTAATGATCTTTCTTTAATTTATGTAGTGAACAAACTTATAAAATTTTTAATCAGGGTACAAACGATGATGCCTAGAGTTGGGAGACATCTTTAAGAGAAATCAGAAGGGGAAAAGTTGGATGGGCCAAAGTTGACCATAGTTTTCCGAGTTTTAAGGCTAATTAAAACCGTGAAGAATTACCATTTTCCTTTAAAGAATTATATTGCGGAAAGAATTTTGTGATTTTGTTATCAAAGTTTAATAAGAATACATGATTAATTTTAAATTTTTTTAATTTTAAAGGGGATATATTATTGATATTAACTTAAAATATATTAAAAAATATGTATTAAAAAAAATATATGGAATAGGATCCTTTCATAATTTGAAATGTGTAGTTCAATCAAGCATCCCAAATATTATCCACAACCGTAGAAAACCAATGACCGCCCAGCTTGCTACTGCACTACCAATACCATTGCACACCACTATGAAATCTCTCTGTGCCCACCGCCTCATGTGCATTCTGGTTCACCCCGGCTTCTTTACCGCTGCTTCACAACTCTTGCTTAAGAGAAATCCCTGGAGTGTATTAAAACCTTTCCACACTTGGGAGTGCACAGTCACCTCCAAAATGATGGCATTCTCAAGTATCTTGGTGGAGACATGTTTGACACTGTTCCACCAGCTGATGCCACACATTACTTAAGGTGTATATTTTAAAAATCCACTGTCAAAACGTTAACAAAATTAGACATCTTTTAAGTATTCTTTCTTGCATATATCCGTGTGACATGTCTTCTCAAATCATACGCATCACAATTAATGATTTTAATGGTTAATTTTAGATGTTATAATTAACAAGCAATACATATTACACCATTACAATGATGAAGAATGCGTGAGGATTCTTAAAAAATGTAGAAAAACAATTACGAGCAACCACAATTTGGGGAGAATGATATTATAATAGACATGGTTAATTATGGAAAACCAAAAGAAGGTCATTCAGTTGATTGAAACGCAACTCTTCTTTTACATGCTGATGATGATCTTGGTCACGGGTAAAGAACAAGATAGGAAATTTATTTTCACTTTAACCCCAACTATATCTTTAGGGTAAGTAGCCTCCAAGTGATGGATCAATACAAGCATGTCACTGGTTATTACGGATTGAATTTTGATGGTTCACTGAATCATTAACAACAAAATACTTCCCACTTAAATAATACCATTTAGTAATTAAAAAGCATAAGGGTTTTTTTTATATATTATTTAGTGGAACATTAGCACATTAGCTAGGATACATGCCTCTCCTCACGTGCCTTTGAAAACAACCATTTACATTAAATAGTTTTATCACAAACAAAAACCTAAATAGTGAAGTTTTCCATTTTTAAAGCTGTAAGCCTGTTTTTTTAAACTTACATGCTGGGTATAATTGGTAATTAATTTCTCCTTCTAATTAGGATGGTGAATCGAAACAAAGACAGACAAGACACATTAACTAGTAATGATAGAAAAACAAAACCCACTTATGCTTTTCCTTTTGCAATCATTTACTCCAAAATAATTAGTTCTTCTTTATTGATTATCATTATAAGATTTAACCTTGTAAATAACCCCAAATAAAAACGACACACGTGTTAGAATTAGAATGATCATTAAAAAAACTTAGAAAATTTCTAATCAGGGGACAAACGATAATGCCTAGTACAGTTGAGAGGAAAAATTAAAGATAAATTAAGAGGGAAAAAATTAGATGGGCCAAGTTGAGAATCATTCTGCACGTTCTAATTTTAAAAAACGCAAAGAATTACCATTCTCTTTTGAAGAATTATATCCCGAAGAAGATATTATATACCTTGTCAGTGTTTTTCTTCCAATGATTTTACATATCCTTTATGAAATATTATAATGGGAAACATGCAACAGCAATTTAAACGTTACCATTATCTAACCCGTAAATTATTCAGAATAAATATTTTTGCGTTAATTGTGCATTATAATATTGGCTAGAGTTGATGAATTTCAGTGCTTGCCTCCACTTTTTTTTCGCTGAAAAAAGTTGAGCTCCCATGTGGCTATTTATCTAGCTAATAAATCATTCTTTGAAAATCAAATATAAAAATATTAATATGTCTGTGAAATAATTTAAGTATACAAATAGCTGGAGGTTGCAATATTATAATAAATAATGGGAGAAGAGTAAATCTAGTGTAATGAGTAGAGTAATATTTTAATAATATAAAAATAAAAATGATAATTTAAAACTTATATAAAAATTATAAATAGATGTATAAAAATTATAAATGAATAATATAAACATTATACTATAATTTTTATTTACTAATTTATAATTTTATATAATTATAACTAACAATTTTTTATAACCATTTATAATTTATTGAATTGGTTCGACTGTTGTACTATAGTCGATCCTAGAAGTCGGCTGTGGAGTAGGAGAGAAAAGGAGATGCAGACAAGAAAGAGTATGAGTCATGCTATAGTACAGCTGCTGTACACATACAACAGTTTACTGTAGCATGTAAAAATCGTAAACATATATCTAAAAATCGTAAATGAGTAAAAAAAAAATCGTATTTACGACTTTTATATGTTTTGTTTTACAACTTTTTTACATACAACTTTTATTCATTTGTTTATTACTTTTACAATGTGTTTACTAATGTATGGCTATGATACAAAGATGTGGCAACTGGCCTTCTGACAAGTGGGTGATGAGAATCAATAAAAAGTGAAAATATCTAACATTTTATAACACGTTTTTTTTAATATTTCACCAATACTATATGATAATTATATATGAATACAATTATATTTATCTTTGCTACGAAAAAATCCAGTAGGACAAAAATCTAAGCAAAAACTATATAGTAAATTCTAAGTGGTGTTGGATATGCTAATAATACCTCATTAAAAACCTTGTCAATGAAATTCAGAGAAAAAATCTGGCCAAGAGAAAAAGAGTACAATGCAACATAAATGTCCACAATATTCTTCCTCTAATAAATATTTCTCTAACGAGTACTCTCACTTATTTTGACAAAAATTGATTGTACTCGATCTACCAAAAAATTTTCTGCAAGCATCAATATCTGATAACATTAGAATATAATCACAAACTCAATAAAATACATATCTAGTTGTTTAAAAATAACAAGTAAACTATGTAATAACATATTAAACATCAATTTTAGATTTCTGTACGAACTTCATATATAACACTAGTCATGCTTTATCCAAGTGACTTTGTGTTCTCAAAATCAAAAGCTAACTCAATTAAAATTGCATATTTTTCGGTTAGGTCATGTTATATCATTGATAATGGATAATCTACTGCTTCAGTATCTCAATGAAAGGATATTAAATTCCTCAAGAGCTTTGGTCTTTTCCATCTCTACTAGGACAGAGTATTTCTAAGCCTTTACTAGAGCTAGGTTTTGTCTTTACTAGGGCAAAAGTACGTTAGCCTCTCCAAGGCAACAAAAGGCTTAACTCAAGGGCTTATATCAACTTTGAGAGACTATAGAACTAGATTTCTCTTTACAAGAGAAAAACATGCCACTTTACAAGGTAGTCAGATAAGTTTATTCATTTCTTTTATACATTGATAAGTGGAATCAACAAATTTTCAGTTGATGGATAAGTTCCTTACAAAAATAACAAAATATAAAAGGCATAAATAAAAAGAACTAGAAAAATTCTTGTTACTTCTTGGTTCAATCTTCATCTTGGAAAAAGCCTGTATAGTCAAGATAAGCGGTATTGGCTTGGTTGAAATTTTCTAAAAGATTTGTCTCCACTTTCATTCCTTTATTCCCTTTAATTGCTTGGTAAAGGTCTACCAAGTGTTAGGATGTACGATAATTTTGTGTCCAATGACTTTTTGTACCACATCTATATCATATGTTTTCATTAGCCTTAGAAGGTCTTTTTCTTCCACCTTTTTTTGTCTTCAAGATCTTCTTTCTTTTGATCGTCATCCTTATCATCCTGATTATCAAAATATTTATGGCCACCTCTTCACTTATTCCTTTGCCCTCGTCCATGTCCACGATTCCAATAATCATTTCTGTAAGTGTTGCTTTTTGCCTCTGCAATTGGTAGTGAACTGGTTGGGCATGATTGATGATTCTGCGATAAGATCTTGTTATTCTTCTCAGTAACTAAGAGGCCCGTGATCATGTCTGAGTATTTCTTAAAATGTCGCTCCCGATATGTTGGTTGCAAAATTATATTTGAGAGGTGAAATGTTGACGAAATCTTGTTGATCTTTTGTTCATCTATTATTTTTTAACCATAAAACTTCAGCTATGAAGTAATCCTAAAAAGTTGTAATCAACTACGTCTTGAAGTCTTGAAATCATATGTTACTCCAGTCTTGTTTAGCTTAAGGGAGCATAACATTTATCTAGTGATGGAATCTCTTAGCAAGGCTATTCTACAAAATTAATGGGTCTTTTTCATCAAGATATTCGACTTATAAATTCTCGTTCAAATGATGGAGAAGGAAATTCAAAGCCTTTGTTTTGTCTTGGAAAGAAGTATGATTTCCTTCCTTGATGGTGTCTTCGAGATTCATTTCCTATAAATGACTCTTTGCACTTCTGGCCTATTATTTATATTTTTCTTCTATCCCATCAAAAGTAGCAAACTGAAGACTTGCTATGTTTGACATTTTCCCAGTATTTCAAACTGAATAATAATCTAGATTAGTAGTAAGTATTGGTATAATTAAATACACTAGAAAAGTTTCCAGGAAAGGCTGGTGGAGACAAAACCTCCTTAAAAACCAGTCTCCTTAGACTTATAATCTTTTTGACAAAATTTTCCTAGACATATATATAATCATACAAGTAAAAACTCACTATTCTAAACCAAGCTTATTTTTATCCAATTTTACAAATATCAAATAGAAAAAAGAACAATGAAAAACAAAATAATAGACTAATTTTACTTTTTGATGTGAAGGATCCAATTCAATGGCAACCATACAACATATTCATAAAATAGTTAGTTAGATAACAAGCTAATGGAGCACTTTGTGCTAATAACGTGAAGTAGTTCAAGTATATAAGTTGATGAAGGTTGTAGCCCAAGGGGTTGCGTGGCCTGGACCTTGTTGCATTCAACTACATGAAGATCCCAGGTTAATGTCATCCTGGTGAAAACTTAAAAAATTCTACCCGGATTAAACCCCCAGTTGGGGTCTCACATGATCCGGTTTGGTGGGGAGTTTCGGTTATAAAAAAAGTATATAAAAGTTGCTAAAGGTTGCAATATTATAGCAAGTAAGGAAGAAGTGTAAATGTAGAGTAATGAGTATAGTAATATTGTAATAATATAAAATGAAAATGGTAATTTCAATGTCTTGGAAAGCTGCTGGAAGAAGTAAAGTGGGGCCGTGGACTAAAAGAGAATAGGACAAATTGGAAATGAGATAAAATGGAGAAGCGATGGAGACAAGAAAGAGTACTTAGAGTAAAAGCAAGTGCAAATAGGGGCTAATATTTATAGAGGCTTGGAGGCCTTTCAGTGCCCATTACATCCAATCTCTTCATTACAAATGTATGGTTATGATACAAAGATGTGACAAATTCACCTTTTGACAAGTGGACGGTGAGGATCAATAAAAGGTAAAAATATATACCATTTTATAACAATGTGCTCAATTTTGTGTACATAATCAAAAGATGTAATCAAAATTTAAGATAAGTTGCAACCATTAAAGCTCATATCCTTATGGATTTATCATGAGAAAAATGATTTCGCAGTTTCTCACTGGGAAAATTGTGGAATAAATATCGGATGAATCTCATTTAAAATTAAACATATAATTTTTTCACACTGGTGGGGTAATACTTCTAGTAATGAAGATTAGGTTTCTGGAATAAAGCTTGTCGACAATAAATTAAAAAAGGACCAAAAAGTCTAAGATACCAATCGATGACAACAATTAGACCAAACGAGAGATTCAGTCAACAAGTCAAAATCACATTTGCCAACGTCACACGCATGATTTGATTTTTTCCTAACTTTTGAAGAATCTTATGAATTATGGCAACTACTAGGTTTAGTTCCTATTGCATGTCAATCATACAAATCCTGCTGCATATAAAACAAATTCTTACTTAGCGCATTTGTTTTATTACTACCTTTCTATCAAATAATTATCATTTACTTAATTAGCTAATCCTAATTGATTGTTTAATTAATAAATAATGTATTTATAAAGGCTTAGAGGCCCTTCATCGCTAGGGATGTCAAAATATTACCCAGGCAGGGCCGGGTACCCGGATCCCCGGCCCGGTCTTGCCTGGGAATTACTCGGATTTTTGGAGAGCATGGCAGGTGACGGGGAGAGGAATCCTGGGGAATGCCCGGGGTCGGGCCTAGTCCCCAGCCTGAAATAAATATAATATGTATTTTATTTAATTTATGTAGAATCCAGCCCATTTCTAATTCAAGTCCAGTCCAACGTAGCCTAGTCCAGCCCATTTCTAATTCAAGCCCAGCCCAACTTAGCCCATTCAAATTTCAAAAAAACAAAGGAAACTAGGCCACTCGAACATGAGATGTGAGATACCCAAGACAAAGCAAGTGAACCACCAAGCTGCGCCACTGAACATGTTTGAAAATGAAGCAAATTTATATATAAAGTAGACAAATCACTTGTTAAAATAAATGAAGCAAACCAAGTGATTTGAACCCAGTACCACATATATGTTCCAAGAGTAGCACACCACCAAGCAACACCTACCGAATTAATAAAAGCTTGCAAAAAAAAATATAAGTACAGTAAATCCGAGGAGTATCCGGGAATTAATATACTCGGACCCGAAATGAAATTACTCGGCCCGACCTTGGCCCCGAAATTTTCGGGGAATTTTCCTAGGCCGGGCAATTAAATGACGTACCGCGGCCGGGGCCAAGGATTGAGGTCCCTGGCCCTGCCCGGCCTCGGGATTTTGACATCCCTATTCATCGCCCATTACATCCATATCTTCTTTACAAATATGTGGCTATGATACAAAGATCTGGCAAACTCACCTTCGACAAGTGGATGTTGACGATCACTAAAAGGTAAGAGTATCTAACATTTGGAGTGCATCTGGCTCGTTGTTATACAACAACTTTTGGATTCTATTACTAGATACAACAATTTTAGTGTTTAATCAACTCATTTAAAATTAATTGTCTAAGAAGCTGTCACACGTGTATCGATGTTACGTTGATGCTGGACGCAAGGATGTTTTGGCGGTCATCGACGACAGTGGCTAGAAATAGTTTTTTTAAAATTTGCAATTTTTTTAATTTTTGAGAAATATAATTTTTTTTTAATTTTGCAAAAAATCAATGAATTATACTTAAAATAATTTTGTTAATAATTTATAAGATAATTAATCAATTATTTGATTATAATTGGTTTTAGACACATAAAAAATATACAAGATTAATTTAATAATTTAATATAATATTCTCAAGAAAATTGATTATACTTAACATTATGATAGATGCTTTGAAAAATAGAATGACAGAAATATTAGCAACTATAAAAGCCTTATAAGCTTCATTTCTCATAATACAAGACCCTAACTTGGAGCCATCTACTAAACATTGGGATCAAAAGGATAAAGAGATTTTGGATACAACTCCAAAAAAAGAGGAAACTCTTATAGGTGAAAATAATATCCCTAAGTTAGAAATTGATCTTGAAAAAGCTAAATGTAGTGAGGAGGGTAGTCGTAAATATGCTAAGTATAGCGATAAAGCATTAAAAGATGAGTATGACAATGTCACTAAGCATGTTAAACAAGATATCCTTGAATTTGATGGTAGAATGGATCCTAATGCATTCTTAGATTGGGTAGATGCTGTAGAGGAATATTTTTAGTGGTTTAACATATCGGACGAGTTACAAATTCGTCTTGCTAAACTTAAGTAGTTCGGGTTTGCAAAACAACATTGGCAAATTGTAGAATGAGAGGTAGAGTGTGAAGGAAAAGATCTTATTTATGATGACATAAAGTCTAGGTTACAAAGAAAGTATGTGCCTCCTACTTACAAAACCCAATTGCTTTCACAAATGTTTAATCTTAAACAAGGGGCTTTAAGTGTCACTGATTACCTAATAAGTTCAATAATCTTATGATTAGGAGTGGGATTTCTGAAGAGGATGACATCTCTGGGTCTAAGTTTATCCATGGGCTCCGCTTTGATATTCAACGACTAGTGAATTTGTATTCCCCAACTACTTTAGATGAAGCTTACTACAAAGCCACTGAAGTAGAACATTTTCTTCAATATCCTAACACTAGGCAAACTCCCACACAAACACTTCCATCAAGATCCTTTGAGAACTCAAACACTTTTTCCCAACCCAAGACTTCCTAAGCAAACACAAATAGAGGAAGGTCATTTACCAATTCTAGTTCTTATCCTAGTAATTCCCAGATAGTGTGTCACCATTGTCATACCAAAGATCATATTGCTTCTCGTTGTCCCCATCGCACTTTAGTGCTAGAAGAAATACATGACCCACCTATAGGAGAGGTTCTTGAACCTTTAGAAGCTACTGATGAAGATTTGGAGTTAGATGATGATACACCTCGAGTTAATGTTGTGAGAAATATTTTAGCTATGCCCAAAGAAAAAGATTGGAGACATAATAACATTCTCCATATTTTCATTCCTTGTAAGGAAAAGGTTTGTAAGTTAATGATTGATAGTGGAAGTGCTATGAATGTGGTTTCTAAATCCACGATTTCTAGGTTTAGTTCCTCTAATATTTGGGTCTTATCATGCCAACATATATTGTGATGTTGTTCTTATGGATATAGCTCATATTCTTCTTAGAGGACCTTGGCTTTATGACATGAATGTTACCAGTCATGGGAAAGATAACACCTATACTTTTTCTCACAATAGTACAAACATCATTTTAAAGCCTGCCAAGCCCACTACCCAAATATACCATAGCTCTTCAACTTTGCTTCTTCAACCTATACCTATCCCTAGGCTTAAATTGCATGCTTCTTTACTTCATGTTCCTATGGAATTGACTTTTAGTTCAATGGTTAAAGAGGAAGATTTGTATGCTTACCGAGGCCATCTCAAGCCTCCAATGCTTTCTTGTCTCATGCTTGCAGGGCCCATTGTTTTTTTCCAGTTCTTGAAGACTTTATGCTATGTTCGTGATATACTTGGACGTTTCCTTGTTCGTTTGGCACATTCACCTAATGCGCTCTGATGGAGTTTTTTGCTAGCCAACTCGTCAGGAGTCGAGTTTTTTTCAAGAGGGAGAGAATTGATGTATAGGACCCATTAGATTATAAATTAGGAATTTTAATTTTGATTTTAAAAATTGAATAAATTAGGGATTTTGACTATGATTAGAGATTTTGACTTCCTAAATTGGAAGTAATCCTAATTTGAGTTATTTTCCTAATGAATAGTTTACTGTTTTATTTAGGATTTAATTTTGGTATTTTTTAGTTAAACTAGGATTATGATTCTATTTCCTAGTCAGATTTTATTTCCTAGTAGAACTATATTTTAAGGTCCTATAAATAGGAGCCTTTAGTTATGTTATTTCGTAGACTTGGTTATTATTGATTTTTTGATCTTTTAGTAAAAAGATTATTTCTTCCTCTTTCACTCTACTCCTCCCCCAAATTTCTTCTATTATTTCTCTCATTTCCTCTGTCTATATCTCCCTCCCTTTCTTTTAACTTGAAGTACCCACATTCCTCATCAGATGAATTGTTGATTAAACTTTCATCAGAAATGGGAAACTAATGTAGCAATAGAATAATCCTTTGTTCTCTAATTATAAGAACTTTTGGAGTTATAGTAGTGCTACTCCTCTCTCTATATTATTAGTGATCTTCCTATAATTTATGTAGTGGAGCTTTTCATGTATAAAATTAATATGGGTAGGCAGTGTCAAAGCTAACTTATACAAGAGGAGGCCGTGACCTCTTCGGACCAAACAAATAAAATAAATTACATGTAAAAGTTTTTTTTTATTAATATAATTGAGCCTTTGATGATTTGTCGGCACATTAGCTAGGATATACATGCCTGCCCTTACGAGCCTGTGACAAAAACCGTTTACGTTAAATAATTTCATCGCAAACAAAAACCTAATTAGTGAAGTGTTCCTTCTTTGAAGCTGTAAGCATCTATTTTTAAACTTGCAGGGTATAAAATTGGTTAATTTCTCCTTCTAATTAGCACGGTGAAAAGAAACAAGAACAAGACGCATTGACTAGGCAGAGAAATAAAAAATAAAAACCCACTGCTTGACTTTCCAATCATTTACTCTAAAATGATTCAAGTGCTTGTGTATGCATGAATCATGCATCAATATAAGCTTTAACGCTATAAATAAAAACAAAACAAGTGTTAGAATATGATTGAATGATCAAACTTATAAAATTTGTAAGTAGGGGACAAACGATGATGTCGACACTTGGGAGACGTCTTTGAAATTAGGAGGGAAAAAGTTAGAAGGGCCAAAGTTGACAATAATTTGGCGAGTTTTAATGTTAAAAACGTGAAGAATTATCAATTTCCTTCAAAGAATTATGTTGCGGAGAATATTTTTTGTATCTCGTCTAACATTGTTTTCTTCCATGATTTGACATATCTTTTTGACCTGTCTATATCTGTAACCATTGTAATCTTCATGGGAAGCTTACAGCAGCAATTTAAACGTTGTTACTTATTAGTAACCAACCCATGTATTATTCCGAATAAATAGTTAATCAGCTCCCATGTGGCTATGTGTCTAGCTAACTAATCACTCTTCGATGATCAAAGTATTAATAAATGTCTCAATTTTTTTTTTGTATATATTTAAAAGATATAATCAAATTTAAAATAATCTTCAAGCCTTCAACCCCTCTGACTCGTGTCCTTGTATCCTCCATTTACTTGATAAATATGCTTGAACTAATTTATCCTGTGAAAATTGTTTTTCCAGTTTCTTAATGGGAAAAGTGGGAAAAAAATCATATGAAACTCACGTAAAATTAAATATTTATTTTCGCACCGGTGGGGTAATGCTTACAATAATAAAGAAGTTTCTCCAATAAAACTTATGCATGACAAATTAAAAAAGGAGAGAAATTATGTGTCTGTTTCTGAATTTGTTTTTTTTGGGTAAAATTCAATAAGAATATATAATTGATTTTGAATTTTATTTTTTTTAATTTTAAAGAGGGTATATTGTTGATGCTAATTTAAAATATATTAATAAATATTATTTTTAGAAAAATATTTTTTGAATATGAAAACAAAGAAAGGCTGACCAATAAAGAGATAATTATAACAAATGAAAGATTCAGTCAAGATCTCAAAATCACTCTTGCGTACATCACATGCAAAGATATTATAAAACTTAATACGTGTTAAGCGTCATAATAACACTTTAATCAGTTTGCTCCTCTACCACTACTGGAGAAGAAGGCTTTTACTACACCTATCTACGACGGGCATCTAAAAATGCAGTAAAAAAAAAAATTATACGGCGGGCTATCATGACTGCGGTAAAAAACCAATAAATTTACCGCGGTCTAAAGGAACCGCAGTAGAAGATGATGAAAGATTTGCCCTTTCCCTCCTCTCACTCGTTTAATTTCTTTCTGCCTAATTCGTAATCCCTAATTTGCTTCTCTCCCATCCTTCGCTCCCGCCTCTGCTCCTCCCTTGACTACCCCTTCCACCTGTCTTACTCCGAGTTTCTCCTCCTCCAATCCCACCCCCCTTCTCCTCCTCCCACACCTCTGATCTAGTGCTGCCCTACGCTTCCTCTCCCTTCTCCACTTACACACGACCCCCCCTCCCCACCACCTCGTCTCTCCGCCCTCTTGAGCAACTGTGACAAAGTCATGTCTTCGGAGGACCCGGATCTCGTTTCAAAGATTCGCGAGGGAGCGATGAAGATTGCAAAGGCAGCCATAGGAACTCTGCCACCACACGAATACATTTAGGTAACACTACAAGAAAAAAGCAAATATTTGACTGTTTTTAGCCGTCAAATATGATAATACTTGACGGTTTTTATGTGTCATATATGTTACCGTCAAGTATGATAATAGTTGACCGTTGGTCAAACAGTCAAATATTCACTATACCATTATTTGACTCTTACAAAACAGTCAAGTTTATATCCTTGGTAGGCCATATTTGACGGTTTATTGAAGAAATATTTGACATTAACCGTCAAATATGACAAAATAACGGTCTAAGTTTTTAAATTTTGTTTATAATATTTGACAGTAACCGTCAAATATTATAAACCTAACGGTCGGATTTTTTAAAATTTGACTGCTTTAAACCGTCAAGTATTGTGTGGTAATTGATCTGACCGTCAAATATGTGAAAATATATATAATATTTGACTCCTTTTGACAGTCAAGTATTAATACTTTAATACTTGACTGTTTCAGCACTGTCAAGTATGACTATGACAAAAACGAATTCTCCATATTTGATTTCTTTTGACCGTCAAGTATGACAAATATTTTGCCTTTGAGCGTCAAATATGTCCTTTTGACGTATTAATATTTGACTGTTTTAGTAAAAGTATGAGTAATGAATTTTTCATATTTGATTGCTTTTGACCGTCAAATATGTTAGCTATTTACTTGACATTTTCAATACTGTCAAGTATGAAAACCTAATTTTTTCATATTTAATTCCTTATAACCGTCAAGTATATCCGTATTATTATCGTATTTGACTCTTCTCATATTTGACTGATTGTGTCGAATATATCCCAATTTTTAGCTCATATTTGACTGTTTATTAATAGGTAACCGTCAAATATGACATATTCCGCCCATATTTGACGTTTTTTATTTTAGGAAAATGGCCTAATCATTTGAACCTGAACCGTCAAGTATGTATATATATATATATATATATATATATATATTTTATAAATTTTTTCAAAAAAATTATAGTCTTTCTACATAATACAAATAGAATTGATTGATACATTAATTGAATAATAGGAGAACAAGAACCAAAACTTGTCAGAAAAATAATCTTTCATCCTGACTGGCATTAAAATTATCAAGACCTATATATTATAAATTTTAGACCTATATATATTCAATTTTTGGAAAAGAAAATTCTGACTTAGATTTTCAAGCATACTCAAACATATATACAAGTTAAATGTGATTTCAAGGAAAGACAAAGCGAGGAAGGGCCTAAAGCCTGACTGATATTCACTGTTATCTCCACCCATAAGCTCATATTTAGGCGATTTTGCATTAAAGCCATGAAGCCAGCGAAAATGGAAAGAAATAATTTCTCAAAGACACATGCTTGGTCTAAGCATACCTCGCCAGTATTAATAGTAATGATATGTGGTGTAAAATTAGCCCCAACGGAGCACGCAACCCATTCACCTAAAAAAAGCAAATCTGAAAAGATCAGAAACCATAAGTGGGAGTTCCCATTCTGCAACAAACTTTTAAAACCATGTAAATATACCACAAAGCAAAACTCATAATTTCACGCACAATTTAAAATGTCAGCCAAGCATAAAAGACCTTATCGATTTGTCAGCTACTACATTAATTGAATAATAAGAGAACAAGAACTAAAACTTGTCAGAATAGTAATCTTTCATCCTTACTGGCATTAAAATTATCAAGACCTATAAACGTCTGGACTCTTGTATCTCAATGCTTTTCATAATAGAAATGTCATTTGAAATAATATTTTCTGTTCTGCTAAGTGTATATTAGGGTAATTACTATTGCAAAAAGGTGATAAAAGTGGAAAAAGAAAAAGGAAAAAAACAAAAATATCTGTATTAACCCTGCCTTCTGTCTAAACTAGAAAGAGGAGCAAGTTGATAATCATAGACATTACAAATATTACTTAATAATGTGCTAAGCATTCATGCAATAGGACTAATGCTAAATCAATACCCAAACAACACTATAATAGGCTGAGCTTATGGGAACACCCTTAAAATTTGTCAGACATCTGGAATTTATTTCACCCAGCATATTATGTCCGTTCTCAGGCTTTCATATGGTTGAGAGTTACATAACAAAGATCATAGACATTTTGGCATCAAAGACAGTGGCATGCCCAACATGTAACCGAAAAATAGAACCATAAATAAAGACACCACTCATATAATGTTTTAAAATCAATTGCTTCCTCATGTTCTCATGGCAACTTAAGTGGGGACAGAAATTAAATAAATAACAGGAATAAGAGTGCTCTTGTGACAAAGGTGGTAAAACGATCTGCTTGCATGGAAATAAACAGCAAAGAAGCCTTAAATAGAAAAGGGAATCCTGTAAATTACTACAGTAAAAGAAATGACAGTCCCAAACTATAATCAACTACTACAGAATAATAAAGTATTTATGATGACCTATTAAATTTCGGTAGCTGCTTGTTTGCACAGATGGCTACCGTGCATCTAAAAGAAGGTTTGCCAATGACACATGGCAAGATACAAACTTTACCACTAGTCGCAGAAAGAAGCCAGTGAAATGACGAGCTACACAACTAGTTGGTAATGATGTCTATCTCTATTCTCATATTTTCGCTTAAGCTTCAGAAAAACAAAACGTCTACACCGCGTAGCCCAAATGGCCCCAACCCGATAAAAAAGATGGAAAATATAATAAGTCAAAACCGCAACCCATTAACTCCCTTGTATTCATCCACCAGCTTGGTAGAGAAAATGGCACCACGTAAGACGCAATCTCAAAACTCTAAAAGTCTCCAGTTTTGCGATAATAAAACACCAAATCAGAACCAAATAAAAATTTCCACACAAGAGTGAAGAAAACTAAAACTTGAGCTGTATTCACTTAGGCTGTTAGCTAAGCTAAAAAGGAAACAGGTTTCCTGTCCAAATCTGTCCAGCATAAGTTGGCAGAGTTTATCAGCATAAGTTGGCAGAGTTTATCAGCATAAATTGGCATTACAAATTTATATATATATTTCTCCCAACATAAATAAACAACATACCATATAAACAAGAGATCTAGCCAAAAGCCCCTTCGATGTCTGGTCTACACAAGCAAATCCACACCAACACCCAAAAACAAAAGAATCAATATATATACATATATACACAAAATATATGTATAATAACAGAATCAAAAAAAGAACATAAACAAGAAATTAACCCACCAATTTACGATCCCCAAAAAATAAGTTAGCAACTGTACACCATATATATCAACAAAATCAATCAACATAACTTCTTCAATCTGCAAGGATGCAACATTAGAAATACACTTGTTAGAAAGAATTGACAAATATGAAAACCTTATGTATAAGTTAAATTATTTCTTGTATTCAACCTTATGTTCAAGCTTTTTCCTGGGCATGCTTCAATAATATAAGTTGGGTAACATGCTTTGCCCACTCAGATCTGATATCATTAATCTCTTCATCATTATATTTTTCTTTCTTGTTGAACTGCAACATAATCAAGCATAATTACTTCTCTAACAATATCCAAACTTGATAAACAAGTAAAATTGACACCAACTCACCTTCTCACATAGGATCCTAGGGTCTAACATGATTTCTTTCATATATCTTAGAATGTAATACCCACATTCAAAGTTTCCCACCTGTCTTGGGCCCTATATATCCGTAAATAAATTGTTATTGACATAATAATTATGTTTACACATTGTTGAAATGTCATACGAGTACCAAAACCATTAAAATTATACCTTCACTGAAACCCAGTAAACTTTCTTCTTCTTTTTATTTCCAACAAATTCTTGGTAAGACGCAAACCCCCTACCAGCACATATAATTAACATTAATTACTCATAAACTTTCAAAACACCAATAGTTTTATGTTAAGAATGACATGAAAATACCGGGTTATAACTTCTTTAACGTCTTCACCAATAGCTCCCCTCATTGAATCAAGAAAATATATTTTGAAGGCTTTCATGTCAAACACCATCACAGTCCAATGGTAGCTGCCAACAAATTATAATAAGTGAATTTTAGTGCAAAATACTGAAAAAAAGAAATCAAACTATATAAATAAAATTAACACATGTTAATAATGAAAATATACCCTGGATTGTAAGGAAGAAAAACAAACTTCCTATCCTTGAAACTTTTTAGCTTCTTCGCAATTGATTCAGACATGTCAGCACGCAAATTAGCATCTTGAAGCTTGTTTGGTAGGACTGTTGAGGGGTTGATAAAGCCAAACTGTTGTGTGGCTGATCCTCCTTCTAATGTCCCATATAGATAACTACAATAACAAATACAATCAATGAACTTTTGCCATTCACTTACCACAAAAGAGCAAATCAATTAATTAAATAAATGAACTTTCAAAGTGCAACCAAAAACTGATCTCAAAATGTAGTAAATGTTGTTCATGATAGTAAAGTATCGACATTAAAAAACAGCATCTATATTCATAGACAAATGATTATGATATAAGAAAACTTAAACCTGTTGTGAAATTTTGAATACATATCTCAAAATGTAGTAAATGTTGTTCATGATAGTAAAGTATCGACAGTAAAAAACAGCATCTATATTCATAGACAAGTAACTATAAATAGAAACAACATATCTCTTAGACAAATGAATATGATATAAGAAAACTTAAACCTGTTGTGAAATTTTGAATACATATGTACCAATAATGTTTTAGCTATGCATAATATTGCAAAAACAGCCCTCTTGTGCCTTTAAGCTATATTGCACAACCTCTCTTGTTAAAAGGCTTTCACATTTCCACAATATAATATCTCAAAATCAAATTAGTACCAAAAAATCCTTCAAAGTAAAGGGTCAAGCTCCCAAAGTATAACATCAACACGTAAAAAAACAAAAATATAAATCAACAGCATTATTGCATGTGGGCATGATGATGAAAATAAAACAAAAAATAAAAAGAAAATGTAAACAGATCTTCCTAAAATCTGATTATTTCCAATATGCATAATAGTCAATACCAAGCAATAAACTTAATCAATAATGGCATAAAAGATGAAATATATTCAAACCTCATATAAATTGAGATGCAGTTTTGCGTTAGCTCCTTGTACTCGATGATGCACCTCATATCACCATGAGACAAATACGTTGCAACATCATACCCAAATAATCCAACCTCAAACTGAATTTTAATGTCTTTATCCTTGTCCACCCTAATGTTCACTAATCCTTCAAGCATCACCACTGCATCAGGTTTTGGGATTTGCTTCTTACCTTCTTCTTCATCCCTTTGCAGTGCTTTCAACTCCTGGCTGACTTTCTTTTTTGGTGGGCTTGATTCAGTTGCATCCTATGTTTAAAAATCTCAAAAAATCAAAGTAAATTTCTTGTATTTAAGGTTAAATTGAGGCAAATGATAGATAAAATGCAAATTGCGCGATGTTGATTCTTCATTACCTCATCAGTTTCAACAACAAGATGTGCAGGCCATTCCACATGTTCCCCTACTGCATCATATATGGTTTCCGGTATATCTTCATTCAACTGTATAGGTAGCATGGCAACTCGATCGAAACAAACCTCAATGCATACCAACATGTTTGGATCCCCATCCGTCAAAATTTTTCCAATTGCCTTTGTCTCTCCATCTAGTTGCACTTTCAAATTACACCATCTAGGCTGAAACAAATTAGAAAATAATATATGATTTTGCATAACTAAACAAAAGGTCAAAAAAAATATTTATATCTATACCGTTAAATCTCAAATATATTCTTACTTGCGTAGTTTGAGCATGTGGAGTTTGCTCCTTCACACCATCCTTCTCATCTTCCAATTTCATTTCCTTTTCCACTTTACTAATGCTCCTTGCATGTACTGATTCACTTGAGACCTTGTCAGATGCCACAGATGGAGTTTTCACCATGTCCTCAGATTTATGTACTTCAAAAGTGAATTGATCCTCTGCCACTGTGTTACTTGACCCTCGCGACTTAACTGTCGCTACTTGGCTGATGAGAAGGGCTATCTTTGCATCTCTTTCCTCAATCTGTTTTTTCAAGTCTTCCACAATTTTTTCACTTTCATAAGTTCGATCTAATCTCGAAAAATACTTTGAAGGAGTCACAAATTTGCCCACCCCCCTCACCCTCCCACTATGCTCGCTTCTCTCTAATGCTCGGGCAAGAATATCATTGCAATCTGAAGTGTCTATAACGCTCGATGCTGATTGTGCCTTTAACTCATCCTATAACAGACCAAAATTATTACGTAAGAGTTATACTTTTTGTTGGGCAGGTTATCCCAACAAGTATAAAAACATAAATTCTAATGCTAAGTAAATAGAATTACTCACAATCTTCTCCACAATAGGAGCCACATTCGGATGGTAGTTACCATCTTTCTTTCTTTTTCTCGCTTGCACCCACAAATCAGCTCGATCTATTGGTGAAGTCCAATCCCCAGATTCCTCTCGCTACACATATTAAGGAATAAATAAATTATCTTATTTATAAGCTAAATACCACTGGTATGAAAACCATAAACACTCACATAACTAAAAACAACCATATTACCATTTTTTCTTCCAACTTTGCATAACCTGATCGTCCAGTACAATGGTCATATTTGTTCATCTTTCTTCTCTTGCTTTGAATTGCACGATATTCCTTCAAATTTTGCAATAAATTTCATATGTCATTACATACAAATAACAAAATAAATTAACCTATAGCATTAAATTTTTTCAGATCATTAAACATTCTGTGTAACTCAACTTAATGAAACGAAATTCAGATCAAAAAATGAATTAGTCTTTCACATAAAAAGACTAATCTAACTCAACTAACATTAATTAACTCAGCTAGATGTTATAAGGCATGTACTTATGCAATTTTTTTACATCATCCTTCAATAACTTCTCTTACATACAACCTAAAAAGCACACCAACAGATAAATTTAAGTTATGATGACCTCTCATGCTAAAATTCCAGATTTGAGCAAACTGATGCAAACAAATTAAATAAGAATCTTTACCTGAAACTCATTACTCAAACGGTTTGCAACAAATTTGTCCCAATCTTCTTGTTGAATTTTGCAGCGATACTCCTCAGGTGGATATTTCACTTTTGTAGGATCATCCTTATTTGGCAAAATGAATCTACTAGTCAACCAAAACTTAAAATTTTTCCAAGCTGTACCAGCTTCTTGCAACAAATAAGTCTTCCATTTGTCATCAATGTCAAATTTGCTCTACAAAATTTGTTTAAACAATTAGAACAAAACAAAACACATACACAACATTGTTACATCAGAATAGATTAAGATGAGTACCTTAATTTCTTCCCATATCTTGTTTTTATACTTGTCTTTCACAGCTTTCCAACTTGGATATGTAATAGGGACTGAATCACGTGCCAAAACACCAATAGTGGATATGAGTGCATTCCTATTCTCCCCAATTGGCACCCCGTTGGTAGTAGTTATAATCGGCAGCTTCACACCTTTATTTTTTTTGTTTGTTCTAACTCCTTTGCATATGCCTCTTTTCTTGCGCTTTGTTGGTGCCTCCCTACTATTCTGACCATCATTCAATTCTTTATTGCCATCCTCCTCCATTGCCGCTGTCCTGCAAAAAAAAAAATACACAACATTTTATTAATCTATTAAATACACCTATTACTATAGAATGTAAAAGGAATATGCAATATACTCTAATACAATAATGATGTTTCAAAATAATACAATTAATAAACAAAGTAAAACCATTTATAATTTTGGATAAGGTGAACCTTTTAACATTTATTGCAAATTTTTGATAGTTTTGTTGTCAATCCATATGCCATCTAAATCCTCTCTAAGGCACCCACTCTCATCATCCTCAAACGTGTCAATGGAGTCAACCGCAGGTAAAGCATTTGTGAATGGATGTTGTTCAACCAATAAAGGTATTTCATCTTGACTTCTATCTATTTTGTAACATTTATCGGAGGTGAACTGAACTATAGACCATCTTTCATCACTTTGGTCAGTCACATAAAATACTTGCTTAACTTGCGAAGCAAGAACAAATGAATCTGACTTGTGTCCGACACGAGTGAGATCAACCAATGGCACCCCGAATTCATCAACTCTAACACCCCCATTGTTGTCAACCCAATCACATTGAAACACAGGGAAGCTGAAGGAGTGGTAATCCAACTCCCATATCTTGTTAATTACACCATAAAAAGTTAGATCCCCAACTATTGGATTTTTGTCTTTGGCACTAGAAATTTGCATTGTTGATGCCACAATGCTAACTCCACTATTTTGATGGACTTTGTGTTCCCCATGCTCTCTTGTATGGTAATGACAGTTGTTGATGACGTAACCGGAATAACTTCTCACATATGGACGAGGCCCTTCTGCTAACCATTTCAATGTGGGAGAGATGTCCTCATTATTATTAACAGCATTCCCAACCTATTAAAGATCAATGCTAAAAATGTTAATTGAAGCTCTATAGATAAATTATTTATCTGAAAACACTAATTCATAAGGCAATATGTTGAAATTCAATATGTACCTCCAATTTAAACCATGAGATAAAGGTACGATTGTGTTCATCTTTTAGCCACTTTGCATTTTTCACTTGCCTAGGAAAACGAGTCTTCAACCACTTCATATGCATTCTAGCAAAACAAATACAACATTGGTTAGATATATAGGACAAAATAAGGAATCGAACAACTAAAATTATATGAAGAAATAAGAAAATTAGATACTTACTCAATGTAAGGTTGCACTTCTTCCATGTTTTGTAATACATATAGGTGTGCTTGTGACCATTCATCTTGAGAAATAGAAAACACCCGACCTCCAAGCAATGGACCATCAAATTCCATAGGTCCATCAACAACACCAACATACTCTGAGCAAAAATCAATTGCCTCTGATGCAATGTAACACTCAGCAATACAACCTTCAGGTCGATTTCTATTCCGAACAAATCCTTTAAGAATTTTCATGTATCTCTCAAAAGGATACATCCATCTAAGATAGACAGGCCCGCACAACCTAACTTCTCTAACCAGATGTACTGTTAGGTGCACCATGATGTCAAAAAACGAAGGTGGAAAGTATTTCTCAAGCAAACACAAGGTTATGACAAGTTCACTTTGAATTTTTTGTAACTTAGGAACTTCAACAACTTTGGTGCAAAGCTTATTGAAGAAGACACACAACTTAGTAATGGCATACCGAACATGCTTAGGCAACACTGATCTCAAGGCCAATGGTAGTAATTGTTGCATCAAAGCATGACAATCGTGGGACTTAAGGCCAACCAACTTTAAATCATCCATGGATACAAGGTTCCTAAAATTTGAACAATATCCAAAAGGAACTCTAAGGTCATGTAAAGTTTGGCAAAACAACTGTTTCTCTTTCTTACTCAGCGTGTAACAAGCAGGAGGCAAATATGTTCGACTGTTTTTGTGGGATGGTTGTAATTTTTCCCTTAAACCCATCTCTACAAGATCTAATCTAGAGTTCAGATTATCTTTTGTCTTTCCCGGAATATTTAGTAGTGTGCCATAAATACTCTCACAAACATTTTTTTCAATGTGCATCACATCTAAGTTGTGTCGAACATATAAATGTTTCCAATATGGGAGATTGAAGAAAATTGATTTTTTCTTATAACATTGGCTTTCATCAGGATCACTTTTCTTTCTTTTCCTATCCTTACTTTTCCCCCAAATATTTTGGAAATTTTCGAGTTTTTGTAAGATGTCCTCCCCGCTAAGTGGTTTGGGAGGGAGACCATGTTCTGGGTGTCCATTGAATGCCTTTTTTTGAGACCTATATGGATGACTTAGAGGAAGGAATCGTCTGTGACCCATGTAGATGTTTTTCTTACCATGTTTTAACCTACATGAAGATGTTTCTTCCCCACATATTGGACAACCATAGTACCCTTTTACAGAACACCCAGAAAGGTTGCCATATGCTGGAAAATCATTGATTGTCCACAACAATACGGCCCGCATGTTAAAAGTTTCCTTCCTGTAAGAATCATACACATCAACTCCTTCATCCCACAAAAGCTTCAAATCATCGACCAATGGTGCCAAATAAACATCTATGTCATTACCGGGTTGTCGTGGTCCCGATATCAGAAGAGATAACATAATAAATCTCTTTTTCATACACAACCATGGAGGGAGATTATAAACAACAGTAAGCACAGGCCAACAACTGTAAGTGCTACTCAAGGTACTATGTGGATTTATCCCATCAGCTGAAATTCCTAATCTAAGATTTCTACTTTCAGCACCAAAGGTAGGCCATAACCGGTCAATTAATGTCCAAGATGGGGTGTCAGCAGGGTGCCTAAGTTTTCCATCTATGATTCTACCATTGGCATGCCAATTAAGGTTTTTTGCGATCTCAGGAGATTGAAATAACCTCCTAAACCTTGGAATTGGGGGAAAGTACCATAAGACTTTGGCAGGGATGCCTTTTCTAGATTTAGAGCTGTTAGACGTTTTCTTCCATCTTGACAATCCACAAGTAGGACAAGAGCCAAAGGATGCATACTCTTTTCTATATAAAATGCAATCATTAGGACATGCATGTATTTTTTCATATGACAATCCTAATGAAACCATTGTTTTCTTCGCTTCGTACATGGATGAAGGCATTTCATTGTGCGGTGGCAACATTTCTGAAATTACTTTAAGTAATTCTGAAAAACCATTATCCGACCATCCAAATGTCCCTTTAAGATTATAAAGTTTCATGAGTGCAGATAATTTTGTGTGAGTTGTGCATCCTGGGTATAAAGGCTTCTCAGCATCTTCAAGTAAAATTTTCAAAGATTTCGGATCATTGTCACAATATTTGAATGCCTCATTGACCATATCTATACCATCATCTATAGGAAAAGAGCATTCATCAAATGATGAGTTGATGAAGTTACTAGGTTCCCTAATTGGATTTGCTTCCCCATGCCAAATCCAAGTTTTGTAATTTGTGTCAAACCCGTTGGAGAATAAATGATGATGTACTTCATTTTTAGTATGAAAGTCCAAGCAACGACAAGCATTGCATGGGCACCTCATGAAGTTTGGGTTGATTGTGTGGGCAGAGGCAAAATCTAAGAAATTCCTAACCCCAATGTCATACTCAGTAGACAACCTATCCTTCCACATCCAAGATTTGTCCATTCCTTGTATTGGTGAAACACCTGTTGAAGCAATTAAGCTTAAGAGTGTTTCTAGGGATAAAAATATATAATTGGTAAAGACAAATCAGGTTTTATTTTTAAGTCTTTGTCATTGTTTTGCTAGATACTTAAGTTTTCTAATTTCTGTTTTCTTATTTGTATATTTTTCTTGGTTAAAAGGTAACATATGTATTATTAATACATAGACACTCGTTTAATGTTGTGGCAACGAAGAAATGATTTGTGTTATGAATGGGGTGAATTTACAAGATTAAACGGGTGAAAAAATATCCACAAAAATCTAAAACAAATGCCTAAACATTCAATAAATATAAAAAGGCACGTATAATTGTGCATAAAGATAATTAATAATAATATTATGATCATTGTAAGCATGTATATATCTATATACATGTCATCTACAGTGCTTTACAATATTACTCCATGCGTGAGACATAACATTAATCCAAACAGATAATCTCAAAGCTCAAACAAACATTCATGGTCCAGAAAATATGTTGTAATATGCAGTTTTATTGACACTTCAAATTTCATATATGATTTATCATTATAAGCATAACTTTGATAAGAAAAATACCTGGTCGTGCTATTTGACTAATGGTAATCCTCTAGTTGTTGAAGTTGATATTGAAACTTAAACTGAAAAAGCTTTGAAGTTGGCGTTGATAATTTTCTGTAAAACAAGAAATAGTTCTACATTACTCCTAAAAGGCAAATATCTTAATTTTAAGACAGTTTAAAAGTTACATATATTGATGCAAAGGATTAGTACAACAAACTCAGCAACAAGTAAATGGAATGCAGTCTCAAGTGCAATCACCCAATGATAGGAATACTATGCAACAAACTCAGCAACAAGTACATGGAATGCAGTCGCAACTGCATTCTCCTAATGACAGGAATACTGTGCAACAAACTCAGTCACAAGTACATGGAACACAGTTTTATTACGTTCGCTTCTTGTCGATGCTGTGTGAATGTGATGTGAAATAGTGTGGTACTTGTTGATACTATTCCTGTAATGTGACCAAAACGATGTCGTTGGGGGCTTGAAATGTTTATACTAGATTCTTTTAGGGGTCATATTTTTTTAAGTTCCTTTTTTATAAGTCTACACGCATCTCATACAATATCACTCTAATTCCCTTCCTACTGGGCTATAAAGGCTATGAACAAACAAAATCACATCATCTATTTGCTCAGGTAATGAAGCCTACTTCTCCTTGCAATTCTTTATTTCAAAGTACAAATACATCTGACAAAGAAATTTTCAACTGAGTGACCAAATTTAACATAAGAAAATAGCCACAATTGTTCTTAGTATTCACTTGCAAAAAAGGGGGGAAAAAAACACACACACCCTCTCTCTTTATTTTATTCAATCTATCGGCTTGCCCTCAACATTTCACCAAAAGCCATAAAGAAATAGGCCACATTCACAACTCCGAATGATGCATGACAGGAGATCAATAACATACAAGAATACTAGTGACAGTATATCACATATCTGTATATCACATATTAAAATCAATTACAAACAAGAATACTACAGTTCCATACTTGACACAAAATTAGAACTATCAACAATACAATTTCACGCATAAAACTACTAAGAAATACATAATCAACGCAACTGAACAAAACAAGCAAGCAACGAAATAAAACAAGCAAGAATTGATGTCCATCAATAACTTTTATTGTTAAAAATGAATTAAATTATTCAAAAATATATGCCTATTTAAAATTATTATGACTCCCCAGTCATGTTTAAGGGGATGCAAGAATATTTAATTCCTAGCGAGGCTAAAACTCATATTTAATTAATACTCTGGCCACCATTTGCAGTTTTTTAACTCAGATTTAAAAGTCGACGAAGAAAGTCTTGCATGAGTCTCTCTTTTTTTAATTTCCATTTTTTGGCCATTCACTAAGATGTTAGTTTCAAATCGACGAACACCCTTAGTGCAAATAGTCTCACCCTTACTAAAAATATTAAGTAATTTATAAATCTATCTTATTTTACTTTTCTTATTTCTTGTTTGTTGGAGTTTTAAGTTATTTGGAGTTTTAATTTATAAATCTAGACAAAATCACTTACTGAGCAGAGAGACGGCACACAGCAACTAACCGACGACCGGTGAGATGAGCGAGCGACTGAGCGGCCACAGGCTGGTTTGCGACTGAGACTACAAAAATATTATTTTAGAAGTTAAAATATTAATTTTAATCTTTACCTAAAAGCTTAAGAGCAAGTGATTTTTCAGCATAATATCAAGCGATTTTTCAGCATAATATCAAGCTTCTTTAAGTCAACAGATTTCTTAGACACATGTTTATGAAAGAAACAAAAATTATTAATTGTTAGTTCTTTAAATAGACAAAGTAGTTGACGAAGCGGAAGGGAAATCACAAAAAGTCTTCTAACATGTAAAGGGAAAGATAAAAAAGGGGCAGAGATCTAACAATAAAAATTGAATTCAAATTGCAGAATGAACAAGCTTTATTACCTTCTTTACACCTCGAATTTTCTTTGCCCTATTTTTCCTTTCATTCAACTGCTTCCTTGACTTTTCCACCCTAGTATCCAGTCCATTCTACCATCACAAGAAGCAAGAAATTCAGTACAGACAATGGATTGGACAAATGCACTAGTGTATGACAGGACTACGTGGTAAAAGAATCCACAAACAAGAAAGAAAGAATATTAAGGGAAGTCATGAATTAAGACCCATGCCCAAGTAACAACAATGCAAAAATAGTTAAACAGAGGCATTTCTAAACTCTTCATGTCAAACCAAGATTAGATTGATATCTAAAAGTATACATAATAGAATGCAAGAAATGCTTAGCAAGCAATAAATAACATAGATGAACAGTCCAGTCTCCAATTGATTTGTTATCAAGTTAAAATTCAAAGTTAAAACTTTAAAAATCAAATAAAAAGAAAATCAAATCTAAAGCTAAAAGCATACTACAGTTTTTTGAACGTTCTAAGTAAATTTTTTAAAGGTTAGGAAATCTCCTCCAGTCCATATGGTTTATTTGTCGTCAAGAAAGCTACCATCACATAGGCATCTACTTAAATATTTCATCAGATCAAGCTCGTACAGCCATTCCAAGATCCACCATATAAATCATACACATGATATCACTTCACAGAGATTCCTCAGCACAACTTTGACAGCATATGACACAAAAAAAGTTGGATTCCCTTCAAAGAATCTGACACAATATTCATGAAGCAAACAAAAGACAGAAAAATAGTTGCAAACCAGAGTCATGCAGTCAACAAACACCAACATAGCATAAGTTTTTAAATTACCCTGATTAAAATTAACATAGCATAACTTTAACTCTCTTTGCGTATTACGTTCACTTCTTGTCGATGCCGTGTGAATGTGATGTGAAATAGTGTGGTACTTGCTGATACTGTTCCTGTAATGTGACCAATATGATGTCGTAGGGGGGCTTGAAATGTTTATACTAGATTCTTTTAGGGGGCATATTTTTTTAAGTTCCTTTTTTATAAGTCTACACGCATCTCATACAATATCACTCTAATTCCCTTCCTACTGGGCTATAAAGGCTATGAACAAACAAAATCACATCATCTATTTGCTCAGGTACTGAAGCCTACTTCTCCTTGCAATTCTTTATTTCAAAGTACAAATACATCTGACAAAGAAATTTTCAACTGAGTGACCAAATTTAACATAAGAAAATAGCCACAATTTTCCTTAGTATTCACTTGCAAAAAAGGGGGAAAAAAACACACACACACACTCTCTCTCTTTATTTTATTCAATCTATCAGCTTGCCCTCAACATTTCACCAAAAGCCATAAAGAAATAGGCCATATTCACAACTCCGAATGATGCATGACAGGAGATCAATAACATACAAGAATACTAGTGACAGTATATATATCACATATCAAAATCAATTAAACAAGAATACTGCAGTTCCATCCTTAACACAAAATTAGAACTATCAACAATACAATTCCACGCACAAAACTACTAAGAAATACATAATCAACGCAACTGAACAAAACAAGCAAGCAAGGAAATAAAACAAGCAAGAATTATTAATTGTTAGTTCTTTAAATCGACAAAGTAGTTGATGAAGCGGAAGGGAAAGATAAAAAAGTCTTCTAACATATAAAGTTTTGGACATATCAAATCCACGATTAAAAAAAAAAACTTCCAATTTCCTATCATAAATCAAGAAAACTCAAAGCTGAAAACATACAACACCAGAAATTCAATTCAATTACTTGTCAAAAACACTAAAAAGCGTACAGATTCAATCATATCTTCGTAAACCCAGAAAATTCAAAGCCCCGACAAATCAAAACCAACAAATTTAAACCCCACGCACTGCAATTGCACAATCAAAGCCGTGTAACCCAGCACACAACTAGAATCTCCTCAACCCTCTTTCAACGCAACCGCACAGCCAGAAGCCCTAAATCACCGTTTACGCACATGAAAGCAATCACATTCAAGTGAGAAGAAAGTGAAAACAAGGCAATAAAGATCAACTACAAGTTAATAAAGATCAACTAAAAGTTAATAAAGATGTTAAAACTTTGTGAAATAGGTATTGAAGTACATACCGGAAATGCCCGGAAGACATAGCATATAATTTTATTGCAGTTTGTATTTTCACTAGCTTAGCTAATTTCATGATCTTAAGATCAAAAAGCCCCCCGTTTATTGAACAAATTCTAATTAATTTCTACAAACTCTCTTCAATAGCCACATTGTTTGAAAAAACTGCCATGAAATTTACATAAGCATACAACAAAGATCGATTTGCCTTCGATGGGATTTTTGTTGATCTTAATGTGACAGACGATTGGTCTCTTACAATTATCGAAAATGTTGTTTATTGAACTAATAATTCTCTTAATTTATAATTTCTTTCTTTCTTTAAATTTATGTAGTAAACTCTTACAATTAATAGTGAAATTTGAAAACACTAATGATTAGAATCCAAGAATATATGGTACAAAGATACAATTTCTTTTTACTTATGTAACTGTGACTCTACCCAACAACAACTACAAAAATTTATTTTTAGAAGTTTAAATATTAATTTTAATCTTTACCTGAAAGCTTAAGAGCAAGTGATTTTTCAGCATAATATCATGATTCTTTAAGTCAACAGATTTCTTAGACACATTTTTATGAAAGAAACAAAAATTATTAATTGTTAGCTCTTTAAATGGACAGAGTAGTTGATGAAGCGGAAGGGAAAGATAAAAAAGTCTTCTAACATGTGAAGTTTTGGACATATCAAATCCACGATTAAAAAAAAAAAAACTTCCAATTTCCTATCATAAATCAAGAAAACTCAAAGCCAAAAACATACAACACCAGAAATTCAATTACTTGTCGAAAACACTAAAAAGCCGACGCCCATAAAACACAAGGACAGATTCAATCACCAATCATAAACCCAGAAAATTCAAAGCCCCTACAAATCAAAACCAACAAATTTGACCCCCACAATCGAGCACTGCAATTGCACAATCAAAGTCGTGCAACCCAGCACACAACTAGAATCTCCTCAACCCTCTTTCAACATAACCGCACAGCCAGAAGCCCCAAACCCCCGTTTACCCACATAAAAGCAATCGCATTCAAGTGAGAGTAAAGTGAAAACAAAGCATTAAAGAGCAACTACAAGTTAATAAAGATGTTAAAACTTTGTGAAATAGGTATTGAAGTACCTAACGGTGGTCGTTCTTCCGATATATGGAGAGTAGGCAAGTTCGCGGCAGCGGAGCAGCGGTGTTTGCTTCAAGTTAGGAGGGGAGTCTAGATAAAAGATAGAGATCACTTACTATATTATGTTAGTAATATTTTATATATATATACATACATACATATATATATATATATATATTCGTTAAATAAAATCTCATAACACACACACACACGTATATACACATATAATCTCTTTTCTTTTAATCCAATTACATATTATATATAGATCATACAAGCATTTTAATTTCCAGGTCAACCCTAATGGAAAATTAATACTAGTTATAGGGTGGAGAGAGAACAAGTTGCAACCTTTTTAACTTTAATTTGTTCAGATCCAATAATAGTAAATATGTTGGTTTTACTACTTTTTTCACATAAAGTATTGAACAATTTCCATTATTTTATTGCAAATCAATGTCAATAAATCAAAATCACTCAAGAGAAGACGACGCAAAGTTGGAAATATAATGCTAGCGAATATCTGTGATTTTTTCAAGTTGTATAAGTTAATTTACTTCAATTGCAGGACCGTGCATGTCGCTAGCACTTATAACTCTACTGATTAATTATTTATAATAGAAACAAATTTTAACAATATGTTAAAAAATAATTATTTTATAAAATATAAAACCTATTAATTGCTGATAGATTTTCTTTAAATCAAATGAAAATTTTTAAAAATTTACTTTTAGCCTTATTCGATCTTGGCAAACCAAATGAATCAATGGTATGTGTCATCACATTCTAAACAGAAAATAAATATAATAATAATTCATCAAATAATAGAATTATAAACATAATTTTACAAAATTAAAAAGATTAACCAGTACTTTTAATTTAACCAGTGCTTTTAATTACAAAATAAGAAACAATTTAATGAAGTTCAAATCTTTACAACCCCAAGGTTCTAATTTTATCTTAAGATTTTGTAAATTAAAGAGATAAAATATAATGACATTAAAATTGCTGTAAGAAATCCTAATCAACTCAAAGATCTATGGTACAATTTAGAGAGAGGAAGTATTTAAAAAGTCAAACTATCTAATTAACTTAATATCTGAGTGATTTATTTTTTTTGGTTAAAATCAGTACTCATAATAAAATTAAAACTTATACGGTAGGAATGGAACCAAAA